>RJWH01000551.1:483366-625109 GCA_004363575.1 Solenodon paradoxus | reverse complement strand
CCTAACTTCAGTGAAAATCATCCAGATGGTTGCTTCAAAATCTTCTGGTTGTTTTCTTAGTTCTATTGCATTAAGATTTTTCTCTGGGGTTTTGTTTTGATCTACTATTTGAGGCATCTCTCTCTTTTTTTTTCCCCCTGGTACTCTGTGTTTATTCCTATAATTGGACGAAAAGGCTTTCTTTCTCTGTCTTGATGTAATAGTCTTATGTTAAGGTTTCAGGTTTCAGAGTATAGTCTTGGGTCAGGAGCTCCTGCTGCCAGAGCATGGGGTCTTTAAGCCATAGGCAAACAGGTGGATCAACAGCAGCAGACCAAGAAAGGGCAGGGGCAGCTGCTGGAGTCTCTCTAGTGATTCTCTTGAGAGAATTGCTGCAGTGTATCTAGAAGTGTGGTGGTGTGGTGGGATTTTAACCTCTTACTCTGTTCCAATATGACATGCCCCTATGTTGACCCTAACTCAGTCCCACCAGTGCCAGTGCCACACAGACAAAAAGAGAGTCTGGGAGGATACCCAGCAGCATATGTCTTCCCTACTTCTTATTCCACCTGCTGAAGTTTTTGGCTCAACCAATGACAGTCTTTCCATTAGACCTACACACGCTTCATCTGTTAGCTACCCCTGCTCATTGTCCTACAAACTCTGCTCCCCAGTGTACTTTTGTTCTCCCAAGGAAAGACCCCTTTTTTCCACACCAACATGTATGTTCTTCCCTCTATGATGCAGTTTCTTAATGCTGGGGTACCAATGTAGAATTTACCCTTCAGTCCCTGGGGAGACACTCTGTATCACGGATATCCCTCCTGATCTTGGGATGTAGTGCCTGGGCAGAAATCTTGGTAATACCATGTCTAATTAGGATTTTTTAAATACCCTTTGTGAATTTTTTATATCATTTTTCTTTGTAGAGATGCTGGTCTCTCAATCCTCAGTTCACCATCTTAGGTGTATGTCCCACATGCAATTTCTGACCACATCTCTCTCCAGTACATAATCTTACTTTCAATTAACATTATGTCATTCAAAGTGTAATCCTGAAATCAGCAGCACTGTCATCAAGTGGGAGCTTGTTTGAAAAACAGAAATTTCAGAACCCAACCAGCCCCAAATGAATTAGCATCTGCATTTTAACAAGATCCCTGAAAGAAAGGTGCAGGCAGGAATGATAGTGAATAGGCAGGCAGGCAGGAAGAGACAGGAGGAGGAAGCATTTTATTTTATTAGACCCAGTACTTGAACCCAGGGGGGATATGGCTTTGACTCCTTTGGATGTGATTGAGCTAACCACTACTCCACCAGGCCACACCAGGTTTTTCATCCTGACCCCATGTTACAAACCCAGGTCCTTGGGTTTTACACACTGGTGTCTCAGCTGCCTGAACCACAAGGGTGTGCTGAGAATTGCTAAGCATCTCTTAACCACTGTGTCCCCAGGAGCCCCTCATCACTTCAGATAAACATGCTTTCTTTCTCAACAAACTTTCAGGACAAGTCCCCCTAGTTTCCCTCTCTAACTAGAGAGCTTTCCATACTCTTCTTTCTGTGTGGGACATCTGAAAAAGAAACTCCTCAGAATGTGCAGGGCTCTTCAGGGTACTATTTCCACCGGCATCAAAATAACCTAGAGTATTTCTTAGAAATGCAGATTGCTGACCCCAATCTTACATCTATTAACTTTGACTTTCTTTTTTTCCAAAAGGACGTGGAAACCACTTTTTCAACTAACATCAGATGCATGCTACCCATCAAAGAACTCTTTGCTGAAACAAATACAGTTTCTGACTTCTTCCTTCTCTTTCCAGTTTTTACCCACTTCCTCACTGAGTACTACACTAGGTTGTATAAATAATTGTTTAACTTGGAAGAAAAATCTTACCCATGTAAAACTATAGCAATTAGTATAAGAGAATATATAACTATGTAGCTAACAGAGATGTGCTCTTTGATCTCACATAGTTGTCCTGGGAGGTGAAAAACCATTGAAGACTATGAATAGAGACACTAAGAATTTGACCTAGGGATTTGTAGTAAAAATCCCAGAAAAACAGAGAAATAATAGATGTCCTCAGTAAAGATGCTTATATTCAAGTGGAAAATTAGAGCTGTGAATATCTCCAAGGTATCTGATAAACTAAGGCTAAATCTGTTAGTTCAGTTTTCCTAGATTCCATAATTTCTAGGATTCGTGTATGCTTTAAAGTGAGAGGAACACCAAAAAATTAGTCATTAACATTAGCCAGGCAGGTGAAGCCAATGTCAAATTTTAGTTCATTTATTTTTAGTTTAATTAAAAATAAAGATAAGTAAAATTTCTGCATTGTGGTGGAGCAATTTATAAGGTTCTATGAATTATGGTGATCCTAGGTTGTTTTTGTCCCTCCGTGTCCCTTCTTTAATAACCTCTCAGGTTTTTTATTTGTTTTCTTGTTTGTTTAGGAATTTGGCTTACTCCATTCAGAGTTCACTTGATTTAGACAAGGTTCTACTCCCAGTTCTGGGAGTGGAGCATGTGATCCAGAGCTTATTAGCCAGCATCTAGAATTCTACTTATCACAGTGTGAGGCCTTGGGTGAGCATGACCAATTCAAAATAGAAAGGGTGAATTCCAAAAACAGCTTGAAAATTTTCAGGAAGAACTGCTTTCTATTTCTCTATTGGACTTGAACCTGGGAGGATATCAAGTTGGAGTTTTGTTTAGGGTATATTGGGGGAGCTGTGGGAAAATCACATAGATGGAATAAATCCAACTCAATGGAAGGCAGAACACAGAAATGGAGAACAACCAAATCCTAAAAACGTTGTTGGGAGTCTTTAGATAGACTCTGATAAAGGAAGATAAACCCTGAAATTTTCAGTTATATGAGCCACTAAGTTTCTTTTTATTGTTTCATAAATCCACTTGAGTTATCTGTGACTTGCAACCTAAGGAATTCTAACTGATATATGTATATTCTAAATTACATGGTAGCTACTCTAAATGTTTGGTTGAGAGGGATGACGAAGTACAATAGGGCAGGCCCAGTGTGGGAAGTTTTCATGAGTAAAATGGAGTTTGAGTAAGTCAGAAAGCGACAAGGGGAAAGAAAAGGGAGAAAGCTCTTGATTAAAACCTTAGAGTTAGAATGAGCATTCTGAGTCAGTGAATCCCTGGAGAGAGGAGGACAAAAATCAGGAAGGATCTTGGTGGGAAGTTCAGGCATATAAGGTGGGGCTAGGTAAAGGAGGGCCTTGAAAATCAGGTAAAGGACTTAGTGTCGTAGGAGTCAGAAGGATTGGTAATTAAGGAAGATTACTTTATGTTTGTGTGGTTACAGGTGGAGAATTTATTATTAGGTCCTAAACTGATGCACTAGCGCAAAACACAAGAGACCTGATGGTGGGATTTGCAACGGTGAAGAAAAAACAGAAGGGACAGAAATTAAAGTTATTTTGAGGAATATTTACAGGTCTCAATGGCTATGGACAATAAAGATGGATGAGTTTTATATAGTTGGTTTCACCCTTTGAACATTGCAGGCAGACACATACAAATTTAGTAATTTGAATCAAAGTTAAAACACAAAAAGTATTGGGGAATTGGGGAAAGAGAACCAAATTTTCCATCACTTCCATCACTTAATTTTATTTAATATTCGCTTTCTAAGCTTGTATTTTGCAACAAAGTTAACATTTAAACATTTTTTTATCTGTTTTACTCCATCTTAATTGCCATTATTCTAGTCCAAGTAATCATCCTCTCTAAACTGGATGGATGATCAAAACTTTGACTTCAATGTTTTCCAGTTTTATTGTTATCTCTTCCTCCTCTGTGTCAGGTGTCCCTGAGATCAGTCTCCATATTCAGTAATTTGTTAGGATGGTTTGTAGGACTCAGAAGATAGTTAGACTCATGGCTATGATTTATTACAGCAAAAAGGTTAAAAAAAAATCAACAAAGAGAAATGTCACTTGGGCAAGTCCAGGGTTAACCAACCTTTCAAAAGTCTTCTCCCACTTGAGTCACACAAGCGGCATTTAATTACACCAGCACTAGTTTGTTGCAATACATGTGAAATGTTGTTATCCAGGACACTTGTTTAAAACTCATCAATTTTATTGGGGGCTAGTCACATAAGCATCCTATGCCTAGCAATACCAAAATCCCAGAGTCCTCCAAGAGAGCAAGTGTTCAACATAAAGCACAATGCAAAGTTTAGGCAAAGTAAGTCTCTCTAATCAGCTGGATGGTAGGAAACCTTCTAAATCTGAATTTCCAGACACAAGTCAAGCAATAATCTTGAAAACCAGACTTTCAGGTGATAAGGGTCAGGTCTACTAACTTACCTCTTTTCTATATACCTGTCAACCCATTCTCTAGGCAATAACCAGAAAGAATTATCTTGTTTTTATTTAATTTTTTTAATAAGAGGAAGGACACAGATAGGAATGAAGGCAAGTAGACAAGCAGGAATGGAGAAGAAGAGTTTAAAAAATTATTTATTTGTTCATTTTTTTATTGTCCCCCTTGTCCCTAGTGGAGAACCTGGTCCTTGGGCTTCACATGGACTATACCATCGTCACAGGCTTCCCCTGCACCATGTCAGAATCTTCTCAGAATAGAAATCAAATGGTAAGTATTGTACTTGGACTGAAATCCCAACACTACCATGATCCACAAGTTCCTGTAAGATGCTGACCTCATCCCCAGCCTCCCACCCGCCAACTCATCTCTTGTCACTCACTCAGCATCATCTTCCAATCACATCGGCCTCTTCTAGTTTTGTAAAACATTGCTGCCCAGTAGAATATATATGATAATGGAAATGTTCTTCTACACTGTCCAGCTTTTTGTTGGTGTCTACCAAGCACATAATTATTGTATACTTAAAACAGGGCTAGAATAATGAAGGAAATGAATGTTTGCTTTAACTAATTCGAATTTAGATGGCCCCATGTAGGTAGTGGCTACCATCTTGAGCAATGCAATTCTAGAACACATTGAGTTTTTTCCATTTTAAGGTCTTTTGTTGTGGATATTTCTCTCTTGTGTGGATGAAATGTTAAACCAATGATAACAGCAGGCAGATTATCCCAAAGGTCACAGAGCATAGGGCCTCATCAATCAAATTAAAGTGCTAGGATTATAAAGTTTATTAAATCAACTTAAGGCGAAGCTGAAGCAAGGAAAAAGAAATGGAGTAAATTAACACACTGTTAGGAAAGGGTGCAAGAGAGATGGAAGGATAATATTTTGTATTTTTTAAATTAATTTTTGCTGAAGTAACTGATTTACAAGGTAATATAAACCCATATATTATGGATGTAGGCTTCCTGTTCCTTAGACACATAAAATCATCTTAGAATCATGGGTTATATATTTGTAGACCTACAATTCTCTGCTGCATCAGTCTTCTCTGCTGATAGATCAGAGTCGAGGTTCAAGCAAGGGAGTCCACAGACAGAAAGTGCCCAAGTCAATGACATACATTTGCTTTACCAGGAAGACTGAGGGACAAGTACACTTGGTCAACAGCTATTGCTTACTAAGTCATCTGCGGAACAGATATGTACTTTAATTGTGTTATAAGTTTATGTTTTGGGGCAGAGGATGCATGGATGTTGGCTGGATTAAGTCCTCATAAATATTTAGTGCTCGTATATATTTAGTATATCCTGTACATTAAATGTCTCATATATATTTCATTTGTCAGGAATATTTAGTGCTTCAGTGCTTCATGTATATTTAGTGTCACTAGAATATTACTCATGGTCCTTTAGTTCTTTTTTATGTTTAATGTACACACATGTTACACTCATTAACTACTTATCTATACTTCACACCTTGTGCATTTCATCTATTTTATTCATTTTTTATTTTCTTCTGGCCTCCAGAACTGTGAGAAAATGAATTTCTGTTGTTTAAGTCACCCAGTCTGTGGTATTTTGTGGTGATCTCTGAGCTGTTTTGACTTAATCCTTCTGACACCAAATGTGTAGATTTTTTTTTCTCACATCAACCATTCTCCAGCCCTTTAGACAGCAACTGGGAGTTCAGCAGTTCAATTCCATTCTGAAACTATCAATCTGAAGTTAGTCTCAGATCTCACAATTTAAAGCATCCAGTCCCACAAAACTGACCACTGTAGATGCCAGTCAAAAGTCCCAGGTTGCCACCTATACTTCTGACCAACATGACTTCCCACAACTCCCTACACTGGTTTGTTAATTGGTTAGAATGACTCACAGAACTCAGGGAAACACTTTAGTTACTATTACCAGCTTATGATAAAAGATGCAATTCATGAACAGCCAAATGGAAGAGGTACATAGAGCAAAGTATCGGGGGGAGAGGGCAGGAGCACCACACCTTCTTTGCGATGCCACCCTCCCCTCAAACCTTCATGTATTCACCAACCAAGAGGCTCTCCAAACCCCAGTATTTAGGGGGTTTTGTGGATATTTTGTTATGTAGACATTACTAATTAAATCATAGTCCACTGGTGACTAGATCAATCTCTAGCCCCTCTAGGCTGAATGTTCCAACCCTCTAATCATACCTTGGTCTTTCTGGCAAACAGTCCTCATCCTAAAACTATCAAGGGGACCCAGTCACTAGTCATGCTACTAACTTACAAAAGGTACTCTTATCATGCCACAGATTCCAGGGTTTTTAGGACCAGGAACCTGGGACAAAGGCCACATATTTCTTTTTATTAAATCAGTCAACCCAAGTTCATTAATATACCATTTATAAAAACCATCTGAAATTGGTCTTTTCTACTCCTATTCATCGGCAACTTATCACAATGTTTACTTCTTAACACCAACAATTCATCATTATTTTGCTTGCCTATTTACTTTTTTTTAAACTTGTTTCTCCCAATAAACTATTAGCTCTGCTACAGCTTATGTCCATTTCACTCATTTTTGTAAACTCAGCCCATTGACATATTTATGAATGGAATTTCAAAGTGCATATTAAACATTGAATGAATGAAATACCAAAGTACATATGAACAGTTGACTTTAAAAAGTCTTATAAACCATCAAGCCTGGTGCTTGAAAATTGTTTTCAATTACTTTTGTGCCTGGAGCCAAAAAAAAAAAAGTTGTTGGGGTAAAAAAATAAAATTGACAATTTTAACCATTTTAAAGAATACGTAGAGTTTAGTGGCATTAAATCCATTCACATTATTGTCAACCATCATCCAACTTCATTCTTTTATGCATGCATGTCTAGCTTTTCCAGTTCTATTTGTCATAAAGACTATTCTTTCCCCTATTGAATGGCCTTGGCTCCCTTGTTGAAAATCATTTCACCATATGTGAAATGATTTGCTTCTGGGATCTCTATTCTATTTCCACTGGTTCATTTTTCTGTCTTTGTGCCATTACCACACTGTTTTGATAACTGTAGCTTTGTAGTAAGCTTTGAAATCAGGGTAAGTGAGTCCTCTGACTTTGTTTTCCTTTGAAACCAAAGTTTTAATCCACTTGCTCAAGTTATTTGGAGGATATTGCCATCTCAGTGATATTGCAAAAATGCATAATTCACAGCAACTATTTCTAATGAGAACTAGTCTTCTTTATACATTCCTTACAAAAAAGTGTCTAGAAACAGCAGTCTTAGTTTGGAATCATTGTATTTCCTTATTTTCCTTAGGCAAAACTTATAACAGAATTAAAATGTGCATTTTCCTACTATTTTGTACAAACTGCCATACCCAGATGGGAAATCAGCCAAGGAAGGTTCTCTGGATTAAATTTAATTTAGGTAGCATTTTAGTTTGGGTGCTTGGACTCCATTAATCTACCCAGAATACAGAAGAGAATGAATATGTTCAAAACAAGCTGTTGGGATTTTTCTCAGGTAGGGTTGCTGCACATTCAAGATTAGTCTAACTGAAAAAAGAAGTCAACAAGAGAAAAACCATAACAAAAAATTGAAGGCAAATTCTGGTAACTGAGGGAGAGCCTTGCTGTTTTGCCTTTGTGAATGATGAAAAGAGAGAATCAAGCTTATTTTGGTGTGGTCTTTGAAATTTTCTCTTCTCTTTAGGTTGGACAGAAGAAAAATTATACTTTGAGAAACTTCTTGGCATTTTGCTTATTTCCCAACAGAGGTGATGTGTGGCAGTAAGAATGTTGAACTGTGTTTAAGAACTTCAGTCTTCTAGAAAGATTTTGCTACTGTTTTGCTATGGGAATGAAGCCACTGACTTTTCATGTTACCATTTCCTCTCCATATGTTGGATCTCTAAGAACTCTAATAATATTATAGGATTTTTTTTTACATCTTAGATATTACTTAGTATTCTTTAATTCTCAAAGAATGGTGTATAACTGTTATTTGCATTCATGTTTTGTCTGCTCTCTAAATTTTAAAGTCTGAAAAAATATGTCATACTCAGTTTGCTACCCCTCACAGGTTAGCACTATGGCTTCCAAAGGTTAAATTAATAATAAGGGAAAATAAGTTGAGGTATCTCTTTTTAAAGATTACTTTTGAAGGATAAATTTTTACATTTTAAGCTGGTTTCCTTAGCTATTTACTTAAAACAAAAGAAAACAATGCCCCTTTCCACCAATCTTGTATTATAATATTTGCTACAGATAGAATACAAAATCACTGAAGAAAAATTCAGAAAAAAAAATTACCCCAAATTACACCATTCAAAGATAACAAAGTTAACAAACTCATCTACAGGCTTCCAATTATTTTCTTTCGTTGCACATATGGGCATAATTATTTACAGAAACTTGATCATACATACTATTTTATAACCTGCCTTTGCTCCCTAACATATTATTAAAAGCATAATTTCTTGCTAAGAAATATATCTATAATATGTCTATTAATGGTTGCATAATATTTCACTTATTGATATAATACTAATCCTTATTTAAATTTATTTATTGATAGAACAGTGCATCACAACATTGTTTAAGGTGTGCATCATAGTAAAGCTACATCTGTATATGATACATTTCAATACATAGACCATTTCAGCTTTTCTTTCACTATACAATTCATTCCCTTTACCTAGTTTGCCCACCCACCCTTTCCCTTCTATTCCTGCAACCACTGGTTTGCTTTTATTAGCTAAAAGTCTGTTTTTATTTGATTAGGTTCATTTGTTTTCTTAGTTTCTGTATATACCACGAAGAGTGAATGTCTGTTTACTCGATGTCTGTTTTTCTCCTTCTGTCTTATCTCATTTAGAATAATTCCCTCTGGGTCCATCCATGTTGCTGCAAATAGCAGGATTTCATCCTTCCTGATAACTGAGTAGTATTCCATTGCTCTGTATGTGTGTATGTGTGTGATATCTTCTTTATCCACTCATCTGTCCGTGGGCACTTAAGTTGTTTCCAGTTCTTGGTTATTGTAAATAACACTGCAATGAACATGGTGTGCATATAGTTCTGTGAATTAGTGTTGTGGAGTTTTTGCTGTTGTTGCTGTTTCATGTTTTTTTTTAAAAAAAGGAAGACAGGAAGGGAGAGGAGGAAGAAACATTTTTATTTGTTAATTTTGTTTGTTTCTCCCTGCCCCAAGTCTCCAACCCAGGTCCTTGGACTTTACGTTGTCTATGTGCTCCAGCCACCTACTTAATGCCTGAGCCATCAGGATGCCTCGATATTTTTCTTTCATTCTTGTTAGATTATATTGTCCCGAGGTGCAGGTCTCGAACCCAGTCCATGGCTCTTATAGTCTGTGCCCTAAACTACGGGAGGAGGGGCATGTTTTTTTTTAGGGTAAATAACCAGCCGAGGAATAATTGTAAATAAAATAATTCTCAATTATTACATTTTTTTCAAGATTGATATCCCCTAGCTAAGTGAAAATGATTATAATAATATTTTCTCCTCTTTTATTCAGTTAAAATAATTTGTATATTGTTTTATATTATAAAAACTCAGAAGCAGTGTATTATATTATTACTCTATTATAATGCTTTCATATGCTATTATACTGTTTTTTGGCAAATACATTCTCAGGGAAGATTTCATATGAGCACTCGGCATGATAAAAGGTTAATGAAATGAAGCAGGACTATCTATCATTTGTAACTATATTAAGCAGAACTCTGTAGTTGCAAATTTTGGAAGATCTAGCTAAAACTGGTTTCAACCAAATAGGAACATTTATTTGACTCATGTTTCTGAAAAGTTCAAGTTTGACTCAATACAGGGCTGAATGATGTCTTTAAGATTTAGTCTTCTTCTTTTCATTATTTTGCTTTTTCTCTGTTAGCTCTGTTCTGGGGCTGGCTCTTCACATGGTGATAAGGCTATTAACAACCATAAGCTTACATTCCATCCCCTTACCAATGCTGCTTTGAAGACAGCTCCTCCTTCAGAACGACTCCCAAAGTTGAGTTGCATTGTTTAATGGGGGTCAAGCCTGAGGACAAGACTGCACTCATCAATGTTCTGGGGATAGAGAATACGTTGACTGGTCAGGCCTGGATTATGTGCCCACACTGGAGTCCAGAGGTATCATTTACCTCTTCTTCAATCTCATGGACTAGGAATGATGTTGAGGTGGCACCTACTGGAAAACTTGGGACTCTTTAAGCAGAAAAAGGGGCAGTAGATGATGGGCAAATAAAAACTATAGGAATTACAATACTGAAAAGATAAAATTTAAATTTAAGAAATCTGGCGTGCACTGGTAGAGTTAGCATTTAAGTCAAACTCTTCTGAAGCACACGGACTGCATATCCCTGGGTTCGTGTCCTAGAAGGTGGTGGGAACAACCAGTGTAAACAACTAAATGGAAATTAAAAAAATACTTCTTCCTCCTCTCTCTTACTGCCTGCCTGCCTAATTGCCTTCATTCCTGCCTGCACCTTTCCTTTAAAAACAAACAAAGAAACAAACTTAGCTTAGCAAAATAAAACTTTTTAAAGTCTATTTTTGTATAAAAGTAACTAACTTAGACATTAACTCTAAAGATAAATTTTCATTTCTAACTTCTTAACTGTTACCTACCATTTGAGTTTTATGAGGTAGTTTTCTTAGTACTTCGTAGAAGTTTTAACGCAAAATCTCATGTCAGTTATGAATTGCATTTGGCTACAAATGACAAATCTAACTATACTGGCTTAACAGATAAGGGTTAATTTTTAAGAAGTCCAGAGGCCATTTGTTGCTGGTAATGATTTGGTGCCTTATGACTGAATCTCTTGATATTTTTTTTCATGGTCCTAAGATGGCAGCTGAAATTTGGCCTTCCTGTCGCACAAGAGTACAAAAGGGCAAGAACTTCTTGTATTTATTTTTAACATGTTTTTTAAAGAGTATAATTGGATGTTCCAATCAACACTTTTCATACATTTTATTTGTCACAAAGTCACATATGTCTTCTGGGGAGACTGAGAAATAGTCTATTAATTGGACTCAGTACTACCTCAAATTGAACCATGCATGACTAAGGAAAAGGGATATTATGGATATTGGGTGGCTGTCTTGATCAGCTGACTACTATAAAAAAAAAAATACCATAAACTGGGTGATTTAAACTGCAGACATTTATATCTCATAGTTCTGGGCCCCGGGAAGACTGATTCTGTTCCCTGAGTACTGGGGCCCTTTTGCTTGATTGCAGATGGCTGCTTTCTTGCTGTGACTTCATATGGCAGAGGTAAGGAGGAGGCATTACCCTGGTCTCTCTTCCATTTTTCATAAAGATCCTTCCTTCCATCCTCCCTCCCTCCACAGGAATGAAGTCAACCAGCCTGGAAGAGAGAGAAGGAAGAAGCATTTTACTTTAAAAAAATTTTATTTCCTTCTTCACATGGTTGCTTCTTCCCAAATTTGGAACTCAAATTCATGTGGCCTGTGCTCCTTTGGAGGCGATTGACCTAACCACTGCTTCACCAGGACATGGCAGAAGAAGAATTTTATCTGTTTTATCTCATTGTTCATCACGATTGTTCCTCAAGACATTAATTTTACACCACCTCATTGAGGGTTATGGCTTTAACATAAGAAGTGGGGGTGGAATATTCTAATTCTGCCCTCTCCCAAATTCATGTTTTTCTTGTATTCAAGACACAGAAGGTCCTCAAATAACATTTTATTGTAACACTGATTAGAAAAAATAATCCTGGTCCACATTTATTCAAGGTCCTGTTCTCATTATGTTGACTGGCATTTGTCTGTTTCCTCAAAATGGTTAAACTAAAGCTCAGTTGTGATTATTTTTAGGAATCACCAGAGTTGCATAGTTTTACAGATGAAAACAGAATTTACAGTCATAGATCAGAAAATGATAGTGGCTGGACTGTCTTGGCTCTGGAATGTGCTCCACCCTTCAGCACCGTGATTGCTCAGGTTCAAAACAAATCATGACAGAAAGTAGATGTGTTCCCTGAGCACTCCACCCCTCTTACCACTGCAGATGTCAGAGACTCAAACACTACCCCTTCCCTCTCTCTCCTTTGCAAAAAGCATATAACTTCGTTTCCATGCGCTGGAGTGGAGAAGGCCTTTAGAGTATGAGCCCCTTTCCCTCTCTTTGACCAAAGAATAAATGAACTTTTGTCAGTTTCTACTTATAATCTTATAACTTAGATGGTAAGAACTATATGTCCTTTGGCTTAAAATAGCAGTTTCCAAGAACCTATTGACAACTTTAAGTAAGGACTTGACTATACAGTCATTAAATTCTAATAGCACCCAATTTCTTATCTTTTTCTAGCATCAACTCTAATGTCTAAAATTCAAAGTTCATTTAAATCAGATATGAGTGAGTCTCATGGGTGAGGCATGATTTATCCTAGGGCAAAGTTCCTCTCCGACTGTGAACCTATAAAGTCTTATAAGTTACATACTTCCAAAGTGCAATGGTTGGGTAGGCATTGGAAAGACATTCTGGAGGATGACCCACTCTCCTCTCTGAGAGTGCTCTTCTCTAAAGAAAGTTCTGCTGCTTTCTCATACCTTAAGATTATCCTGAGATCATTTTCTGAGACTGACTCATGAACCTAGCCAGCAGGTTCCCTGGAAAGCTGGTGGGAGGATAAAGGGAGATGCACCAGGACTGGAGATTCGGCAAGCTCCTCTCTGAACTGAAGTTCCTTGGTTGAGCTACTGCCAGTAGGAACCCTGAAGCCAGGTTGGGTGACCCGCTGATCCTACCACCAGTACTGGTGCCATCTTGTTCCAGTTCCCCCAGTATTACCAAGGGTCTTGCAGCGCCTCTGGTAACACTGCCTTTGTCCATTCGGTTCAAATTGGCAATTTTTCTGTTAGGGTGGTTGGTTAGGTCTGTGGTTTACACTTATAATCATCTCTTTGATTGTTCAGCCATATCTTTAGTGACCTCTTGAGAACAAACTTTCTCATTTTTGCAATATGAAAAGGCTGATAATTTCTTCAATATTTAGTTTTGGGTTTTAGTTTTGCTTGATAATTTCTTCTTTAATTCACTTTTCTCTTCAAGTATTTTACTATAAACAGTAAGGAGGAGCCAAAATACTCCAACACTTCACTTAGAAATCTCCTCAGTTAACCATCCATTTTCATAGCTTGCATATCTTCTATAATATTCAGTCAGGTATTTTTTGCCAGTCTATAACATGGATCACCTTTTCTTAATTGTCCAATAACATGTTCCTGATTTCTATCTGGGATCTCACTAGAATGGGCTTACTGTTCATATTTCTCCAATGTCCTATAGATTAAGTATTTTCTAAAAGGATGAGTTTGCTCTTCATCTCTCTTTTTAATGATTGTATTTCTAGTATATACCTTAGAAATTTTTCAGCCTCTACCCATTAGCTAGTTCCAAAGCTACTTCCACACTCTTGGGTATTTGTTACAGTGGTACCTCACTCTCAACAGTAGTGCATACATTACATACATTACATACATTGCTTACATTAATACATACAGATGTGGCTGTGGAGGCTGAGAAGGCCCAACTGGCAAACTGGAGACCCATGAGAGCTGGTGATACAGTTCTTACCTGTGTCCAGAGGCCTGAGAACTAAGAGAGTCAATGTTATAAGTTCCATTTCAAGTCTGAGTCCTAAGGAAGGAGATTTGTGCACTTTCTTGAAGACAGTGAGCCTCCAAGTCTTCTTTACTTGTTCTTTTTCTATTCTAGTCCTGCTTCCAATGAATTGAATGAGAACTATCCACAATGGGAAGGGCTGTCTGCTTTACTTAGTCTACCAATTCAAATGCTAATCTCATCTAGAAACACCCTCATAAACACAAGGAGAATAACATTTAACCAAATATATGAGTACTCCATGGCCCAGCCAAGTGGACACAAAAAATAACCAGCACTTAACAGTTTAATCAATAGAATGAAAACTTCTACAATAAAGATATTACTGAATACATTGTGATTTTATTTTTTTATTGTTTCAGCTGTTTTCTTGCTATGTATAAAACTATATTTTGGTTACAAATATGTTATATATTTGAAATAAATTTTTAATTCTAAGAAAATAGTTTCTTCTGTCAGGATTTCTAATGTCTATTTTTTGGCATTAGTACATAAAAACAAGATCTTTCATTATATTTTGTTTTGTAATTTACCTTTTTCTATTTAATATATACATATATATACTTTGAATATTTTTCTTTGTCATAAGAAATACTCTTCTGACATTTTTAATAATTGCATAATAGTCTGTTGGATGGATATATGATATTTTTCAGTCAGTCTGCTACTGCTGGACATTTAGGCAGTTTCCAATTTTCAGCTATTGTAAGCAACTCCATTATACTTACTATCTCTTAATGTTTAATTACAAAACAGTACATGCCCTTTCTACATAACAAAAACAATACAGAACTCTGTAAAATAAAAAGCAGAATTCTCTATTTTTGTTTGCTGGCACTTCTATTTCTCAGCATATATCTATTCCCCTTGGAGTAACCACCCTTAGTAGCTTACTGTGTATCCTTCTGACCATTTTTATTTTCTGACACCTTTTTTTCTTTTCTTCCCATTCTAATAACCTATTCATTTTTGTTTTCCACTATTTTCATGTTCAACTTCAAGCAGCCTCTCCAATCTTCTTATTTACTACTTAGTCCAGGAAAACAGATAGGCCTAGTCTGTTATATTTATGCGTAAATGGAGACAAAATATTTTATCAGTGAACTTCACTGGTTATTTTGACTTCTCATAGACCTCTGAAACCTGCCTCCTGGTACTAACTGGGTCGGACATTTAGAAAAGTAAATTTCAGATAAGTGAGATGCTGCTATCTTTACTTTTCATAAGCTAAGATGAACTCCATTTAGGAAACATTTTTAAGTTAATTTTTCCTGTGTTCCTACAATTGACCGTGAAAGGAAACTTCTGCAAAGGAGAACTTTTTAGAGAATTTTTTAGGGTATTAATTTGTTCAATAAATATTTATTGTCTGTCGTGTAGCAGGCACTGTATAGACATTAGGGATGTAAAAATGTAAAAGCAAAGTTCTTCATCTTTTTTATTTTTAAGATCTTAACAGTGTTTTTTTTTTATTGTCTTTTTTGCCTGACTCCTCCCTTCAAAACCTACATTTGAACATTTTGTTTTTCAAAGATATGTGTCAGTTACCGCAGTTCTCTTCTGATGACACACTGGCACTTGAGCCCCTGTGTATTTTCTTGCCACTACTGTGTAGCTATGTCCCAGTAGCTGTGGCAGCAAGTAGCTCAGGAGCAAGAGGGAAGTCTGTCGGCCCCCATCGGTGCGTATCTAGGGCATTCGGACTCCCTTCATGTCCTATTGGTAAAACAATGTCCAGAAACCAGACATTGCAGAATTCACACTTACCTAAAGCTTACCCTTCCATCTTTCTTCTTCCTTTTTTTTTTTTTTAAAAAAAAAAAACAAAACAATGAAAATTGCTGAAATGCCAAGAGTTTGTAAGGGATAAAAAGGGCGGTTTGGAATGTTTTTAATCCTGTGCTCAGTGTTGTTTGTAATATCAGAAGATCGAATTCAGTCATGCTCCTGGCTAAGAGTAGTTAGCCTACCCTGACTTAAGTGCTCCTTGCATGAAAAAAGACCCAGGGCTTTAGTTGACAGCAAATGCAACTTGAGTCAGTGATGTGACCTGGCTGCCAAAACAAGCAAATGTGATCTGAACCCTCATTAATAGAAGGCTTGTGGCTAGGACAAGTAAGGTAATAGTCCCAGAGCACACTCTGCAGTGGTCAGGTCACACCTGGAGGATGGTGTATCCTCCTGGGCACGGCACTTCAAGAGTGATGTTGACAAGCTGCAATATGCCAAAGTTGGGCAACAGGTTGATGAATGGCAAGAAACTATATCCTTTCAGAAACAGCTGGAGAAACTGTGGTAGTTTACCCTGAAAACTAGAAGGCCGAAGGATGTGGGATAACCATTTTCAAATGTTCGCAGGACTATCATGTAGAAGAGTGGGACCATTCTGTGTAATCTCAGCAAGCACAATTTAGAGCAAGGGTGTACATTGCAAAGTGGCTGAGCTTGTTCCTATAAAAGAATTTTCTAGCCCTTATGGAAATTTAGAAAATTGCAACTTTGCAAAGTAGACTTTACCTTAACAAGCAGTGTCAGAAGGGAAGCTGGCTGACAGAATATCAGAAAATCTATTACTAGAATGAGAGGACTATAGAGATGAACTAATCTATAGTCTGTTCAGATTCAAACGTCCTAATGACAGAACCCTAACTAGGAAGAATGTGCTAGTGGTGTTTTATGTTTGTTTTATGTGTTTGTTTTAGATACCATACACGCATTAACCATAGAAACTATGTGAAAATTGACACTGTGGGGTGTACCCTGAAAACAGTCTCACATACATCCCAAGGTCCTGGATTCAAGACCCAGGGATGGGAAGAACAACCAATGTGAACAACTAGATGAAAAAATAAATGGGGTCCTTCTACCTCTCTCTTCCTGCTTGCCTACTCACCTTCATTCTTGCCTGCACCTTTTGTAAAAAAATTTTTTGACATTATGGCCAACTATCAAAGTTATGGGGATGGAAGGGGAAAAAAAGTTAAAGGAACTTCTCTGGTTTTTCTCATGGTTTAAAACTTTGTACATAAAGTTGATTAGTAATGTTACATTAGTTTTTTCCAAAATAGATTAACTGAATATATATTTTTTCATTTTTAAGATTCTTTAGGGCCCTGGTGTACTTTCTTTCTCACCAATTTAATATGTTATTTTCAGTATATTACATTTTGATAAGATTATGCCTTTTTTAAAGGAAGGGTACAAGCAGGAATGAAGGTGAGTAAGTAGGAAGGCAGGAAAAAAGAGGGCAAAAGGAGCATTTTATTTTATTTATTGTTGTTTTTATAAAGGAAATGTGGAGGCGTGAATGAAGACAAGAAGGCAGTCAGGCAGGAAGACAGAGAAAGAAGCATTTTTTACTTATTTCTATTTAGTTGTTTGTCTTAGTTGTTTTCCTCACCCACTATGGGAACCCAGTCTTTGTATCTGGACTCTGTTCCCACCCCCAGAGATGGGAGGCCCAACCACTATTCCACCAGGGCATGACAAGATTACTGTAACAATTTTTTTCTGTATTGAGGTAACATTGATTTACAAAGTACATTTAGATGTGTAGGTTCACTATGCATCAAATATATGATAATATTTCATACGCATCACCAAATTACAAATAATCTTTCACCACTGTCCATTGAACCACCACAACACTTGCTCCAGACCCCCAGCACCTCCTCCTCTGGTAACCTCAGTTCTCTTGTCAGTGTCCAAAGGTTAGTTTTCATTTTATTTATTTGATTGCTTTATTTATTTATATTACACATATGAATGAAGTCATCCAATATTTGTCTTTCTCTTTCTGACTTCTTTCACTTAGTGTGATTCCTTCTAGTTCCATCCAGATTGTCACAAATGACAGAATTTCATTTTGTTTAGGGCAGTGTAGTATTCCACTGTGTATACATACCACATCTTCTTTATCCATTCATCCATTGATGGTCATTTAGGTAGTTCCAATTCTTGGTTATTGCAAATAATGCTTCAGTAAACATGGAGGTGCATATATTTCTGCAAATTAATGTTTTTTTAGGTAAATACCCAGAAGTGGGATGATGGGATTATATGGAATTTTATTCTTAATTTTTTGAGGAATCTCCGTATTACTTTCCAGAAAGGTTGCACCCATTTACACTCCTATCAACAATGTAGGAGGGTTCCCTGGTCTCCAAATCCTTGTCAGCATTTGTTTTTCAAGTCTTTAGATAACAGTCATTCTTGTAGTTTGTTTCGATTTGCATTTCTTTTATAGCAGGAGAGGAGGAACATCTTTTCATGTACCTGCTGGCCATCTGTATGTCTTCAACAAGATTACTCTTAATTTAAAATTTAAAAGTATTTCAGGGAATAGTAGTCTATGTCCATGTGTCCAGTCCTGCAAAGAAACTAGTGTTTAAAGCTCATTAATCATTAACAATGAATTAGCATCCAGTAAAATATGTGCATTGGGATAGCTTGACTCTTTCTGATAATCAGTGAGGTAAGCAGTCTTTTTTTTTTTTCATCAATGCAGGAACTGAATTTAAGAAAAGACTGCTTACCATGATTACAGGTGAAGCTGAGCACTAGAATCTGAACCTTCTACTCCAGTGTTCTTTCTAATAACATTTTTAATACTAAAGGCTATAGTGTTCTTTCTTTCTTTCCTTCCTTCCTTTTTTTCTTTTTTAAGGATAGGTGCTGGCAGGAATGAAGGTGAGTAGGCAAGCAGGCAGGAAGAGAAAGAAGGAAGAATTATTTTCATTTATTTTTATTTTAGTTGTACAACTTGGTTGTGCCTCCTGACCCCATGAATCGGTTGATAAGTGGACTATGCTTGGCCAGAAGTGGCAGACATAACTGCTACTCCACCAGGGCTTACCTATGGTTCTTTCTTAATAGCAGGTTATAGACTTAGATGCACAATGTATATTTCTCTTCTAACTACAGTGGCTCTCTGGAATAAGAGGGCAGATTGCTTTATTCAAATAATTGGCCTTCAACTTTTAATGCTATTCCTAGGTTCTAATTTTGTGTCCTAAATAAATTGTCTAGCAAACATCATTACTGGTATCTATAATATTTGATCCTCTCCTTGAAAACAGTGATGTCAACACTGAATATAGAAAAAAAATTCTCAGGATGTGGAAAACAAAATTTGCCAAATGGGGTGGATTGACTGGACAGTCAGAAAAAGCTTATTATGAGCACAGGCTGAATCAGTGATCTGGGTTTAAATAATTACTCTGCCACCTGACTGTAACACCATTATCATCTCACAGATCCTCAAGGGCCTTACCTGTAAAATGGGATAGGACCTGTCTTTTTGGGCTGTTAGGGGGATTAGAAAAGATAATGTGTAAAAAAAATCACGAACTCTGTGCTGTTTTTAAATATATATATAAATTTCTTCTTCTAATTTTTGGCTACTATCATTGTCTTTTACCTACTTTTCTAGTGGGGTATTATTATGTGTTTCATGTCTTTTCACTGTGGGGTTTATACTCAGCATAAGGCAGGTGCTGAATAAATTCTAGTCAGTAGTATCTAGTGGACAAGTAATCAGTAACAACAGACCAGGTGCCCCTGAATCCAAGCTCAGGGACGATTCCCGAGAAAACAGAACTGAGGCTAGGCCCTTCTTAAGAAAGGGTGATCCACAGGTTGCTGTGGAGGCCAGTCTTGTCTGGAGTTGTGTGAGTGTTGAATGAGTCATCTAAAGCCAGACAAGAAAGGTGGGAGGGATGTTGGTAGACAACTCAGCAAAGGTATAAATCTCTAACTCAGCAAATTGTGTGAGTGTATTGTAAGCCAGTATCGGAGTTGTAATACTAGTTGGGTTAGTCGTGTAACCTCTTAAGACCGCAGTTTCCTTATCTATAAAAATAATATCGATGTTGGCACGCACTTGTGGCTCCAGTGGCTGAGATGCTGATGTACAGACTGCATACGGTCCAAGGGCTGGGGTGAAAAACCGACAGGAACTAACTAGAGAGGTTTCTTCTGCCTCATCTTCCCTTAAATGATTCTTCCTCCTTTTCCTTCCTTACTCTTTTAAAAAATAGTAATAATAAAAGAAGGAAGCCTAACTACTAGCCAAGCTGTAAAGATTCAATGAGACAACATCTGTAGAGTACTTTGCTTGGCACATCAACTGGCACGGAGTAAGTGTTCAATACATGTTAGCCACCGTTATCACTATGTTTCTGTAATTTATTAATACCTTACAATTGTTTATAATTGTTCGTAATCCAAGAATAACTTTTTTCCCTGGTCGCGAGACTGCGAAGGATAGTGCCAAGTATTCATAAACCACCGCTTCTGTCTTGAAGAGTTTTAAGGCAAGGAAGCCACAGCGGGCTTCACACTCCTAGCTAACTACAAGCGTGACGTACCCTGGTCAGCGATTCAGAGAAATGGCTCAGATCCGGACTCCCAGGGTCACGCGGGTCGAGGCCCCGCCCCAGTCTAGCCCGTCCCCCGCGGCTGCGGCAGCGGAGGTTGCGCCTGCGCAGAACAGAGCGCGCTCTGCGGCGCGGTCCGCGGTGGAGGCGGAGCAAACAGCGAGAGGTCCTCGGATGGCTCTGCGGGGCCTGGTAGGCTCGGGGCCCGGCTCCCACGGGCCGTTGGAGGAGGTGGTGGCGGCGGCCGAGCTGTGTGAGGCGCCGACCGTGGTGGCGGCAGAAGCCTCGCCAGAGGACGATGAAGAGGACGAGGGCCGAGGCCGGGGCCTGCTGCGCTGGGACAGCTTCTCGGCATGGCTGCACTGCGTGTGTGTGGTGGGCTTCGATCTGGAGCTGGGCCAAGCCGTGGAGGTGAGGCCCGGCCGCACCTAGCCCTGCGCCCTGTCCTGGTCCCCGCGCCGCGGTGATCCTAGTGTGGCCGGGTGGCGGAGCAGCCTGGACCCTGACCGCCGCGCATCCGGGCGTGGCCCGCTGCCTTTTAGCCCTCCGGCCAGGCTGCGGTCCAATGGCAGTTGCTGTGGGAGGATCGTGGGCTGCGGCTAGGGGTGAAAAGTTCTGTAGGCCCCTCCTAATTCTGATTTTTTTTAAGAAAAAACCATGGAGTCATAGGAATAACAAAAATAGCGGCGCCAGGAGAAAGCTGCAAGCAGGATGTTTGGTACTTTTTCAAGAAGAGAACAATGCCCCTGACATATGGTTGAACTATAATAGCCAAACCTTACACAGTCTCCTTTTTAGACTCCTGCATAGGTTTGATCTTTTGCGGTAACTTTTGGAGCATTCCAGTCAGCTTGAGCCAAAATACTTGCCTCAGCATGCTGTTTTGTTCCTCATTTCTTTTTTTTCTTGATGTTGCTTCTGAAGCATTTGTCTTGAAAACTAGTTATGAAGACCAACAGAGGGAAAATCGCTTGCTTGTGAATCTGTCAAGTTTTCCATCTTTATGGTGCCTTGTTTAAAGTTCATCAAATCTTAATTTATTCTAGACGTTGGGGTCTTTTTGCAGAAATAAGAGATTGCTTGTTTTTATGTATCTAAGCAAAGCCATATTTTTGCTTTGATGGCAATGACAGGTTTTAATGAATCATCTCATTCTAACTCTAGTTGAATAAGTTAACTATGAAAAATTGGCCAGGGAGGTTTTTTCTTATTTTTGATTTTTTTTTAATTGAATTGATACTGCATTGTGATATTATATAGGCTTAAAGTGTGTCTCATTGTAAATCAACATCTGCGGGGAAGTTACCCGTTTTCTTTTCTTAAAGGAAAGGTGCAGTCAGGAATGCATATGAGTAGGTAGGTAGGTAGGAGAGAGAAAAGAATGAAGCATCTTTATTTTATTCTTTATTTAGTTCATACTGTTTGCTTCCCCCTGGCCTGGAACCCAGAGGTATATGGCTTGCTCCTTTGGAGACTACTATCCTAACCACTGCTCCACCAGGGTTTACTAGGGAGTTTTTTCTTAATACAGAACTATTGCTTTTGTGTTCAGCCTGTCTTCTCTGTGTTTTGCCATTACTCTGTTCCGTACACGTTAAGTCTCTTCTAAGATCTGGGCATTGTGCTGGTTGCTGGGCATCCAGATGTTAAAGATAGCTGCTCTAAACTGTGTTTGGAGTTGAGACTAATTTACATAACCAAGTATCACAGTAGCAGAGGAGACCAAATGCAATGTCCGGCACTTAGTGCTGTTCAATAAATGCTTGTTGATAGAACCAGTGAATGTGTGAGCAATTCTTTATCTTTCCAAGATAGAAACAACAGTTCCCCCAAAGACTTTGAGGAAGAAATGTATAAACCATCTATCTATCTTTACACCAACATGTTACCCTGAAGTTCTGCTGTAGCAAAATAAATGTAGCCAGAAAGTATAGGATTAAAGTTGTTTTTGTTGATTGCATTTTTAAATAGCTAAAGAAGATCTTTTGGACACATCATTTGGGACATTCTTTATATAGCATGAGTAGTTTGATCAATTAAACAGAATACTTAGCATAATTGAGGTGTTACAAAAATATTAATCATTAAAGAACTTATTTTTTATTCCCATATTATGATTACTGTACAGTTTTCTTCATGGTAGTAGTTCTTTTTTACATTGCGGATCTTAAAAATGTGTAAATTCCATAAACTCTTCTCCCTTAGGAAAATGCTTCTTAAGACAAAATTATGTGTATGCTTCTGTGGACTATTGGAGGTCATTTGTGGACCTTCTGTGTCATAGTCCTCAAATTAAGAATCACGGATTTTAAAAGTGTAGGATGAGGGTAGGAAGAAAGTATCCAACGAAGTAAAACAAAAAGCGATGCATAACAACTTAATTTTGTTTTGTTTTCATAAAAAATGTAGAAACTGCACCTTGCCACTTTTAAATGAATAAAAAGAACACATTAGTAATTAGTGTAATAAAATATTTGGAAAATATATTTAACTTTTTCTGTTATGATCATCTCCAGGTCAAAATGGACAGGAAGGGTGACTGGAATGGGAGCAAGAATGTGAGTGTAGAATTGTGATGGAGACGTGACATGTAGTAATCCTAGCTCTGCTTCCTATAATGCACAACCGGGGGGACTCAATGGGAAAATTAATAGGTAAAAACTAATTTTGGATAATAATGTCCTAGAACCTACTTGCATTATCAAAAAGGCAGTTGTTTAATGTTAGTCTTAAGAGAGACTTAAGAGACTGTTCTGTCATGATAGAAAGTATCGTATGCAGATTTTTAACAAGCATAAACAGTGCAACTGATTTAAGCTTAAATCCCTACAAAAGACATAATATAGAGTAGTAATCAACTCAGGATTCTAGTCTGCTTAAGTTAGAATCCATGACTTTGGGCACTTTTTTTTTTTTTTTTGGTGAAGAGTAGCACATTACTTTGCTTGTCTGAGCCTCACATTCCTCCTCTGTAATAGGATAACAGTACTTTCACTGTGGCTTTATGTAAGAACTAGCTATGTTTTTAGAACAATTTCTGGGACCCAGTAAAACCTATGCAAATCTGTGTTTGGGAAGGATTGAAGTTCCCTTTTTAGTTTTCAGTGGAGAGAACCCCTAACTGTTCACAGATGAGACTTTAAAAAAAAACCCAAACATTTATTTATTTTATTTAGTTGTTCATCTTGGTTGTTCGCACCACACTTGGATCTTGAACTCTCGTCTTTGGGGTATATGTGGACTGCTGGCGACCTTGTCTGCTAGGTCACTAGGACATGCCAGATGAGACTTTTGAATCTTGGCTCTTTTTTCACTAGTAAAATGAAGTTGAAGTACTGTTTTTTAAGTAGGGGAATTTTTTTCTCTGTGTAAATAAAAATCTGATGTCATATCTCAGTGGTGAATCTGGTTGAAATGGGCATGTGTGTATTTGGTTGCAGACAACAGAAACCAGTATATCTCAAGCAGAAGAGGGGAACTTGCTGTAAGGTCACAGAAGTTTTTCATGGTATCTAAGGCACAAACCTAGTAGTGCTTCAGAACATTCCTACAGCCCAGAATTAGGGAAGCCTCTTGTTTATGCCCTGTGAATTTTGCTCATGTTTCATGATTCCTACAAAATGACTTGACTTCCATGAACTTATTGGTGGAGAAGTTGCGTTTTTCAGCCACTTCAATGAAGAGTAACGGTCATTCTCATTCTGAACACCAAAGCAAGTTTTCTCAGACCTGATCTGGGGCAGATTCTCACTCTGATACTATTAGCTGAAGATCTTTTTGGGGGGTGTGGGTTCACATTGCATAAAATGTCTTTCAGAGACCTTGTCTTAAGGGAACTGATCAGGGGATCTTTTATGCTGGGAAGAGATTGCAAAATATGTCAGCTACCAGAGGTATGCTCAGCTTCTTCCTTTTCTCCTAAAGTGGCCCTGAAGCATCATCAGAGTCTTTGTGAAATTCCCTGGCTTTTATATACTCTTGTCATTTCTAGCTCTGAAACTACTTGATTAGATAGTAAAACTTAATTGATTCACAATTTCCCTTAATTGAGTAATATGCTCATTATTGAAAACTTGGCAAGAAAATTATAGAAAATAAAAAACAACACTATTGGCACACCCTGGTGGAGTAGTGGTTAGGTCAGTTACCTCCAAAGGAGCACAGGTCATGTACCCCTGGGTTTGACTCCCTGGTGGGGGAAGGGAATAACCAGTGTGAACAACTAAATGCAAATTAATAAAGTGCTTCCTCTTCTTTCTTTCTGCCTGTCTGCACCTTTCCTTAAAAAAAAGAAAGATGAAAGGAAGAAAACATCACTTTATTAAGAGACATTTGCTATTAATTTTTGCTAATTTTTTTTCTTTACAAAATTTCATATCTATCAAGGATTATTTTGATTTTTAAGAACAGAAATCGTCTCAATTAAATTTAAATAGAGGCCAGTGGGGTAAAGGGGATTGTATAGTGAAGGAAAAACTGAAATAGTAGTGAACTTAATGTATTATATACAGATGTTGCTTTATTAAACTATCTTAAACCTATATAATGCTATAATTTAATGTTCTTCAATAAAATTTAAAAAATTAAATCAAGAGAGATTGTATTGTAAGAAATCTCTAGGAACCCAGTTACAGGAAGCAAGGATGAATCTTATGGAGATATGGGAAAAAAATGCCACAGGCTTTTTCTTTGTCTTTCTGGAGCTGTCCTAGCACCTTTTGTCTCTACTTTTCTATGCTTGTCTGTTTCAGTCCTCATGCTGAAGCCATTATCTCTGTATGGATCTCTGTCTGCTCTCCTATTCCACTTCTGATTTTGTATTCTGGCACCACACTGAAGCTTAATTGAAATATTAAAGTATGACTCAGTGTGGGTCAGATGCTCCCTTTTGTTCAGTTACTTGTGGTCTGGAGACAAGGTTTTAGTAATCTTAGTGGCTACTTACTTAGGCTACTACCCACTGCAAAGGGAGATGTGGACACCGACTAGGCATAAGTGTCCCAAGTAGGTCTACTGTAAGAATGTGCTTTTAGTGATAAATAATCTCATAAACAATTTGTGAGATCATTAAAAACTTCATATAATTTTTGTTAATTTATTTTTTATTGTAGTAATTTTTCTACACATTAAAATAATTTTCTATGTATAGGTTCCCAGTTTCTTGGATACTTTTCAGCACACCATGCCCTCTACCAAATCACCAAATGTTCTTACCCATCGTCCAGTGGGCTCCACCACCATTTGCCCCCACCCACCCATTCCCTTTTGGCAACCTCAGTTCTATTCAAATGTTTCATATTTGGTTATGTTTCATCTGCTCCTTTGTTTTGTCTAGTCACATTCCACCTATAAATGAGGTCATCCGGTATCTATCTATCTTCTTTCTACTTGTTTCACTTAGCATATTCCCTTCTAGTTCCATCCATGTTGATTCAAATGACAGGGTTTCATCTCTTCTAAGGGCTGTGTAGCAGAAGTTTGGGTTATGTTTTTTAATCCATTCAGTCACTCTGTGTCATTTGACTGGTGAGTTCAGTCCATTAATATTTAGAGTTATTATTGATAATGTAGTTGCTTAGTGTCATTTTATAATTTGTAACATACAAATGTTGCTGTATAAAACGTTTGTATGCAACATACAAATATTGCTCCAGATGATAACCTTCATTCTCTTTCTCTTTTTAGGTCGGATGGGTGCATTGACTTCACCTTTTGTTTTCTTCTTTGCTCTCTCCCTGGGGATGTATTTTGAGGGTATCCTGAAATTAACATTCACAGTTCTGGTTACTACCTAATTTTATTTCAATGCATGTTAAGTCTTCCACTCATTCTAAGTATCCACATTTTTGTTCTCTTCCTCCCCACTTTTAATGTTTGCTGTCTTACTGTTTTTCTGTGTGGTTTCTTTATGCTTTATGGAGCAAAACTGGTTTTGTGGTGATGTACTCCTTTAACTTTTGCTTGTCAGAAAAGGTTTTTAATATTCCTTTAGTTCTGAATGATAATCTTGCCGGATATAGTATCCTAGGTTGAAACTCCGTTTCTTTCATCACTTTGAATATATTATGCCATTACCTTTTGGCCCGTAGAGTTTCATTCGACAAGCCCTCTGACAATCTTAGGGGGCCTCCTCTGTATATGACATGTTTTTCTCTGGTTGCTTTTAATTGCCTTTCTTAATCTTGTATTTTTGACATTTTGATGATGATGTGTCTAGGTGCATTTCTATTTGGGTTTCTTTTATTAGGAACTCTTTCAGCTTCCTGGATCTGGAGGCTTGCTTCATTCTTCAAATTGGGGAAGTTCTCATCTATCATTTCTTCAAATATAGTTTCTGCCCCCTTTTCTCTAACTTCCTCTGGGACCCCTGTGATGTGAATGTTGTTCCTTTTGATGTTATCCCAGAGATCTCAAAAGCTGTCTTTGATTCTTTGAATTTTTTTTACTCTCTTTGCTGGTTTGCTTGATTCAGTTCCTCTGTCCTATCTTTCAGATCACTGATTCTATTGGAAGCTTCATCCATCCTATTGTTGAGTTCTTTAATTCAGCCATCACCTCTCTTACCTGTTTGATGTCTTGTTTTAATTCTTCTCTTTGCTTCCTGACATTCTCATTTATTGCCTCTACTGATTTCAGAATTCCCATGATTATGTTAATCACCATTACCCAAAAGTCCTCTTCAGGTAATTTACATATGTCTGCTGTATTCAGATTTTCCTTTGGGTTTTTGATTGGATCCATAATTTCACATATATTTCTCTGTGCCTTTGCACTACTCGGCATTCTTTAATATTTGCAAGGGTTTGGTTTCCCTGGTATTGCATAGGTTTGACTTACCCAGGATTGGCAGTCAGGCTGCAGTTTCGCCTCTAGCCACAAGGGGGAGCTAGTGGGTAGCATTGAGGCTTGGGACTGCCTCCTCACTGTAATCCAGGGGGTGGGGCATCCGATGGGCAGGATTTCCAGTGGGTGGGTTTCAGCTCAGTGAACCCCAGGCTCTGGTGTGAAATGGTTGTGGGAGGAGTTTGATCTGGCTGATTTCCAGTTACAGCTGCACCCACAGCAATTTCACCCCACAAACTCCAGCTCAGCTCCTGGTAAGCTGGCTGTCCTTTCAACCCCTCCCAAGTGGGCCCTCTGTGGTTCCATCTCTCAGCCCCACTGGGCCTGCCTCTTGCTGCCTCCGCAGCTGGTCCCAAAATCCCTAACCTCCTCTCCGGAGACCCTGGAGCTCCATCCTAAATCCAAATCAGTGGCTTCGCTGAGAACCACGCTGGATGCCCTCACCCACTGTTAGTTGTCAGGCAGTTTGCCTCCAGCGACAGTGCTGGTTGTTTCTTGGTGTTCGTCTCAGGAAAAAGATGATTTTTTTGAGGTTTTTTCTTGGCATCTGTAGGGAGTGACCCAAAAGTGCGTCCTATCGAATCACCATCTGGAAGTCAATCTCCATACATATAATTTTATAGGCCACAATTAATTTAATCATTGTCCTTAATTGGGTTGTTTGGTTTCCTTTCTTTTTTTTTTTTTCCCTCTACAGTGTTGATAATTATTTGCTGCCTGTTCACACATCTTAGAGATGTTCTACATTTTGAGGACCTTTGATCATGTGAATGCATGTAACATAGTGTGTGATATTTCTATAATGTGATATCACCTGAAGCTCTTTGGCTCCAGATTTTATAAGAATTGAGGTATTATTTGTGGCTTTCACCCCCTGAAGGCTATGACCTATTAACTTTTTGGACAGAATTTCACTCTAATGAAGAACACAAGTTTTGGGATTTTGAATAACAGCTAATTGTCTGATATGGGGCCAGTTTCTTTTGTTTTCTGAGTCCGATTTCTCTCAACTATAAAATTGGAAAGTAATATCCTGGGAGTATTATTGCCTTTCATTTAATACATGCCTGCAATGTTAATCTCTTTATAGTTAGTATCTACATATTTATTAATATGGAGCTGTTCTTGACTATTTCCTCACTCAGTATTTTTCCTTAAATTGTTGAAAACAAAATACAGTTTTTTGTGTGAATCACAGGTATTTAGAACACTTCCTGCGAATTAGGTTGATTAGATTTCATTTTGCTAATGGTGTCTGATATGCCTATTTGGAGGTACATGCAAGTTGTGGTCTACCTTTTGCTGAAAAGAATTCCAGGACCATTATCTATAAAAAGCAGGAAAATTTATCATTATATTGTGAGCATTGTCATAGATTTCATTTGTCTTACTGCGTCCCCCCAACCCCCTCTTTTTCTTTTCTTTTTTAAAGCAAATTGAAGATAAAACTGCTCGGGGTGAAGGCAGACTTTTATGCTATTTTGAAAAGAGCAGTTAGCAAAATCTGCCTGTCACTCTTTGCCCCCTAGCAAGGTAGAGTTTTGCTATCTTTGCAAAGTTTCTGTTGGTTTTCTGAGACAAATAAAGGCAGTGGTGTGAAGGGTTGTTTGCTCTGTTTCTTTCCCTCTTAAACTGGATGACTCGTAGCCTTAGTATTTGATCCCTGCAAGTTTACCATTTTAATCAAAATGGTTGTTAGGTGTAATATATGTTGCTAAATTGTCTCTTTGAGCCATTTATTTATAGATCTTTATTGGGCAACTCATCCAGATCCTGGTATGTTCTGGAGATAAAGACTTGATAATCCCTCTTCATTCAGTTTACAGTCTAGTAGGGAAAGCAGAACATTATCAATGACTTATGATTGAAGGATGTGCAGGGGTACTAATATTGGCCTTTCCATTTCCTTGTAGACTACTTGCACTTCATAGTAGCACTTTGTAGTTCTTTGATTTGAGAGTTAAAGTCTTAGTGACTTGAGCTTGTTAGGCTTCCATATTTTACAAAGTCTTTCTTAGGTGTTACTAATCTCTAATTCTATTATGAATCTCCCAATCTGGAGACATTCTCCTGTCCATTTTGTCTTTATACAAGTACTTTATTTTTTATATTTACTGTGATGAATGATATGAAACATGGATAATTGCATTTAAACTTTACTCTTTTTTTTGAAAGAAATGCTTCACTGTCCATTCCATGTTCAAACTGACCAGGATTTATGGCAATGTAGTCTCACTTGGAATCTTGAGTGAACTGGAATCTTAGATTGAGGCCCCACCTGTTTTCATAGCGTAATATCAGACCATATTCCCTCCCACTTTAAAAAATAATCATTTTTATTTAAGTATAACATACATATAGAAAAATGCACAAATTCCAAATCTATAGTTTGGTTAAGTTTTTTTAAGTGGACATATAATGTCACTAACATATAAATCAAGAAACAATATTATCACTGCCCCAGAAATTTCCCTTTTGTCCTCTTTCAGACCAAGACCACCCACCACCCCTCTCATAAAGAGTAATTACTATGCATATCAGACCAATTTTATCCTGAAATTATAGGTGAACCCCAGTGGATTCTCAAGAGTTTTTCTAAACTGAATCATAAGATAATGCTATACTGTATTTAAACATACTTTTTTCTTTCTTTCTTTTTTCGAAGAGGCAGGAAGGCAGACAGGAACAAAAGCAGGAAGAGAGAGAAAGAAGACGCTAACTTAGTTGTTCATTTTAGTTGTTCCTGCTAGGAACCCAGGTTCTTGGGCTACACCCCAGGCAGGGTTTAACACCTGAGGTACCAGGGTGTACCACTTTTCTAAGAATGCTTATACCACCCTACCCAGTTTTGCTTAGTTAACTCATTTTCATGGCTCAGTTTAAATGTCCATTTTTTTAAGGGAGGCTCACCTCAGCTTTTAGTGTGCATTTTTTTATTTGTAGCACTTAGCACAGATTGGCTCTCCTGTGATGTGCCAATGCTGTTACCCTTATAATTCTTTTTGCTTCTGATTTTTATTACTCTATGCTTATGTTTCTGGTTAATTGCCCTCAGCCTTCCAGGTAAGTGGTCTTGATATTTTTCTTGTTACTTTTTTTTTTTTTTAATCTCTTTTGTAGCCTTAACCTTCCATTTCAGACCATATATACTAGAACTTCTCTTTCTTAGTACTTATGGCAGTATTTTGCTAGCTCAACTACAGAATTTTGTTGATTTTTAGTGGGCAGTAGGGGTAAGCAGTGGGAAATGGGTGGCAAAAATCCTATTAGTTCTCATTCTGTGTATTGTAATTGAGAGATGATTATACACATTGGCATTTTGTTTTTCCTAGTTTTAAGCCTGACTAGATCAAGTAGAGTCTGGTATACTATTAGTTACATTAATTCAGATGCTATAGCAGAGGCCCAAAATAATCTGATTTCAATCAAATATGTTATTTATTGTGAAGTCTAGGAAGGCAGTTCAAGGCTGATAGGACTCCATAGTTATGTTCCTGAGCTATCTTTCTCTGCCATCCTCACTACATGCCACTGTTTCATAGTCAGAAAACTGTTCATCTGTGCAAACCAGAAAGGAATAAGTGATATCCTTCCTTTTTATTTCATTTTATTTTTTAATTTTTTTTTAAAGGAAAGGTACAGGCAGGAAGAGAGAGGAAGAAGAAACATTTTATTTTATTTCCATTTAGTTGTTCACACTGGTTGCTTTCTCCCCGGGTCTGGAACTTGAACCCAGGAGTATTTTACCTGTGTCCTTCAGAGGCGGTGAACCTAACCGTGGCTTCACCAGGATGCACTTTTTAAAAAATTCTTTTTTTTCCCAACTTTAAATCTTAAGATTAAAAAACCTGTAGAAAAGTTAGAGAAATAGTATAATAAATTCTCATAAACCCCTACCCAGAATCACCAATTCTTAACATTTTGCATATTTGTGCTCTCTTCCTCTCTTTTCTCCTCTGTTTCCTCTATATATTCCTGTGTTGGGATTTGTAAGAAATAATATTTTTCACAGTTCTGACTCACAGCTCCCAAAAGCCTTTGGAATCTCAGTGTAGAGAGTGATAAAGTTGTCTTTTGTTATGTTAATATGTATAATTTTTGGAAAATTCCAAAGGTTGAAGGATGGTTGCCAGGGGAACTAGCCCAATATTAAAAGAGTTGGAACTTCTAGACCTACCCACAGGCCTCCAGGGAAGAGAGAGGGGCTAGAGATTGAGTTCAGTTGCCAGTGGTCAGTGCTTTAATCAATCATGCTTATGTAATGTAATATCTATAGAAACCCAGGAGAAATGTGTCTTTGGAGAACTTCTGGTTAGTGAAAATGTAGAGATCTGGGGAGAATAGGATGCCTGGATGCATCCAAGCTCCACCCCCTTTTTTCATACCTTGCCCAATTCATCTCTTCCATCTCGCTGTTCCTTTGTAATAAATTTGTGATCAGTGAGTAAATGGGTTTGCTGAGTTCTGTGAACCACTAGCAAATTAATTAGATCTGTAGCAGGTATCCTAGAAACCTCTTATAGAGCCTCTACATCAGAAGTACAGTTACTAACCTGGGCTTTCCACTGTCATCTAAAGTCTGAAGAGGAGGTCATGGGACCCTTAAGTCTGTAGCTGGTTGGTCTGAAACACAGTAATATTGTGTGCTTGCTACTGGTGTCTTCGAAAGACAACTCTTTACCTGTGATATCTGATGTTATCTCTGGGTAGATAGTGGCAGAATTTGAGTGTTTGAGAATTGCTCTTGGTGTGGGGAAAGCTTATACTCTTACTCATTGGAATTGGTTCCAGGAACCCCACATACTCCCTGTAAGATAGATTGAAGATGGACGTGGCCAGAGTGCCAGTTGTGAAAGAATTCACAAGTAAGCAAGCAATAGAAATTTTCGTGAGCAAGTGATAGAAGGATTTATTCACTCTCCAAGGGAGGAGAGGAGTCAGACTCCAGAATGAGCTGAATTAGATAGTGAGTGGGATACAGGGTGCTTTTCCAGATTTTCATGTAACTTTTGGGAGACAAGGTAATTTTTGGTTTCCTAAGTCTGGGGTTTTGGGAAACAGGATACTTTTCCAGTTTAACTGGTATCTTCTATGTTGAGAGACTTCCCCAGGCAGCTTTCAGCGGGTCTTGCATCCTCTAGAAAACAGAACTTTCCATCTTTTTCAAACAGCTTTTTAGGTCTTGCATCAGGAACGTAGGACCATGTGGCTGGGGCTCTTGCTACTGATATTTTATTTTTAGCATCTAATTTTCATTGACAAACACTGGTTTCTTTTCACTCTCCCTTGCATTCCCTCTACGCATAATAATGTTTTTGAGGGAGAAAGAATACTGTACAGATGACAGTATTCTTGGCCTTCCCCTTTCAAATATCTGGGAGTTGTAAATGCTGTTTCTGACATACTGTAAGTCAGAACATGGTCACGATTCTGTACTGATCTGCAAGGGCGGTTGAGCAATCTTTATTTTAGGCCTGGTTAAAGTAAAAGGGTTATTTTAATAAAGGTAGGTTTGTTGTTAATTTTTAGAGTTGAAATGAGGATCAATTGGAGTATAACCAGGTTCAGCATTGTGTTTGTGCGTGTGCAAAAATAACACTCCCACAATTTGGAACTAGTTTGTTAAGGAGGTGGGGTTTCCCAAATTAACTTTTAGCACCTTGCGATTGATGTTGGGACAGAATTTCAAACCAAAGGGCTTGGGGGTGGGGCACCAGACAGTCAAACTGGGAAGTAACCTTAAATGAAGGATGAAGGGAAAAACGGGTATTGGGGCACAACAAACCTTTACTGACTTATCTGGGAGTAGGTATGCTCTTATGTGATCAAAGATCTATTTTGTTAAATTTCTGATTCTGCGATTTGCAATGTAAATTTAAAAAAATGAAACAACAAATTGGAATTCTTTGATAGTTAAAGGTATTTGTTCATGAGAAAGGAAAGAAAAGAAAGAGAAAGAAAGGAAAAAGCACTCTCATTTATTTTTATTTAGTTGTCATCTTGGTTGTTTCCACCGGCCCCAAGTCACGAACCTGGGACCTTGGGATGTACGTTGACTGTGCCCAAGTCTCACTCCACCAGGGCGTGGGTGTGCCATGGTGTATAAAGAAACCATTGCCTCAGCTGTGGGCATAAAGATCTACTTCCATTTTTTTCTGAGAGTTTTATAGTTTTAACTCTTAAAACACTTTAAGTTACTTAAAGAATTTTCTTTGAAGGAAAGGTGCAGGCAGGAATGAAGGCGAGCAGAGCCAGGCAGGTAAAAAGAGGAGGAAGAAGAACTTTTATGAATTTTATTTAGTTCCACTGGCTCCAGGATGTGAACCCAGGACCTTGGGACATATGGACTGTGCCCAGCCACCACTCAACCAGGGCGCCCCAAGTTACTTTTGATTTATGATAAGAAATAGAGGGGTTACTTTTTTAAAACCATTATTTTGAGATTCTTTTAGACTTAACGTAGTATTACAGAAATTCAGCTTCCTCTAAAATTCACATTTAATATACACATAGTATAGTCAAGGCTAAGAAAATAACATTGGTATAAAACTATTTACTAAACAACAGTTTGTTTGGTTTTCACCAGTTTTTCTGCTGTCCTTTCTGTTTCAGGAGCCATCCAGGTTTCCACAGTGCATATGGGTGTCATAGTCCTCCACAGTGCTCTCCAGTCTCTTCTTGTGTTTCATGACTTTGACCCTTTTGAAGAACGTCTCTCAGATATTTTGTAGCATGTCTTTCATTTGAGTTTTTCTGATGTGTGTTTGTGATTAGTATGAGGTTACGCATTGTTGGGAAGAATGCCCAAGATATGATATACCCTTCTCAGGACATTGTATCAGGGACTACAAGATGTCTTTTTCTTAGTGATTTTAACCTTTATCACTTGGTTAAGATGATATCTGCCAGCCTGATCCAATATAAAGTTACTGATTTTCCTTTTGTAATTAGTATCTTTTTTTAAGATACTTTTGAGATTGTTCAGTTCACATGTTGAAATGCTTATTTAAACCTTGCATGTAAGTACATCTTTCCTATAGCAATTATTGTACTGGTATTCTAATTGTGATTTTCTGTTTTCTTTATTTTTTTCTGTATTTATTAGTTGGAATCCTTTCGTAAGGAAGATTTGTCCCTTCTAGTCAATATGAACTCAAGGATATTTATTTTATTATTTGGGTTAAAATCTACTATTATTGTTATTTTGTTGACTGAATTGTTCCACTTTTGAACATTGTTACCTTTTTTTGGTTGGCTCCTATGTCCTTTATGCATGCTCTTATCTTCCTTTCTTTCTGGCACCATAGGCTGCTCCACACTTAAGAATCAGCACCTCTTGAAGGAGTCCTGATTCTTTCTATTGCAGAATGATATTTATAGTCAACATCTGGTTATTAAGTGTACTCATTGCTACTGCAGTATCACTGCTTTATTTTTCACATTAAGAATCTCTTTAAATAGATATTATATTGTTTTTATTTGTTTGTTTTTAAGAGAGGAAGGGAGGGAAGAAGGAAGAGAGAAGAAAGTATTTTTGTTTATTTTTTGTTCTCGGCCTCGGTCATAAATCTAGGTCCTTGAGTGTTACGCATGGTCCACACTCCATCCATCTTGCTACCTGAGCCACAAGGGTGTGTCCTTGTATTTAATATGTAAAATTTTTGTAGCCGGTTAAAAAAATTACATGAGACATAACTAGTTAAAAAACATAGATTTATTTTTTGCACTAAAACAGTTCTATCCTCACTTTGAAATGCACATTATTGTCTAATCTTTGAAGTCATCATCCTCATTGGATTTAGAATGCCTTCTCTTTTTAAGATAATGGTATTTGTATGTGAGTTAATGTTTAGGCGGAGCTCAAGCAGGTGTTTCTGAGGCATTGTAGTATTTTCCATGCCTGGGATGCTAAGTGCAGTTGTTCAACTGGCAGGTGCCAATTTACACTCACCTGGGATGCATGGCAGGCATGAATTTTTCCCATGTCCAAGTGATATTAACAGTAAGTTAACTAGAACCAAAGTTTTCTCCTGCTGGGACTGTGGTTATTTTCACACAGAACTAGGAATACTAGGGTATGCAGGGACAAGTGGCAGATAGATGATATACCTTTAATGAGAATAGTCCCATTTAAAACATTTGTAATACTATTTATATTAATATATATTACTATTAATAAAATATGCTATTAGCTATATATTTATAACATAAAAGTATATATACTATTTATATTGATATATAGTAATATTTTTCAGAGGCTCATTTTTCCTGTTATGATGTGAAAAATATTTATGCTATATAATCATTTTTAAGTCTTAATAATTATATCAAATAAAACTTACTGTTTGGGTTTTTTTTGCTTATCACCTGGCCACTTCTCTTATTTGTTTTAACATGGGACATCTTAACATTGATAACTGAACCAAGGTGACATTAGCTGATCCTATCTGTCCCCCTTTGATGCCTCCCAGGAATGCCAGTAGCCTGGGGGACAGAGATGCCTGGACTTGAGCTGTGGAGAGAGGAAACTTCAAGCGAGAGGCGTCTCAGGTACTGGGGCCAATCCACAGTTGATTAATTCCTCCATGGATATCAGGAGCTAACTGACTTACAGTAATTGCCCAAACACATTTAAACTATTCCTTCCTTTCTTCCTTCTCCTCCCTCCCTCCCTCCTTCTCTCTCTCTCTCTCTCTCTTCCCCACTTCCCTCCCTCTGTCCCTTCCTTTCTTTCTGTCTTCTCTTTGCTTTCTTTCTTCTCTTCCCTTCCTCTCTTTTTCTTTCTTTTTTAAGGAAAGGTGTAGGCAGGAATGAAGGTGAGTAGGCAGTCAGGCAGGGAGAGAGAGGAGGAAGAAGTATTTTATTTTTATTTAGTTGTTAACATTGTTTTTTTCCCTCTCCACCCCAACCTGGGAAGCCAACCCAGGTCCTTGGGATGCGCGTGGACTGCACTCCTTCACAGGTGGCTCACCCAACCACTAATCCACCGGGGCACACCTGTATTTCTTTTCTTTTTTCATAAAATACAAGTGTACATAGATAATAGATAATAACAGTGGCAATTTGTATAATTCTAGTTACTTTGCAATGATTAAATTTTTTTTTTCTAATAGAGGAAAGGAAGTGAGAGGACAAAGAACCATTTTTAGGGAGAGAAGGAAGGGAAGGAACAAAGCACATTTATTTATTTATTATTTTGTGTCATTTCTTCCACACAGCCGCTCGCCCTTGGCTTTTATGGTTCATACCCCAGCCATTGGCTTAATTCCTGAGCCACCAGGACTGCCCTCTTTTTTTTTTTTTTTTTTTGTTAAGGATTTTAATTAAAGTTTTAAAATTAAATAAGAATTTTTCTTATCTCAAGTACAGTGTGGACATTTGGATATGCATTTAAAAATACCATAATTAAAAAAAACCCTGATTAATCTTAATAGCATACATTAAAATAAAGTTAGTCTAGATATTAGCCTAGTACAGAGTTTTAAAAGGCAGACTTGATAGGTTGTAAAGTTCTTATATCCTTTCAGCTTACTTAAATATATGTAGCATATATAACCCCCTACTCATACATACACATTATATATATTTAAGGTACTCATAGATATGAGTAAACCATACCAACATTTTTTTCTATAGCAAGCTGACTTTCTAAACCATAGGAAATAAAGGAATCACTGATATCTTTATGTAAGAAGACGTAAATTTGCTTTTGAGTTATTTGCTGTAATAAAAATCTGAAGGGCACTCTAAAATCTGATTTTAGAATTCAAAGTAAAGCACTTCCAGCTACTAAATTTACCAATATTTCAGACCTAGCAAACTCCAGGGTAACTTAGATGTAGTTAGATCATTATAAAACATATTTAGTAGGTTATAAATGTGCCATTTCTGTGTTAAAGATTACAAGGTAAAATGGTGTAAAGATGAATCAAGCGAGAGCTCTGTATACATAAAAAAGAATTACATATTATTACTGAGTTGTTGAATGGAAATTATTTGAGGGGATATCCATTGATTGAAGAAATTTATTTTTACTGTCTGGTATGGACTAGACATTGTTCTAGATGGAAAGATAGAGGTGAACAAAACAGACCAGATTCTTGACTTTATAAAATGTGGAGACAGAGGTTAAGTCAGGTTGGTCAGAACATGGGTTTCAAGACAGACTTAAGTAAAGAGTGTTGGCTTTGATGTCTAGTCTAAGAAAAGTGGGTGGTTTTCATGTAGTATACCAGCTCTGTAGACTAACCTCATAGCTCTGGATTGGGAAGGAATTTATATGCCCCTTCCCAGCTATTGGGGAAAGAGTGCTGCAAGTACATATTAGTGATAGCTATTACACAGGAAATGAGAAAGGTGTCTTGTGTGCTTTGGAATCAGACAGCCTTATGTTAAAGTCCTCACTCTGGCTCTTGCTAGTTAAATAAATTTTTGGGAGAGTTATTTAGCTGCTTTGATGTAAAGATAGGGATAATTGACAGAGTGGTATAGATTAAAAACTCATTAAAGTGCTCATTGAATATTAATTTTCCCCACTTTTTTTCTTGCCTTAGTTTTCTTATATGTAAAACAGGAATACCACTACTAGCTTGTCTCATTATTGTATAAACTAGATATGTAAAATCATATTTACAATGTGATGTTACTATATGTTATTTCTGGAAATGGAAGATTATCAGGTTCTCAGGCAGGTGGGCTAATGGAAGAACTCATGATTCTTCCAGAAGTGGGGAGTCATGGCAACCCACCATTAGCATACTTCTTAGTCTTGGTGTTTTTCTCTCCTCTTTTGGTATCTGCTGTCAGCTAATATGTTCCTCCAAATCTTATCTCTTTTCAACATTACCCAGGGAATCTGGATTGGCCCCCTTGAGCTCTGATTTTCTTTCCGGCAGATATCTCACACCTACCTATTTCCAGGAAATTGGTTGATTGCAGAGTAGGTGCCCTTGTCCTTATTCCAGCAGTAGCTGTTCTACCCTAATCTTGCTTCCTTTGCAGGGGCTATGGAGCAGGAATTTCTTGCAGAAGGTGGCTGTGGTCACTGAAAGCATTAAACCACTCTGTATAGGAAAATCAAATGATTAAAGTGGTTGGAGGGAATTAGACTTTATGGTGGGAGATGGCTTTTGAGATTTTTGAAACTGCAGTATTTGTTTTTTCCTTCCATTTTTCTTTTATTAAGTACTAAGTGATTCATATTACTTGGAATCAACAGAAAATTATCACTTCTTAAAGTAGCTACCAACTGATAGCAGCTGAAGTACCAGCTGAAATAGCTACGAGCTCTTCAGATTTTAGGCTTCCACAGACTCAGTAAGCATTGAATTATTAATAATTCAGCTGGTAAATTATTCTTGGTGACTCAAGATTTTACCAGTCTTTTAGAGGTAACTTTGACTCAAATAAGTTTTTTTAATCTAATGTAAATCCTTCTCAATTCTCCCAGTTCCCCCATGTTTCATGGTTAAAGTTTGTGAACTATTTTTTTTATTGAGGTATAGCTGGTGTATATCATTTAGGTGTGCAAAACAGTGATTGAGGAAAATGGGCACACCTGTGGCTCAGATTGCTGTGGTGGAGTGTAGACCATGGTAAAGCCCAAGGACCCAGGTTTGAGACCTAGGGCCGAGGGAATAAAACAAATAAATTGCAAAATGATGGCCACAGTAAGTCTTGTTAACATCAGTTACCATACATAGTCAATTTTTTTTTCTTGTGGTGAGAACTTTTAAGATTTATTCTCTTAGGAACTTTCAAATATGCAATGCAGTATAGCTATGGTTACTAAATTGTGCGTTCTATCCTCATGGCTTAATTATTTTATAATTGGAAGTTCGTAACTTTTGACCCCCTTCACCCATTTTGTGTGACCCCCTTCACCCTTTTCCTCACTCTTGGCAACCAACAGTATGTTTTCTGTATCTGTGAGTTTAATGGTTTTTAGTTCTTTTATTTTTGTTTTTAGGTTCCACATGTAAGTGAGATCCTATGGTACTTGTCTTTTTCTTTTGGCATATTTTGCTTAGCATAATGCCCTCAAGGTTCATTTATATTGTGCAAATGGTAGCATTTCATTCTTTTTTATGGCTGAATAGTGCTCCACTGTATGTATATGTATGTGTGTGGTGTGTATATACACACATATATACACAAATATATATGTCACATTTTATTTATCTATTCATCCACTGATGGACACTTAGGTTATTTCCCTGTCTTGTTATTATAAATAATGCTACAGTAAACTAGGGTGGGTACATATATATTTTCAAATTAGTGTTTTCATTTTCCTCAGATGAATAAAAAGAAGTGGAATTACTGAATTATATGGTAGCTCTATCTTTAATTTTTGACAAACCTACATGCTATTTTTCTGTAGTGACTTCACCAATTTATATTCCTATCAATTGTACAGAGGTTAATTTTCCTCCAACACCTCACCAGCATGTTACTTCTTGTCTTTTTGATGTTAACTATTCTAATAGGTGTAAGGGGATATCTCACTGCGATTTTAATATACATTTCCTGGGTAATTAGTTATAATGAGTATCTTTTTATGTACCTGTGGGGCCTCTGTATGTTTTCTTCGGAAAAATGGCTATTCAGATCTTCTGCCCTTTTTTTTTTTTTTTTTTTAGGAAAGGTGCAGGCAGGAATGAAGGTGAGTAGTCAAGCAGGAAGGAAATGAGAGGAGGAGGAAGCACTCTCATTTATTTTTGTTGTATTTCTTGGCTTCTCCTCCCAGCCCCCAAAAGCAAAACTGAGTCCTTATGATGTATATGGACTGCTTAGCCAGAGGCTGTGGACCTAGCCATTTCTACACCAGAGCTCTCCTCTGCCCATTTTAAAAAATGAGATTGTTTGATTTTTTGCTACTGAGTTGTATGAATTCTTTATTGCCTTGGATATTAACCCCTTATCAGATATATGATTTGCAAATATTTTCTCCCATTCAGTGGATCGCCTTTTCAATTTTTGATGATTTCCTGTGTTTCAACTTTTCTTAAAATTATTTGATGATGGTCAACTAGTACCTACTAATGTTAATTATATATACTCAATATATCTGCTTAATGCATTTTTACTCTCTTACAGGTAATTTATCCTCAGCATTCCAAACTTACTGATAAAGAAGTAAGTAAAAATATTGCTCTGTATAGTCTACTGTTCTATTTCTGTTTGTTTTATTGGTGTGTGTGTGTGTGTCAGCATATATAGCTTTTGTTTTCTTTTTCAGAAAACCAATATTTGCTATTTGTCTTTTCCAGATTCAAATTCAGGTAACTATTTTTCATGTGGTGTTTCTGTTCAATTTTATACTAAGAATAGTGATTATTCTCTTAATATATGAAAATTGATCAAACTAGTATATTAGAATGCCAACTCAATTTCATCCTAACAGGTTTGTGATTTTCAGTCCTTGTTTAATGATAACTAGTCGTGTCTTGATTTTAATTGGCTCAACTTTTAAAATAATTGCCTTAATGATTTAAGAGCATCACTCAGTGACACATCCTGGTGGACCAGCAGTTAGGTCAGTGACCTCTGAAGGAATAAGCCACATACCCCTGAGTTCGAGTCCCAGGCTAAGGGGGAAAACAACCAGTATGAGCAACTAAATAAAAAAATAAAGATGCTTCTTCCTCCTGTCTCTTCCTGCCTACCTGCCTACTTGCCTTCTTCATTCCTCCCTGCACCTTTCCTTTAAAAAACAAAATATCACAGAGCAAAAAACTTGAAATAGTGAAGAGATTGAAATTGGTGACACTGGTATGTTTGGGCATTTATGGTAAGTAGTTTACTTTTAGTTTGGGATTTGGGAACTTGCTGAGATATCAGTTAAAGCAGTGAGTTAAAAAAAACATAGGTATGAAGCATGGCCATCAATTATTTTCAATAGTTTGTATTAGTTGATATATGAAAAACACATGGACAAGCACTTCATATATCGAAAACACCATGCAAATGTTTGTTATTATTAAGCTTGGTCTCTGAAAACTCCTTTGTGTGGTCCTAATTTTTGAAATGCTTCAAGTTGCCTCTTGTGTTTCACTTTCAAAACAGCTTTTCAGGCTTATAGTGAGCAGAACATTCAGTTTCTCAGACCACACACAGAGTGTATAAAGCAAAGACTCTTCAGTTCCTTATCATTTTGTGGTTAATTCTAAAATTGTGTTAATTTAATTTGGTTAGTCTGAGGTGGGAGAGTTGGCATTTTAATTTGTTAATTATTTTCTCTTTTCCTTATAAATGCTTACAATGTTTATTACAATACATTTTAAACTTGACTTCTGTGAAATACGTAAAACAAGTGATATCTTGGTTAAAAAAAAAAAAAAAGATCTGTACGACTTTTGTTCCTACCTGGAATTGTTAGAATTTTTAGTATATTTTTGCTATTAATGCAGTAATGATAGGGCTTATAGGGTCTATCCAGTTAACATATTGCTTACAAAATATGTGCATATCCTTCTGAATGTAGTAAGTGTTGGTTTGGACTTCTAGGGCACAGAGTAAGCAGAGTTGTGTGCAGTGAACTGACTGTGTTTGGAGTTCTCATGATTATACTGAATTCTCTGTAAGAGCAAAATTGTTTTTCTTGGCTCTCTCACACCTCTTTACATGAATATCGAGGTTAAGAATGTTATTTATATGATGTTTGTAGTCCTTTTTATTTCTAGTTTTATAGTTAGTCTCTCCATGTGTCATTCTTTTGTTGGAAACTAAAGTCACCATAAATCTGTATAAATGGGAATATGTTTACTATTTTAGTCATTTGAATGATCTACAGATTTTTGTAATGTATTTTTTATAAACTGCATGTCAAATGAAGTATAGTTGATTTTATTCAAAATATATTTGATACTTAGAAGAAAAATCAACAAAAAATCTTAAAAAGACACCTTGTCATCTTAACAGAAAAATATTAATCTAGTCAGCAAGACACTATACATTTTGTATTTGAGATCACTATTCTCTTTTCCTTTTAAAGGAATGAAGGCAAGTAGGCAGGCAGGCAGGAGGAGAGAGGAAGAAGAAGCACTTTATTTTATTTTTTTATTTAGTTGTTTACAATGATTGTTTCCTCCCCAGACCTGGAACTCAAAACCCAGAGGTACATAGCCTGCCTGCGCTAGAGAGGTGATTGACCTAACTGTTATTCCATCAGGACACGCTGAGATCACTATTCTTCCTTGTAATGATACAGTTTGTTTCACTGAAGTTGAATTAATTTAATTTTTTCCCAAAATAGCATTTATTGCCATGGAAGGAAATCCAGGCACGGTAGAACCATTTTAGGAAAGAGTCATAATCTAGGTTTTGTTTCCATAATACACACTTCAAAGTAAAATAATATTTAGACTTTATGGTAAGCTATATAGAGAAAGAAGAATGCTTTGGGAATTCCCAGGGCAACAACTTAACTGATTCTCCTCTACATACTCTTAGATCCTGTAATTTTAGAGAGAAATTTTGCTTAATTTATTTTTAGGTTTCAATATCTTGTTCCATTTGAATGGCTTTTATCTTTAAAATGAAAGTATCCCTTCTCGTTGACTTGTCAGATTTTTTTCCCTCCCTGTTTTTGCCATTAACAATAACTGGTTGTAGGTATTTGAGACAAAGCTGTTTAGGGTACTCAGTGTCTCTATCAGTATATATTACTGCATAGAGAGAGAACTCAGCATTTGCAGAGTTTCAAGCAATGATGATCCAAGAGAAAGAAATATTTGATGTGCAGACTATTTGTCTCAACAGATTTCTCTGTAAAACAGGAGGAACATGTAATGCATTTTACACTTTCCAGGGGCTAGAGCAGTGCTGCTTACATTATCTGTGCTGAAGGGTCCTGGACTTTTAGAAAAAAAATTTAATCTGTTGTGGGCAAATGATTTTATGAAATATAGTTTAAATGAATTATTAGAAAAATGAAAAGGAGGAAACCCAAAGAAATGCAAAATAAAAGTCTAAATTTGTCATTGCAATTTCAAATTGCTATTAATTTCTAAATGCTTATTCTCAATTTGGATACTTATATTGTCGTGGATTAGTAGTGAAAGTTTGTGGAATGATATTAATACATGGACTACAATTTGAAAACTAAAGTTTTGCTTCTCAGCAGTTGGACCCCAACAAGTCTCATCACAAGGAAAGTGACTGCATATTGCCAAGGGAGGGCCTGACTCTTGAAGTCTCATGTTTTGTCTTAGTCTAATGTATTCTGATCTACTCTATATCTTTCTTTGTGCTAATATGGAAATAATATTTAAAGTTGTCTATTCCCTTTAGGAAAAATATTTAATTTTTTTCCCCTCAGATCTCTAAATGCTGTTTGTGATACATGAAGGTAACCTCTATTTATTTTTAGCTGTGTAGTCTCAGTTTGACTGGCATAGGTAAAAGAAGTTTGAAAAATATTCTGTGCCCTTGATAATTTTGAAATGGGAGCAGGTCTTTTCATGGCATACCACAGGAAATTCCTATAGGAATAGTGTGACTGAAAGGACTAGTCCTTATTTGAATGAACTGTATGGTGCAGAGACTAGTGAGATCAAGAACTCTGCAATTTGAGAGGCATTTTTCAGAAGGACTCTTGTTTTTTGAGTGAAGAAAAAAGTTTTAGATCTCTGCTCGAATTGACAATAAAGTAGCATTTTAAAAGGTTTTATTGAGATACAGTTCAATAATTTTTAAGTGTGTTCACAGAGTTGTGCAATTATCACTATCAATTTGAGAAAATTTTTGTCACCCGAAAAGAAACTATGTTCCATTTTTCTCAAACTCCACCCCCACCTCCTCTGGCCCTCAAGACCTTGTTTTAGTTACCACCTACCTGCTTTTTTTTTTCTCTGGAGATACTGAATCTAATATTTCATATAAATTAAGGTAATGTTTTTGAAGTCTATTTTGATTTGAAAGAGTCAGGATGAGCACTAGCTCCAGGGTCACACTTCTTGGGTTTAAATTCTTGCTCTACCATTTAGCAGATTCATTTCTTTGGACATAACTCTTTGTGCCTTGGTTTCCTTCTCATAAACAGGAAAATAATGAGACTCACTTGTGAAACATGAAGAACAAATATATATATATATATATATACACATGTATATTTGTATACATTAACATACATGTGCACATATACACACATACACACATTTAAATCTATATGGCATTTAGAACAGTGGCCTGGCACAGAGTAAGCACTCAGTGAATAGTAGTGCTCAACTCATATATTAGAAGGAGGAAAAATCACTTCTGAAATAGTGACAAAATAATGATATAATTTGACCTGACATTCTATTTGATGTCTTTTGTAAGAATTATTTGGAAAAGGATGGTAGGGGAAGATTACAGAAAAATTTTTTTGGTTTAAAGTTGTCAGATTATTCTGTTTTCTAGGCATAAAGATCATGTTAGAGTAATGGAAATGGAACTTTCTAAAGCTGTGGGTTTTTAATCAACAGATTTGTTATTTCCTTAATACCTGCTGCTTTTTCTAGGGAATGAGCTTATGTTGCTCTTGATTAAGAACCCATGTTAGGTCTGTTTACCTTCAAGAGCTGTTTTGTAATCTTAAATTTTTTTAAGTTAGTCCTTATAGCTATATAAAGAAAGTAATTTTATTAATTTTTCTGAAAACACCATTGTAAAGTGACTAATTAGAAAACTACTGCCCATAGCGTAATTTTTAGGTCTTTTGGCTTTTTGTAGAGCTTGAGTTTTCAAAATGAATATATTGAGAAGATGCTTGGAATTTTGGTACAGTCATTAGTCACTTGTGGAGTTTTACTTTAGGAACACTGAATCTAACTGCTGCTAGTGATTTAAGAGATTATCTTGATCCAGTTCAAAGATGGCAAACTGTTAAGATCCCAGGCTTGCCTCCTTCTCACAACACAACTAAGAAAATATCTGCTTGACTACTACAATCTTTGAAAAGAAATGGGACCAGCATCTCCACAGAGAAAGGGGACATACGCCTCCATATAAGGTAGGAGAGGCCAGTCTGTCTCAGTGCCAAAAGACTCTGTTTGGAGATATTAGAAGATATCTTCTGCCAGGGAGAGACTGGCAAAATGGACACTCTCCCAGAACTAAAGGATCTTGTCCCACATCTGGGAGCTGGCTTTCAGTCACTCCTATATCTGAGAGTTGACTTTCTGTCACTGAACTGGGGGCCTCAGCTCACAATGAAAAGAGAGATAGTGCCCTGGTGAACAGCTACACTATTTCCTCGTGTGCTGGTATGAGAGGCCATCATTAGGGAAAACTGCCAGTGTGGGGAGAGAACGCCCACCCTCTCCACCATTAGCATACTAGTGTGTAACTCTTGGAGCATACTGCTGCATACGGTGCTTACAATTGCATTTCCATGCTCAGCCAGAGACAGCAGGGCCAAACAGCATTCAAGTGGATAGTTGACTGTTTTTCAGCAAGTTGACTGGTTTTCCTTTTTACCCCCCTCATAGGGAAAATAATTGGAAGGGCTCCATCAAACAGAGCTCCCTCCAGCCTGCAGCTACAGCAAAGTAGTTTCTTTTGTGCTTGGTGCCTCCTAAAATCCCACTCCCAGGTTTCAGGGCTTGTTTGCTGTTCCCTTCTGGGACTGCCACTCCTCTGGAGGACTGAGGGACTCTCACAAAGGGGAGTACTCCACTAACAACAGCTCCTGATTCTTGCTCTTCAGTGGGCTGTATTGGGACTGTGGTGTGCTTGCTGACTGGACTCACAACTATTGGGTCTCTTTCTCTGAGCTTTGTTTTTCATGCCTGTGACTCTGGGGGAAACCTCAGCGTTCCTTATGCCAACTCCATCCCTGTAGACTGGATTCTCAGGCCTCAACACACAATCAGTTGAGAGTTTCAAAAAATCTGACAAATGTTGAGATCACACAACTAAAGGAAGTCCAGTGGTCAAGACCAGTACCCAGGTCTGTTCTGTACAACTTGACACTCTTACCCAAGGGAATATCAGGGAAGTCTAGACTGTCAGAATAAACACAGAATGCCAAACAAATCAAGAGATGGAGAAATATGTGTGAAATGATGGACCTAAATAAAATCCAAGGGGAAAATCAATATAATACACTTAAGTAAACTACCTGATGAAGACTTTAAAGCAACAGTTTTAATGATAATTCTGAAATCAGGAAAACAATGGAGGAACAAAAAGAGAACAGCTACAAACACTGAGAATACATAACATTAAACAATTCATGGAACTAAAGAACACAATAACTGAACTAAAGAACACACTAGAGGTACTCACCAGTAGTCTGGAAGAAACCTTCAGTTGAATCAGTAAGCTAGAAGATAGGGCTGTAGGGATACACTCAAGCAGACCAGCAAAGAGAAAAAAGAATGAAAAGAAACGATGACAGTATACAAGATGTATCTAATAACATCAAGAGGTATAACATTTGCTTCACAGGAATCCCAGAAGGAGAAGACAGAAAGAGAAAGGGGTGGGAATTGTATTCCAAGATTAGCTAGGAATTTTCTTAACCCTAAGAAGGAAGGATACCTCCAGACCCAGGAAACTCAAAAGAATTCTAAACAAAAGAAACCCAGGCAGACCTTCCACCAAGATACATTGTCATTAAAATATCAAGAATACAAGACAGAGAGAGTCTCAAAAGCCACTAGAGAAACAACTTATGTACAAAGGAGCTCCCATACAGAAACCCAAACAGAGCTATACCAAAACACATTATCATTATAATATCAAGCATTCAGGATGAAGAGGAAATCTTTAAAGTAGCCAGAGAAAAAGGAATAACATACCAAGGAGCTCCCATAAGGGTATGGGAGCAGATTTCTCTGCTGAAACTTTACAGGCTAATGGGAATGGCATGGTATTTTCAAAGTATTGAAAGAAAGGGATTTCTAACAAAGGACAGTCTACCCTGCTCGATTATCACTTAAAACTGAAGGAATGATACAGAGCTTTTCAGACAAGCAGGTTAAAGGAATACATCACCACAGAACCAACTTTACAAGAATTACTAAATGAAATACTATAAAATGAAAAACATTTAAAAGCAGCAAGGCATCAAAATGTAAAATGTGAAGAATAGTAAAAAATTACAGGATTAGAATGAGCTCAGACTAGCTTGCTTTCAGGTTAAAACAGGTTTTAATTAAGTTTAGAAACATTTTATAAAATGCGTATGTGTATGTACATTATATATATTTTACATATATATGCACCGAATGGAGGAACATGAAAATACATAAGGCAATTATTATAGAACTAAAGAGAGATAGCAATATCAATACAATAATAGGAGGAGATTTTAATACTCCTCATACAACAGTGGAAAGATCAACCAGGCAGAAAATTAGCAGTGAAGCAACAGCTTTAAATGACAAGTTGAACAGATGAGTTTAATAGACATACATCCATACTTCACCCAATGACTGCAGAATTTACATTTTTCTCGAGAGCTTATGGAACTGACCCATATTTTGGGAATCAAAATATGTCTCAACAGATTTCCAAAGACTGAAATCATACCAAGCCTCTTTTCCAATCACAATGACTCAGAACTAGAAATCAACCACAAAAAGAAGACTAGAAGATTTCAAAATAGATGAAGGCTAAGCAACTCACTTCTGAATGACTTTTGGGTAAAATCGGAAATCAAAGGAGAATTTAAAATGTACTTGGAGAAAGCAAGAATGAAGACAAGCGCTACCAGAGCTTATGGGATGCGGCAAAAGCAGTCCTAAGAGGAAAACCTGCTGCAACCAGGACTGCTTTAAGAAACAAGAAAAATTCCAGTCTAACCTTGCATCTAAAGCAACTAGAAAAAGAACAACTGAAATCAAAGTCAGTAGAAAGAAGGAAATAATAAAATCAGGAAAAAAAAAAGGTGCACCCTGGCGGCCTAACAGATAAGACCAACAGTTGTAGCCCATGTACATCCCAAGGTAATGTGTTTAAGACTTGGGTCCTGAGGAACAACCAAGATGAACAACAGAAAATAAATGATTCTTCCTCCACTCTCTTCCTGCCTGCCTACTTGCCTCATTCCAGCTTGCACCTTTCCTTTTAAAAACTTTTGCGAATAAATAAATGAAATAGAAATTTAAAAAAATTCAGATTAATGAAACCAAAAACTAGTTATTTGAAAAACTAAACAAAATTGACAAATCTTTGACTAGTCTCACTAAGAAAAAAAGAGAAAGCTCTTAACCAGAATCAGAAATTAAAGGAAAGGAGTTACCACAGATAACCTTGGAAATATAAAACATCATAAAAGACCGCTATGACTGCTATATGCCAATAAATTGGACAACATAGAGGATATGTACAGATACTTAGAAACATATAGCCACCAGGACTGAATCAGGAAAAATTGGAAAACTGATCAGTATTATTACAGGCAGGGAAGTTGAAGTATTCAAAAGTATCCCTCAATATAAAAACCCAGGACCATCATGATCAAGTAGGACTTATCTCGGGGATTCAAGGGTGGTGCAACATGCAAATCTATTAATTTAATACAACACATCAAAAATTGCAAGGAGCATAATCATTTGATCATATTAGATGCAGAGAAAGCTTTTGGCAAGGTTTATTGATCCACTTATGATAAAACTACATAAATTGGGGATAGAAGGTATATACCTCAATATAATAAAGGCCATATATGGCAAACCCACAGCCAGTATAATACTCAGTGGTGAAAAAGTGAAAGCGTTTCCTCTAAATCAGGAGCAAAACAAGGCTGTCTAGCAATGTGTCACCACTGCTATTTACCATAGTACCATATTGATGGTCTTAGCTAGATGCTGTTAGCAAGGCAAGAAGAAGAAATAAAAGGAATCCAAACTGGAAAGGAGGGCGTGAAACTGTCACTATTTACAGATGACATGATAAGATATGGAGAAAACTCTAAAACTCCATAAAAAACACAACCAGAACTGTTAAGTACGGTAAGTGTCAGCTTACAAAATCAGTACATAAAAGTCTTCCATTTTTATGTGCAAACTGTCATGAAAGAGAATGAAATTAAGAAAATGATCTGATTTTTAATAGATGCAAAAAGAATTAAAGTATTTGGAATGTATTTAACAAAGGATGTGCAAGTCCTGTACAATGAAAAGACTTTCTTAAAAGAAATATAGAAAGATACACAAGAGATGGTAAGATACCCCATGCTCATAGCTGGAAAGAATTAACATGGTTAAAATGGCTATCTAACCTAAAGAATGTACAGGTTTAATGAAATCCTCATCAAAATCCTATTGGCATTTTTCAAGGAAATAGGAAATAGGGAAAAATAATTTGTATAGCATAACAAAAAATTCCTAATAGCCAAAATAGACATGAGAAGGAAGAAAACTGGAGGCATCACACTCCAGATATTGAGTTATACTACAAAGTGGTAATGGCAAAACTGTATGGAACTGGAATAAAAACAGAACACAGATTGTGGAATAGAAATGAGTCACCAGAAATACTCATTTACATATGGTCAGTTAATTTACAACAAAGGAGCCAACAGCATGTAATAGAGAAAGAAAAGTCTTTTCAATAAATGGTGTTGGGAAAACTGGACAGCCACATGTAAAAGAATGAATCTAGACCATTCTCTAACACCAGGCCCCAAAATTGATCCAAAATGGGTTAGAGACTTAGATATAAGACTGAAAACCATAAAATTCTTAGAAAATAACATAAGCAAGACATTCCATGATATCACCCTTAGGTCTCTGGGGATTCAACTCCAGTGACAAAGAAAAACAAAAATAAATGGGACTGCCTCAAACTATAAATTTGCACAGCAAAAGAAGCTATCACTAAAACGAAAAGCTAACTAGGAAAATTGTATTTGCATATCATATATATGACAAAGGCTTAATATCCAAAATATACAATTCATAAAATTCAAAAATAGAAAAGCAACCCAATCAAAATGGGCAGAAATACTGGATAGACATTTCTCCAAAGAATGCATATGGATGGCCAACAGATATTCTTCCTCACTTGTTATTAGTGAAATGCAAATCAAAACAACAATGAGATATCACCTTACACTTGAGAGAAACAACAGATATTGGTGAGATGTGGAGAAAAGATTAACACGCTGTTGGTGGGAGTGCAAATTGGAGCAAACTTTATGGAAAGCCATATGGAGATTCCTTGAGAAATTGAGAATGGAAATCCCATATGATCTTGTCATCCCTTTGGGTATGTATTCAAAAGATACAAAAACATGAATTTGCAGTGATGTGTGCTCCCCCATGTTTATTGCACCCTTATTTACAGTAACCAAGAATTGGCAATTAAGTGTCCATTGAGAGATGAATGGATAAAGAAGATGTGGTGTGTATATGTATGTGTGTATAAGTATGTATATACATTATATATATATATACAAACAATGTAATACTACATAGCTCTTAATGAAATCATGTCATTTGGGACAATATGGATAGAACTAGAGGAGTCATGCTAAGTGAAGTAAGTCAAAAGGAGAAAGACAACTGGACAATGGAGAAGAACACTTGTTGATTTGGTGGAAGGTGTGGTGTGTTGAAATATATCTAAGAAATGGGGAGCCTATACACAGGAAATTATTTTAATGGGTAGAATAATTACTACAATAAAAAATTGAAAAAAAATGGAGACAGACAATACGAATAATCTCACTCATGTGGAATGTAAAGAAATCAAACAAAGGAACAAACTAAACAAAAATAAACCCTTGGATAGTAACAAAAGAACTGAGGTTACCAGTATGGAATGAGGTGGTGAGTGGGGACAGGTGGTGATGGGGTCCAGTAGACAGTGGTAAAGAACTTTTGATAATTCCATGGTGGGTCTGGTGTGTTGTCATACTTTTGAGGAATGGGGAACCTGCACATGTAGGTTTATATTATTTTTCAAATCAGTTACCTCAAAAAATATTAAATTTTTAAAAAAGATTATAAATTGAGAGCCTTAGGTTAAGTGACTGTTTTCTGAAGACTTGATAGACCTAGGACTAGAACACGTTTGTGGTTCCTTTTTCCTCAGATCATAACTATTCATGGTAACACTACCCATCTTTCACATGTTATCATTATTGTTGCTTATATAGTACTGTACCTGTTTTTATATAGATAAACTAAATTCATCATACTAACAATATTTTTTATGAAGTTGTGGGATATCAGGATTACTCTTCCTTTCCTACATAGCACTTTCTGCAAGTATAGTAAAAAGTCTGGTTACTGATCTGTGTGAGAGACAGATCTCTGAAACATGAAATAGGGAGCGTTTACCTCACTTTACAAGGACACTATGGCTAAAGCCTTTTTGATTTGATGAACTAGCTTCTAGATCAATTCTGCACAACTGGGTGCAGCGGGTCACTGCAAAGTTCTCACAGCATGCCTGTGATCTGGGAATGGAACCAAGTGTGTTGGACTTTAAGGCTATGGCAGCTTCATTACTTCCCTTTCACAATGCTCAGTATTCCTTACATTTTCTAGATGCCGTATCTTTCTTAAAATCCTTTGCATTTTCCTGCTCCATTTTACTAAGTATCAGAGAGAATTTAATGTGTACTTCTCTGGATTTTCCTTCCACCCTCCCTCCCACATTTTTCTTCCCTCTTTTCCTCTAGAGAGAAATTGAACTATTAGTATATAAATCTGTTGAACTAAAATAGTGTTAGTATTATCTCAGGTTTTGTGTATTTTCCTTATTTTTAATCTATCTGTCCTAACACTTAAAGAAATTGGATTGTCCCACTCTTTAGTCCCCTTTGTTTTTGCCCTCCAACAGCATGGAAATATTAGTTTCTATAACTGCATTTAGGTGTCGATGTTGAGTAGCTTTTTAAAAACCTTACATTTATTTTCAAGTGTTTACTTTCTTGAGAAGTTCATATGTTAAGGAAATATAAGTACTTCTGTGCATAATAATAAATGATTCAGTCTCAAGCTCATTTCTTGTTTAATATAACACTATTAGTTATAGTAACTGGAAAGAATTTTAGTGATAAATCACCTACATCATTTGCCTTTTACTTTTAGAGTCTTTACTTTTTTTTTGTGATTATTGCCTGAGAGAGAAAGTTTATACACTGTAAGTAAAGTTTACATGTTTTAAGAAGTTTGCTAAAATTATTAGTTTTTAAAATATGTTTTTAATGGAAATGGTTGAAATAGTAAGTCTGTTATTGGAGTCTTTCTTAGTCTTTGTCTTTAAAAAAAAAAAAGAAAAGAAAACCCTCATTGTGGAATATAAAGCACACACAAGGTCCAGAAATAGAATTTTGGCATGCACTGGTGTCTTAGTGGTTAAGTCCATCAGCGCAGTCCACATGCATCCCAAGGACCCCTGTTCTTGATGAGAAGGAAGAAGCATTTATTTTATTTAATTAGTCATTCCGTCTGTTCCCCCGAGCCCCAGGACACAACCCTGGGACACTGGTTTTGTATGTGGATTTCGCAGACTGGAGGCAACTGAACTAGCCTACTCCTCCAAGGCATGTCATTATGTGAATTGAAAAACAAACAAACAAAATTACTGGGGGAGAATGGAATAGGAAGAATAGTAAAGGGACTTAAAATTAAGAAGCACGTTTTACTAATGATTTTTGCCTCTAAGCAGCAAAGTTATTTGAACATTGAGCAAGTTATTTGAATTCTTAGGAGCACCTTTGTCTTCTCTAAAACATGAAAAAATGGTTTAGAATGATAGATAGGACTGCTTCAGCTCTAACATTGGATGAAACTGGGTAAATAAGTGTTATGCTATTCTTAATTTCTTTCATTTTTGTTTTCATTAGGTTGTCTTGGAGATACCCAGTTTTGTTTTAGATTTCGACAGTCTTCTGGGAGGAGGGTGTCACTGCATTGTCTCCTGGATCAATTTGACAAAGATTTACCAGTTTACTTAAAGGTTGGAAAAGTAGTAATAGAAGAATGTCCATGTGAGAGGAAACCACAGCCTCATATGGAATTCAGAAATATTTTTCTTTTGCTTTGTTACTATATTACATGTAGGATTTTCTAAGTGAGTCAATTTAATTCATGAGGATTTAGCATATGAATGAAAGAGACTATAAAGTTACTGTTCTTGAAATTTAGTATAATGCCATTGTGAATTACAGAAATTGATTAGAACATTTACCCTCCCTGGTTCCATTAATACCGGGACCCGCTCAACAATTAACAAAGATACTACCTTTGAAATGTTTCTAGTAGCCATTTACTCCTCTCTGTGACCTTTATTTTTTTTATTCTTTCAACTGGTGATAACATAGCTACTATTTTTTTTAGAGCTTTTTATGTTCTAGGCACTGTGTTAAGCATATATTATCTCATTAATCCTCCCTACAGTGTCCTGAGAGAGTTCCTTTTACAGATAGGTTATTTGAAGGCTATTGAGGATAAGAAATTTGTCTAAGGACATCCCACCTCTTAATTTTTTCTAGTGTGTTATGTATCTTACAGTGTGCCAGTTGAAGTTTACAAAGTACTGTTTAAAAATAAAGAAAATCTAAAATGGCTACTTACAGTTTGACGAATGATAGTACTGTTTCCTTGTCCTTATTTTTGAAACTTTCAAATAATACCTTTACCTTTCCAATTTCATCTCCTTACTAGTTCCATATTTTAGCCAAAATGAACTTTTGAGTTTTTCCTGAGATAGCTTATATTTTTCTCTCTGCAAGTTTTTCCTCACACTGCTGATCCTCTAAAACTGGAATATGTTTGTCTTTGTTTAAATCATATCCATCCTGTAATGCCCAATTCCAAAACAGCTACCGCCATGAATTCTTAACTGATCTCCACTGACAGAGGTAATAAGTTCTTCCCACCTTGACCTTCTTGTAACACTTTGTGCTTTCTTCATGGTACCCACTCTCCTATTACTTAATAGTCATTTTTGTACTTTTCTTATCCGTCTTAGATTGTGATTTCCTTAAGGAACTGTGTCTTGTGCATCTTTTCTATCTTCTCTAACACAATGCCTTATTCAAAATAGGTGGTCATTAAATATTTGTTTAAAGAATAGCTATCAAATAAAGAGCTAGACCGAAGTTTATTCCATAAAGATCTAAAAACTTCTTAAGTTTTTTGAAGTATAATTACTTTTCAAATTGTATGTTGATAAGCATTCCAGTGTTTCATTATTATTTGGTAAAAATATAGCTATATATGATTCATATTCAATGGTAAATAACACTTGGCGATTTGATGAAGGTCAGGGTGTGTTGATATATATCTGAGGAAGGGGAAACCTATACATATGAGTTTATGTTAATGCATAGAATAAGTTGCTACAATAAAAAATAAAAAAAAGATTCATGTTGGCATCTAACGCCTTTCATTTTCTCTTGAAATTTTACATTAGTATACCTCATTTTGTTAAAACTGACTCGACTTTCTCAGTTCAAAATTGGGTACAGAATTTTTTAAAAACTAAATATAGCACCGGGAGAACATAGAATTTGACTGTTTTCTGCTTTCCAGCAGCTAGTACAGATATGAATAAAGAACTTAAGTGTGGAGTAAATTATAAGGGGAAATCTGACTTTAGTTACAAACATTTGTCTTTGGGCAAGTCAGTAGATTTTTTTATTGTAGTTTTTGTCATGATTATTGTTTTATGTTGGTGGAAAAGTCTAACTAGCTGTATAAAGGGAACTGATACTAATTTTAATGGATGGTTTTATGTATTTGTCATTTCTTTCATAGAAGGATCCCGCTTATTTTTACGGATACGTGTATTTTCGACAAGTACGAGATAAAACTCTAAAAAGAGGCTACTTTCAGAAGGTAATTTTCGTATACACTAATAGAAAAAGTATCTTTATATTGTGGTTAGGAAAACAGAAACAGTAAAGTCTAAAGTCTGATATTTTATCTTTCAACGTACTAGAGTTTATATTTTATTTATTTAGATTATAGAGACCTACCTGCCCTAGATTTTTATCTGGCATTGAATTTTGCCTTTCTGCTGTTTCTGTGCTAGATTCCTAATAATAATCTACAGTTATTGTATGAGACTGCCAAAAGCCAGGATGTTAAATTTTTGCATTTTAGAGTAAGGAAAAGAATAAACAGATTGCACTATTATTACAGGTAATAAAAGTCTGATATATCTTTTTTTTTGAAGAGTCAGTAAATACACATTAACAGCATCTTAGTCATTACTGTTCCACTCTAAATGTATCCTTTTTCTTTAAAAAAATAGCAAGAAAAACTCAGTTCAGATTTATTCCCAGCTAATAGGGACACATTTTTACCTTTTGTAACCCAAATGTGCCCTGACACTAATTGATCCTGGATAGAAAGGTAAAAATAATTTTTCAGGATATATAATTTAAAAATAATTAATATAACCTGTATCTGAAGTGATCAAGATAGAAAGGCACAATTTCTAACTTAAACTTTGACAATTGAACTCTGAAATATAGTAGATATAGGTCTTAGTTTGAGAAAGCATCACAATTTGCTTTTTCCTTAGTAGGAAGAATTTGTCTGGTCAGTCCCTGAGATTACTTTGCTAACACTAGTAGCTAGGTTTTGGAAATTATCCAAACACTAGTCTGTTTATAGGAAAATCTGTGACTGTACCTTGAAGCAATTCAAGTATAGTTATATAAAGTTGAACTTTTTGCAATCTGCAACTGTAGTTTTATTCTTCCTTTTAGCCATCCACTGTAAGTCTTTTTATTTCAAAATCCATACTTTTTGTTGAATTTTGCTTGTTAGTAATTTATTATGCAAGAAATGGCAAACAATTACAATCATTAGGGAATTTAAAAACTCATTATTTCTGTTTTTCTTTCAGTCCTTGGTTTTGATCAGCAAACTACCTTATATTCATTTTTTTCACACTGTGCTCAAACAGATAGCACCAGAGTATTTTGAAAAAAATGAACCTTATTTGGAAGCAGGTGAGTTAAATGTTTTTACATTGTGTGAGTTAGGTACATTTTTGAAGGAGTTAAAATATTTTTACTGGAAACGTGATAAAAATGAAGTTGACTTTCTGAAAAAATAAGTTACGAATTTTAAGTCTATATAGTGGGAGACCAGATGTAAAACTATTCTCTTGGCATATTTACCTTTTAACACCAATGATTTATCTTTGATTTATAACCTCCATTTATAATACATATACTTATTTATTGGGATAATGATGAACACGTATTGAGTTGACGTTTCTAATACTCAAAGTACTATTGACCAGACATACTACTGGACTGACAATTTTGTCGCTCAATACAGATAGAAGATTTATGTTAGATGGTTTGCTTTTGTAGTTGGTTTTAGTGGTAATAAAGTAGGAAAACTCCCTTTAAGCCTATCATTTTGTTTCTGTCAAAAATTTGATTAATCAATTTATATGCTAGGATTTAGGCTTATTTCTGGTGAAAGTAAGACACTTTTACTACCTTTGCTTTTCTTTTACCTTGTATCTTCCATCCTTCCCAGTATGTTTTTTCTGCACTATAGAAAATAGAAAGTAGATGGTGGGCATGGCATGTTATCATATATTTGGTGAAAAGTGACCCTGCACATCTAAACTTATATGTGTTATAAATCAGTTACCTCAGCTTAAAAAAAACAAAAGTAGAGTTCTAGTTTCTAATGTTCCATTTTTCATATTTCATATTTTAATGTTTCTACTTAACTGAGGAAATACATTTTTTCAGCTTGTAATGATGTTGATCGATGGCCTGCCCCTGTGCCTGGAAAAACATTACACCTGCCTATTATGGGAGTGGTAATGAAGGTAAGAGCTTACATTTCATTTGTCTCCCCCCCCTTTTTTTTTTTAAATTTTGAAAAGAAAGATACAGGCAGTAATAAAGGCAAGTAGACAGACATGCAGAAAGAGAAAGGAGGAAGAAGCATTTCATTTGATTTCCATTTTTAATTGTTCACACTGGTTTTGTTCCCCACCCCCCGGACCTGGGACTTGAATCCAGTGGCATGTGGGCTGCAATCCTTTGGAGGCAATTAACCTAACTGCTGTTCCACCAGGGCCTGCCTTGTCTCCCCCTTTTTTTTTTTTTTTTAAGAACTCAAGTTCACACCTGAGTTGTACTTATTAACTTCCTGATAAGATTCAGCCCTATTATTGTTTTCACTTATTTGTCATTGATGTGAGGAGTTACAGAGATACCATGATTCATCCTGCTTCACAGAACCATTAGTCTCCCAACTCTAGGAGCCACCAGCCTATTTGGTTCTGTAGAGTTTGTTTGAGGATATCATCCTTATATTATAAATGAATTTAAATGCCATCTCCTAGAATTTTACGATTCTGTGACCCTGTAAGATGATTGGTATGCAGAAACAACACTTGGGGGATCGAATATTGAAATAGTATAAATTAAAAGAAATTATGGAAGTCATTGGGTCATATTCCTAAATATTCTTCTAACATGTATTGTGAAACCAAACAAGTCCATCCTAGGGTATTGTTCATTATTAAGTTTTCTTTAAAAAAAAAAAACAATTAGAATTTTGCTCTCAGGCTTTGTGTTAATGTGTCATAAGAACTTTTACTATTGATTTTCAAGTCAGATATATTTTTGGCAGTGTAGTCTCTTTCAGTTTGCTCTTTTCTGTAGGATGTATTTTTCCCCCCTGGGACACCAAGCTCTAGGTTAAGAATTTTCATTGTTTCCTGTGAAATTAATCCCATAGTTTGGAAAGCTTGAAGAGGGTGTGTTTGGGTGTGTATGTAGTAATGAAGCAAAGGTTGGAACAATAAACAGGATGTGGTATGAAGCTGATGTCTTTTTTTCTGTTTTTCAGCACATTTGCTTCTCTATAGATAGTAATTTATTTGTGTAAGAGTTTGGAGACCTTGGTTAACAACCTTCTGCTATGACTAAAAATAAATATGACTTTAATTTTGAAATCTGACAGGTATTTTGTTTTCATGGCTTTTTCTTCATTGATATGTATAACTTTTTAGCAGCAAAATAAGAGTTTCTAATCCTTCATTGTAATGAGATTCGTGAATTATAGAATGGATGTTTTTGTTACAGCCAAAGTTAATTTCTTTTCTTTCTCTTTAAGGTACGGATTCCCACATGTCATGACAAGCCTGGGACAACTCAAATAGTACAGCTAACACAACAGGTAGTGTGGTAATTTAGTGGGCTAATTAAGCACATACAGTCTTATTAAGAGAATTTTTTAACTAGCAGATACAGAGTTTCTTATATTTCTGAATATTACTAAAATATTCCACTAAGTAATTTTTTAATTTAATTTTTAATTAATTGGTAACAGACTTTCTAATGCTTCTTAGATTTTTTCTTATTCTTGGAAATGCTTGAAGAACTCACAATTTATATATAATTGTGAAGGCAAGGGAAAGTAAATACATTTTCAACAAAGTTTATTTCCAGAAAAATCTCTTAAAAGAATGGTCAGTAGACTATAGTTATTGGATTCTGTAGTTGTGATTGCCTTTCATTATTTCCAAAGCTACAGCTGTTCATGGGTGGGGTTTTTCATTTGAAATGTTTTGACAGGTGTATTAGCACTAAAATTGTTCTTGCACTTGAATAAAAGTAGAAAGCAACAGGAAAACAGTTTTCCTCTTACATTTAGGCAAGATTGGTAAAATCTGGTAGGGGAGATTGGTAAGACCTATTTTTTTTGTGTGGATGTTCTAGAGGAAGAGAATCTTAAAAGATAGACAGGGCAGCATGGCTTATTGATCATGAGCTAGACATATTTAAAAAATTCAATTTATGTAAATTTTAATGACATCTCCTTTTTTTAATCTCTCAGGCAGATATAAATATCTCTGTTATTTTACCTACTGTACATGAGGTGGATCTTTTCAGGTAAATAATAAAAAATTTTGTTAGGACTATCTTTTATCTCGTGATATTGTTATTTTTTTTTTTTAGAAAATGAATGTTCTTGAATGAAAACATGGAAAAAACTGCAAGAAACTAGTTATGTTTCATGTATATTAATAGTTCATTGTTGGCTATACATTTATTAGCTTTGATAAGGAAATTTGGATGTGAATTGGGTATTACATGGTAGAAACAAATTATTTTTGTTAGTTTAGTGTAAGATTGGTATTGTTATAATGTAAAAAAATACACTTATTTTTTAGAGCTTTAAAGTATTTAAAATGTCCTGATAATATGAGATTTGTCTTTTATTTTAAATACCTCACTAAGAAAAATAGAAAAATGATAAAATATTGCTGAATCTAGGTAATATGAGTGTTTGGAACTTTTCAAAAGGCAAAATTAAAAAAGAGAGAAATGACCTAGTGCTTAAAAAGGAAAGATACCAATGTTTATGCCTTACCCAGAGCAGCTAAATGAGAGGCTAATAAGAATCTTTTGTGCCCAAATTCCAGCTCCCTGGTGGTTCTGAAGTGTTGTTCTGATACGTAGCTTAACTTGAGAAACCACTGCTGAGTAATTACTAAAATGTGTTTGGGAATCATGTGAAAGATTTAGAATAGATTTTAATTTTTTTCTTTTTGTTGGTTTCAATTTTTATTTTGCTTGGTTATCTTTAAATTGCATGGAATATTACCTCAAAGGTCAGTTCATTTTTTATGCTGCATTTGTTTTATGTGCTTGGCCTTGGTACCACCCAGTTGTCCCACTACTAGGTATTTACCCCATAAAAATCAAAACAAGGTACGCCCTGGTGTGGTCTATACCTGTCTGCCTCAGACTTGTCTCAGGCTTGGGGAGAAGAATGAAGATGAACAACTAAATAAAAATAAATTATTTTTCCTCCTCTCTCTTCCTACCTGTTTGGCTACTCGCCTTTGTTCCTGCCTGTATCTTTCCTTAAAAAAAAAAAAGAAAAAAAGAAAAAAAAAGAAAGAAAGAAAATGCGTTCACACAAGGACCTATACACAAACGTTTTTAGCAGCTTTATTCATAAAAGCCTAAAACTGAAAACTACTCAAATGTCCATCTGGTAATGGATCAACAAAATGTGATACATGCATGTTTCATGAAATACTTCTCAGCAATGGAAAAAGAAGAATGAACCATTGATGTAGTCAACTACATGGATGAATCTCAGAAACTTTATGTTGAATGAAAGGAACCAGATTTTTTTTTTTTTTTTTTTTTTTTTTTTAAAGGAAAGGTGCAGGTCGGAATGTACCTTTGGTTTAGGATTTCCTCTCTCTCTTGATCACATTAAGAATCTTCTCATTCATTTTTAAAGTTGGACTTGGAATTGAAGGACTGTTTTCTCTTGAAAGAAACTAACGTTTTCTTGCCCAGAGTCAGGGACGTTCTACATGATGATACTTGCCATTGGTTCTTAGCGCTGCAAAAGACACATCAGTTTTGTGTGTGGTGCTTCCCTCTTCCTTCCTGTCTTGAGAATGAAATAATCTTGGGTTTCTACCCCACTGGCAAATCAGGCAACCGTTAACGGATATTTTTGTGTTTCGAAGACTGAGAAATCCTGTCACCATGGAATATGCATTGATGCTCTTTGATATATGTTAGTTTCTATTAGTTTTTAAAATTATGATACCATGCTGTAACTCTGAAAAGATGAAATCATTATTTATTGCTAGGAGTAAATAGATACTTTTTTGCTAGAGGCATGGCTTTTCCTTGGTGGGAGTGTTGGAGGGAGATCCTACTATTTAAGTCAGTTGGTCAGATGTTTCCATTTAGGTCTTTTTCATTTTAAAATTATATATATAGATCTATACATATGTATAGATAAACCTGTATGTATATAGATCTATACATATATATAAATATATATACACATACATAAAATTACAGCAGTGTATTTCAAAATCATCTATTGCACTTAGTTGTCATGTCTCTTTAGTCTCCTTTAGTCTGGAATAGCTCCTCAGTCTTCCTTTCACTTTCATGACTGACACTCTTATGGATTACAGAACAGTTATTTTGCAGGAAATACCTTAGTTCAGGTTTATTTGGGATTTTTATTAGTGTCAGATTCTGCGTCTTTGGCAGGGAGGTAGCACAGTTTGGCTTCACTACTGATAGTGATCCCGTTGATCACTTAACTGTAGGTCCTCCAAGCTTTCCCACTGATGAATATTATTATTATTCTTTTTCATTTTGTAATTAAGTATTTTGTGAGAGTTACCCTGACACAACTTATTTAGCTGCTACTGTGTAATAAATTACCCCAATACTTAGAGGCTTGAAAGAACAAACATTATGACACACAGTTTCTGAAGGTTAGGGGCCTGGGAACTACTTAGCTAAATTGCCCTAGCTCTGGTTCTGTTAGGAAGTTGCAGTCAAGATATCAGCCATGGTTTTAATCATTTGAGCTGGTGAGGTTGAAGGGGTGATGTTTCCCTGGAAGGCTTACTTACTTGACTGTTGGATAGTGATCACAGTTTCTTGTGTCTGTTGGCAGGAGACCTTATTCTGAGTCATGTGGATCTCTCCACAGGACTACTTGAATGTTTCATAACGTGGAAGATTACTGTTCCCAGCATAGGTGATCTGAAGAAGGTTGAAACCACAGTGCCCTTTATGTTCCAAACTTCAAAGTTGTACATTGTCACTGTTACCCATTTTTGTTCATTACAAATGAGCCACTCCTCTAGCCTACACTTGACGGTAGGAGAATTAGCTCCATGTTTAAAAAGGAGTTTCAAAGAATTTGCAGAAATGTTTTAAAACATCACACTATTTATATATTCTGTTATTAACTGCTGGTTTCCTGTTTTATTAAACAGTTTATTAAAAAATCCATCATTCTTGCCTGTTTTGATGTTCAAAATGTTTCCATTTTGGCCAGTGAGAATCCGTCTCAAACTAAACTGTTAATTTTTTTTTAACATATTCTCATCTTTCTTTTAATCCTTACTTAAACTTGTATAAAATGATTCAGACTTATCTTTTTTTTAATTATAAATAATTCACCTATCATACTGTTAACTCTTAAAATATATGATGTGGCGGATTTGAATATATTCACAAAGCTACGTGTGCAGCCATCGCTATCTAGTTCCAGAACATTTTCATTACTTCAGAAAGTGATCCTGTAACCATTAGCAATTACTCTTCATACTGTCTCCCCCCCAGCCTGTGGCAACCACTTATCTGCTTTCTCTCTGTATGGTTTTATAAATAGACATATTCTCTCATATCATATAAATAGAATCTATGTGGCCTTTTATATCTACCTTCTTGTACTTAGCACATTATTTTCATGGTTAATCGTGTAGTAGAATGAATCCATACACTTCATTCTTTTTATTCTGTTGTATACCATGTTTTCTTTATTCACTGAAGGACATTTGGATGTTTTCCCCTTTTTAGCTATTATGTATAATGCTGATAGTGAACATTTGTGTACAAGTCTTTGTGTGGACATGTTTTCAATTCTCCAGAGTTCTAAGTTTAATCTCTTATTTTTCTCTTCCCCAGTCCTAGAATCAGCTATTTATCAAATAAAGTTTTGATTTTTTTTAATGGAGAATAAGACTTAGAAGCCAAAACTGGGGTAACAACTAAAATGAATAAATAATTAGATGCTTCTTTCTCCTCTCTCTTGTGTCTTGCCTTCATTCTTGCCTGTCTGCCTTCCTCTTTAAAAAATAAAATAAAAAAGAAGCCAAAACATGGGACACTAATTGTGCTCCTTCTTGTTGGGGTATTATTGTTTCAGTTCAGTGAACTAATATGTATGAGCTAATATGTATGCATAATATTTATACAAGCTTTGCATATATTTATTTTCTAGCCATTTGTATTGAAAACCATAAAGTCACAGCAATACCCTCAGTTCCAGTCCACATGACAGGGTTCAATCTAGTTTTCTCCCTTTCCATATTTATATTTCTTTTCTCTGACCGAGACACTTCTATTATCCTTAATTTGTTTACTTATTTGATCAGTCCTTTGTTAGTAACTGATTTTCTGCCAGTTACTGTAATTCTCTGTACAAATGCCTTTCTTAACACATTTGAACTCACACTCCACACATGGCTACCCTTCTTCATGCCTTTCTTACCCTACTTAGGCTCTGCTCCATGTCAGATCAGCCACCATATGGTTACCTTCTAGCCCATATAGGCTTCTATTTTCCATATTAAGTCATCTCTTCATATGGATGCCTTCCTTACCCTGCTTGTTTTCTGATTTCTGATACCATGCCAATTCCCACAGGAGTGTTCCCTTTACCCTACTTTTGTTCCCATACCTCCCTCCAGGCCACCTTTCCATGGCGACATCCTCATTCCCCAACTCTGGCACCTACCATGAATATCATCTTCAAGTCACTGTGAGTCTTATATTCCATGCAAGGCTGCCCCTCCGTGCCTTCTCATTTGCTGGCCTGTCACCCCAAACCAGATCACCTCCACACATGTATATACCTCCTTTACCACATTTGGGCTTTAAGAATCCTTCAGAGGCCATCTCCTCCTCAAGGATACCTGCCGTAACATATACAAGCCATGATACCTCCTTTTGGACCATCTTGGCTCTTTCCCTCCTGGCATAGATGCCTGCCATGTGCTGTGTTCTGCTTTAGGATTGAATTGTTTAGAACTCAAAGAAGAAGAACTCCTTTGCCTCAAATTGTTATTTCTTATTGTTTCTGCACCTTTATCTTTCACATTTGTCGTCTTGCCTTTGAATAGTTAAAATTAACTTTCTTTAATTGCCATCTCACAAATTTGTTGCGTTTTTTTTGCACGTAAATATTATTTGAGGCGTACCCTGTGGTTCAGGTGGCTAAGGTGCAGACCATGAACAGCCCAGGGACCCAGGCTTGAGGTCCAGTACTGGGGGGAAAAACAGACAAAAAATATTAAATGAATTTTTCCTTCCTCTCTTCCTTCCTGCCTCCTTCCTTCCCTCCTTCCTTCCCTCTCCATGTGTATATATTTTCAACTAGGTGGATTGGTTGTGAATTTATAAATAGATACTCCCCCCCTCTAATCTATTAGAAAAATATTGTTACCTTACCAGGAGGAAATTACTAAATAAGTAAAAGCTAACAAATAGCTCAGGTAAGCACCAGAGTTGTGCCAGGTCCTACTAGGCTTCTCCTAGTTTTCCAGGTCTGCTCTGAAAATATGCAGCATTCTGTAGGGGGAGGATCTGCTCTGGAAATCATTCTGTTGTTTGACTCTAAAACCTCCCCTTTGTGATTTGTTTTCATTATTCTTTAATATTGAAATTAAATACAGTCAGTAGACATTCTTTGGAAAATTAGCATTTTGTTTCCTGCACAATATCTAGAGCAGATATTCAAATGTGAAAAGTAGTAATTGATAAAATAGGTCTGCTGTGTGGTAATGTGGGCGTATCTGTGGCTCAGGCTGCTGAAGTGGCCCAGGTGCAGGTCGGCACCACGACGCAGATTCAAAACCAGGGGTAAAAGCAAGAAAACAAAACTGTAATTATATGCTTGTATTGTTTGTTAACTGTTCTGTATATCGATACATTATATTTAATTTTGTAAAACTTGGAATGAGCCAGATACATATTTTATGTAGATAAAAGGGATATATATATATATATATATATATACACACACATATATATGTATATATATATGCATTTCCATGTTCCAATTGAACTTGTCTGTTAGATCAAGAGTCAAAGAACTGGAAGAATTGATATAGTATGAAGTTTTTAGAATGGTTTTATAGGAACTTGAACAATAAGATTATATAAAATAATATTTCTGATATGTCTACACTTTTCAGGTGTTTCTGCCCAGTTTTCCTTCATAGTCAGATGCTTTGGGAGCTGGTACTCTTGGGGGAGCCCCTCGTGGTCATGGCACTGTCACCATCGGAGTCATCAGAGACTGTATTAGCACTCGTTAAGTGAGTGTTTCTTACTTGATGGTGATATTTGAAACACTCTCCTATCTGATATGTTTGCACACACACTGAATTGATTCACACAATAATCCTGTAAGAAAGGAGTGCTTGTTATAGCACAATTTTATGAATGAAAAAGTAATTTAGGCCCATGAGGGGCAGAACCATGTTTTTGTGGTTTGGAGCAATGAGCACATTTATTTACTTACTTGAAGTTGCCACCTATAAATACTAGTTCAGTGAATAGTCATTGTCTAATAAAAGGCAGATTACTAATAAATGATAGAGTCAAATTTTCACCTCATCTGCTTCAAGTACAGCATTTTATTAATATTCCATTCTACAGTACATATTTCTGTTTGTAATTCTACTTTCCTGAAATAGATTTAACATGTATTGAAACATTTCTTCAAGGGTGTACTGGGTGTTGTAACTGTTTTATGGTTATTGAGTAGACCTTTAATTTCTGTTCCTTTTTTTTACACCATGTTTTTGCTCCACAGCTGTATTTCTCCCTTAAAGTACTTCAGTGACTTCCGCCCTTATTTCACTATTCATGACAGTGAATTCAGAGAATACACTACCCGCACTCAAGCCCCGTGAGTAGACACAGTGCCATGGTCAAGTATTACCCATTATAACCCAAATTACATAGAAATATTTTTGATAATTTACAAATTATTATTTTGAACTTATCGACAGTTTGATTTTATAAAAGGTTTGAGGAACTGCTGGTATTAACTTCACATTTCAAAAGTCAGTACCTTATTTGCCTTCAATGCTTTTACTTACTAGTAGAAACCATATTGTCATTAATAGCCATTGGACTGTACTCTCAGTTCTGTCTTTCCTTTACTCCAGGACCTCTCATGGCATAATGATCACTTTTTGCTCCATGACCTCCTTTTCCTTCTTCCTCTTCATTGACTCTCATGGACTCAGCCTGTAACTATGAAAATTCTTCCCAAACTGTAAATGGGAAAAAATTCTCCTACCCTTTTCCTTTTAGGTCCTGACCCTTTGCTAACCTTCTTTTCATAGCCAAGTGGCTAGAATAACTATAAAAAATTTCCATTTACTGTCTCCACCTCTTGGTTTTCGTGTTCTTCTTAGCCCACTGCCAATTGATTTTTTTAAATCCCCACTGAATTTGTTTTTGAAAGCTCATCAAGAACCTTCTCACTGCCTGAGAACCTTTGGCACATTTAATTGCCCTGTTTTTCTTGCTTTTCCTTTTCTTGTAACATTTTAACCGTTAACCTTGAAAATATTTTCATCTTTGATACAGTTCTTTCCTGGTTGTCTAGTGGTGCATCTCAGGCTCCTGTTAAGATGTTTCTTTGCCTGCCTAGCCCTTAATTGTTGGAGTTCTCCGGTATTGTTCTGGGTTCTGACTTCAGACTTCAGACTGATAATTCTGTCTGTACAATCTTATCTATACCTGTAGCTTCTGTAATACCTATATGCTGATGACTAAAAATTATCTTCTTTGCTCAGATCTTTGCAAGGGTCACACCTGTATATCCAGGTTTTTTTTGTTGTTTTACCACATTGCCATAGAGCATGTTAATGGCACCTAAAACTAAACGTGTTCGAACTGAATTTTTTATGTACTGCATTTCTTCCCTAATCCTGTGCCTCTTCCTATTTTCACAAATGGTACTACATTTTTATATAGTTACCGAATACTTATATTGTCATACATTTCTCCTTCTTAACATGTCCAACATCGAATTTTAGCAGTGTCCTAAAATATTTCTCATAACATTTGTTCTTTCCAAAGCTCTCTTCCCATTGTTCTACTTCTCATCATTCTTACCAGCTGTTGCTTTTTCCTGAACCCCCTGCCTCTTACTGTTGAGCATCTTCCAAATTTCCTCCAGAGTGATTTTTCTATGCAGTATATTTTTAGTTTGGTGGCATTCTTCTACTCAGTTTCATAGAAGCTTCCTTTTGTCCACAATATAGCATCTAAACTTCTTAGCATATTAACTTGGTACTTAATTATCTGGTCAGTATCTGCCCATCTACTCTTATTTCTGACTATTCGTCCTTCCCGATTTGTACTCTAAAAATGCCGAATTATTTGTAGTTCTACGAATAGATTATAGTCGCACTTCGTTACCTTCCCATAATATTCATTCTCCTCTGTCACCTTTTATCTCCTTATCCACTTGCAAAAAACTCCTACTTATCTTTCATATCTTTGTGCAAATGTCATATCTTTGATGAAGCTATCCTTTCATCCCCTGGTACATATAGTTTCTCCTTTGTAATAATTGTACGTTTTTGCCACCTTCACTGTCTTCTAATTTCTGGCATCAAAATTATGTATGTATAGCATTCTTGCTGTATTCTTTTAGAAAGGACATATCTTTTCATCTCTGTATGCTTAGAGCTAAACATGGCGCCTGACATGTAGTTGATATTTAATGCATTGAATAAAGGAAAACGATACTTTATTGTTCACTCAAAAGAAATTGTAAACTATTCCTCACTGACGGAATATTCATCTTTTTCTCATGTTATTTTGTTTTTATGTAGGCCCTCAGTCATACTAGGAGTAACCAACCCTTTTTTTGCTAAAACACTTCAGCATTGGCCACACATTATTCGAATAGGAGACCTTAAGCCTGCAGGTAAAGTATAAACTTGGGATTCTACTTTTAATGTATGTTGTGGCTGAGTGGGATTCTTTTTTCCTCTTTGTATTCATCTGTTGGTTATTTTTTAATTATGTTGACGGCACCCTCCTTTGAGGCAAACTGAATTAGGACCTTTAGAGAAGAGCATAACTTCCCACTAAAGTTACAGGTCTTAAATGTGTAACCAATTATGTCCTCCTACCAAAAGATACACCTGCAGTGTTAAAAAATGGAATGAATTATAATAAAATGAAGCCTAAAAAATTTGAGCTACTTTATATGTATAAACAAGGATTTCCAACACTGATTGAATAAAACCTTATAGAAACATGAATTTTTCAGCTATTCTTTCCTCTTTAAAGAAAAAAAAAATTAGTGTGCTTTATGGTACTTTTCCCTACTTGTTTTAAATGGTTGTTTTTATTTTGATAAGATATATATAATCTCAATTTTACCTCTTGCACTGTTTTAGGTATACAGTTCAGTGGCATTCAGTACATTCAGACTGTTGTACAGCCATCACCACTATGCATATCCAATGCCTTCATCATATCAAACACAAGGACGTGGATTTAGGTCATTTCCCATTCTTCCCATCCCCTGATAGCCACTGTTGTTATTTCTCTGTTTCTGTGTTTTTGACTCTCCTAAGTACTTCCTATAAGTGTAATCATGCAATGTTTGGTTTTCAGTGTCTGGCTTATTTCACTTAGAATCATTTTTTCAAGGTTCATCGGTGTTGTACATGTATTAAAATTTTACTCCTTTTTCAAAATATTGTAAAATTATCATCTCAGTCACTTTTAAGTATACAGTTCAGAGATACTGTGTACATTTACACTGCTGTACTTCAAAGAACTCTTTTCATCTTGCAGAACTGGAAATCTGAAGCAATTCCCTGTTCACTCTCCCCCCCAGTCCCCATCGCCCTTGACAACCACCAGTCTGCTTTCTGCCAGTGTTAATTCCACTACTCTAGGTGTCTCATGAGCAGAGTTCTGCTTTAAGTGTTCTTTCGTGACTAGCTGTTTCACTTAGCATAATTTCCTCATGGTTTAGCCATGTGCTAGCATATGTCAGAAATTCTTTTTTTTCCCCATCAGATGTAAATGCCACGTTTTGTTTATTCTTTGATCTGTCACTGGACACTTAGGTTGCATCTACCTTTTAGCTATGGCGAGTAATGCTTCTGTGGACATAGGTATGCAGATGTCTGAGTCTCTGCTTCTTTTGTGTATATACCCAGACGTAGACTTGCTGGACCATATATAGTCTGTTTAATTTTGGAAGAACTGCCATACTGTTATTTTCCATTCCCATCAACAGGGCACAAGGATATCCGTTTCTCACATCTTTGCCAATACTTACAATTTGCTGGGGTTTTTTGTTAGTAACCATCCTAGTGGGTGTTGGGGTGATATCTTATTGTGGTTTTGATCTACATTTCCCTGATGAGTAGTAATGTTGAGAATCTTTTCATATCCCTTTGACCATCTGTGTATCTTCTTTGGAGAAATGTCTTTTTGAATTCTGGGCTAGTTTTTTAAACAGATTGTCTTTTTTGTTGTTGTTAGTTGTAGGTATGTGTTTTTTTAAAATATATCCTAGATACAAATCCCTTATTAGATAAAGGATTTGCAAATGTTTTTCCCATTGTGTAGGCTGCCTTTTCACTCTGTTAATAGTATCCTTTGATATACAAAAGTTTTAAATTTTCATGAAGTCCAATTTATATTTTCTTTTATTGCTTCTGCTTTTGGTATCATATTCATGAAAATCCATTTATCTTTTAATTTATGAGTATTTATGGGTATGCATCTTGGAACATTTTCCTGCCCATTGATCTCAAGACCAGGACTACTGCTGCCTGTGCTGCATAAGTATTAAATACAAAACCTTTAAAAATTTCAAGACTATCTGAGAGGGCTAGTACAACTACAGAAAATATGTCTTCTGTAAGATCAGCACAGAAGGCATAGCAAAATTGAGATTTTGCTCTCGTGGGCCTGAAAGTTCTTAGCTTTACCAGAATAATACATTCAGTTTTAATCTTACAGAAGGATAATTCTTCCTGAAATAAAGGGAGTGCTTGTTCTGTGTTGTCTCTAGTTTTGGGTTCATTCAAATCCTATTAAACAAAGAAATGTACTATTAGGATAATGGTTCTTAGCAAGTATACTTCAAAGAGAAAATAATCAACTAGTGTATATTGGATCAAATTATAAACTGGTTATTTCTCACCAGAAATTGGGTTTGTCGATTTCACTAAATGTAAATTATTTGACTTCCGTTTGAGAGTAAAATATTTGTTCTAAGTGTGACAGGTTCTGATGCAAGTATTCAGAGATACAATAATGATGGCTATTAATTTAATAATGTTAAATTCTTCAGTTTTATGCATTATACATGCCATGTGTAGAATAAATATCTGTTATGATTGGCGTTTAAGTTCATTTTCTGACATTTTTTCCGGAGTCATCTGAAAAATAGACACTTAACTGTTTTTTTTTGAAATACTGTATCTTTTTTACTTTTTATTTATTGCATACAACAATGTATAAGTTATGATGACTGCAATTATTCATTTTGCATCTCACACCTGATGATGGTCCGCTGAATCAAAGTGGAATTGTGTAAGTAGAGGTTGCTGCCCAGATTTTATTCTTGCCTTTTACCCTGTTTTTAAAAAAACAGCACAGGTATCAGCACACCCTTTGGCTCAGTGACTGATGCAGACCCTGTAAAGGCCAGGGACCCAGGTTCGAGACTGAGACTGAGGGAAAGGAAAAAAACAACAAAAACAACCGATAATCATCACAATGTATTTTCTTTACTACCCAGAACTTACTGAATGTAAATAATATATGAAAACTACTGCTGAACTATTCTCTTTGAAATTCAATTACTTTTGTAAAGAGGATTTCAGGAACTATTATGTTAGTAAACAGCATTGATGGATAGAGGAGAAGCAAGCCTTTGTAACTGAAAGCAGAAGAAACAAAATGACCACATAAATACTTAGGTTTAGTCAAGCTATTGTGATAGTCTTTGGATTCTTGGAGTCATAGATAAACATTTGAATTTAATTATCAGTATAGTTAAATATGTACTTATTCTGCATCGAAAGAAAAATGTTTCACATTTTTTGATGAAAAGTTACTCTCAACTCTGGGAAGTAAAATTATAAGATTCAAGGTGAAAGACATTCTCACACAGATTAGTGCATGGGAATTGATAGAAGAAATTGACAAGGTAAAAACTGTAGACTAATGAATCAAAAACATTCCAGAAACTTGAATGCTTCCAGATTATTTCCCGTTCTCTCTCAGTATGTTCCAAAAACTTAATGGCTTTTTCTTCTCCACAGAGCTTCAGTAGTGCTTTCTTCTCTTTCCTTGCTGCACAAGTCTTGCATCAATTTCTGTTTCTCTCCAGGAACAGTGCTCTACAATACATGTGTTTTATCCTCTAGTCTTTTCTTTCTCACTTCAAGCTCCTTTGTGAAACAAAGCAGCTCTGCTCAGCACCTCTGTCTGTGGCTCAGAGCTGTGTTTTTGACTTAACACTATCACTACCTGGTGCGAGTAAGTGCACTGAATTGTGGATGATTCTGTCGTTTTACTGTCTTCATCTACTGCCATTCATGTCCATGTTTTGTCTCTCAGTTGCCTTATATGTCAGACATCTGTATACTTCCTCTTAATCTGACACTTGAATAATCTCTAACTTCATCTCCATTCCCTCCCAGCATACTTTCCATTGCTGTCTTTAGACTATAGGGGTTAAGTGACGACTATGGAGTTGGGCTGCCTTATTTCATATCCTAACTCAAGCATGTTATCTTGGACAGGTTGTTCCTTTGGCTCTGCTTAATGACCCAACAACTTAGAATGGATGATGGCAGTAAACAGTTTATCAGTTTTATCTGTGCTTTAGTTTTTTTCATCTGTGAAGTGGACATATAAAGCATTTTTATTGTGAGGATTAAATGTGATCATTTGTGCTCTGTTCTTAGACTAGAACCTGGCACAGTAGACACTAAATAAATGGTGACTGTTATTATCCGCCCATTATCTGAAGCTCTTTAAGCAACGTACTTTTGTATGAACTCTTCACTTAAAAAAAGGCTTTTTCCCTTAGAAAGCATTTTATTTCTTTTATAAGACTGTTTGGATGCACCCTTGTGGCTCAGGCACTAAGCCTGTAGCTGTGATATAGTCCATGGGACGTCTTAAGGACCTGGGATCGAGATCCAGGATGGAGTGGGGAGGGAAGAGGGAGAAACAACCAAAATAAACTAATAAACTGCTTCCTTCTCTTTCCTCCTTCCATCCTACCTGCCTTCTTTCCTCTTTAAAATAATGAAGACTGCTTAAATAACACCTATTAGCCTCTTTAGTAATTTTTTTCACTTCTCTTTGACTAGGATACTCTCCTGTGTCTCTGTAGTATCTTGTTCACAATTCTTTATTGTTTTTAATAGAAGGAATGGAGAAGAGGAAAAAGTATTTTTATTTATTTTGTTGTTTATTTTGGTGTCTACCCACTCTGCAATGCTGGATTCTGACCCAAGTCCTTGGGCTTTTCTTCACCGGGTCACACGCCAGCCGTGGCAGCTGCCTGAGCCACAGGGTGCGTGCGCCTCTTGTTCCTGCTTCCAGTGCAGCACATTTCCTCCTGCGTTGCTGTTTGTCTTATTTCACCATTTTGTTGGGAGTTTCTTGATATCCAGAATCATTTGCTTTATTCTTTATTACCCGTACATTGTATTTAATAGTATTTACTAAATCAATGAAAAAGCAAGTCTGTGTATCCACAATATTGACTTCTTTAACATATATCCATTTAAAGTTATTATTGTGGAAGCTGATAAAATTGGAGTATAGACTTATTCTGTAACTTTTCTGTAAGATAAATGATTTCAAAGTCAATTTAGGGTGTGCCCTCGTGACTCAGGTGCTGAGGCATCTGAGGTGTGTACCTTGTAAAGTCCAAGGACCCTAGGTTTGGGGTCCAAGCCTGGGGGTTAGGAGAGAACACCAAAATAAATATAAATTTTTTCTTTCTTTCCTTCCTCCTTGGTCTTTACCCACTTTCCTTTCTTCTTCTTGAAAAAAAGTAAGAGGTTTATAAAAATATGTTTTTACCATATTACATGATCTTACTCTTTTTTTTTTTTGTTGTTAAAGAAAGGTGCAGTCAGGAATGAAGGCAAGTAGACAGGCAGAAAGGAAGAGAGGGAAGAAGCACCTTATTTTTAATTAGTTGTTCGCATTGGTTCTTCCTGCCAGCCCCAGGTCTTGACCCCAGGACCTGGGGTGTCTGGACACCCCAGCGTGCTCTAGGCTACTGGGCCACCAGTGTGTGCCTGAGCTTAAGATTTTTTTTTTCACAGTATAAGGTTATAAGTGAAAATGCTGTTTCTATAATTCCACCCACTCAGTTAGGGTTTGACTTATGTAATGATTTTAACAAATTATTTTGTAAATTCAAACGCTTGAATTAGGTAACATCCAGATTGTCTTCCAGCTCACAGTTGCTTACTCATGCATGGAGATGGGGAATAAGGAAAAGAGAAAGAAGTCTGTTAAATTTAATGTGCTTAAAACAGTTCCAGTTTTTATCTTGGCACATCTTTCTGACAATTAGAGGGATTTATTAGTTTGCAACTTGTCTTGACCTCACGACCAGGCCTACGACTTACGCTATACAAGTTATTCACAGTAGCCGTGTTCCAGAGCCTCACTGTCTCTAGCTCAGTCTTACGGGTGTGGCTTACATTATCAACACCAGGTGGCAGTATAGGTTTCTATACGAAAAAGCAGAACTGGGGAAGTGTCCAAAAAAACCTTTGAAAACTAATTTGAATACTAATTTAGGAGTTGCTTTCAACTCCATTTACTCTTAAAGGATATTTTATTTGCATTAGATGCATAAAATTGTAGTTTCATGTGCTTGGCACAGAGATTTTAAATTACAAGTTGAGTGAAAAAAGGAAAATTTTAAGTTAATGACATTAAGATCAAATATTCATTTCATATAACTTATATAAATTGTTTCCATAATGCTGTACTAATCCACTGTTTCCTTTATCCAGTTTTAAATTATTAGGAATAAACTCAAATATTAATTGATGTAAAGAATACTTATCTACAATATCCCTAACTATTCACCTTATAAAGTGACAGTTTTGTAATATGTGAAATTAGAATAGTTCTAAGAATTTTCATGGTGTTTCCTTCAGGTGAAATTCCGAAGCAGGTTAAAGTGAAAAAATTGAAGAACCTGAAGACTCTGGATTCTAAACCTGGTATTGACTTTTATTACTCTTTAAAATATCTACCTAAATGGATATTTGGATCCTATTGTTTACCTTATATTCTTTACTTCTTAGGAGTTTATACTTCTTATAAGCCATATCTAAATAGAGATGAAGAGATCATTAAACAATTACAGAAGGTAATTACTTGCTTATTATTAATTAAAATTTCTTCTTTCAAGTATGCAGTATTCCATTATATACTTTTTATATAATAATGTGAACTGAGGTCTCTTTAGAACCAAAGCTTTATAAAATAAAGGTAGTTACCTAGTCTTCATTGTAGACTGATAATTTAAGTATGAAATGAATGTTTTAGGTTTTGTTCTAGGGGTTCTTTTTACATATATTGCACTATGAACTTCAGATTAAATTACTTCAAAATGAAAGTCACGTGTTTTTTTTTTGTTTGTTTTATATCAATAAAAACATCAGTCGAAGCTCTCTAATTATCCCTCGTTTTAGATTCCCTGACACTAGGATATAGGTTCACATTATTTTCTCTTTTAAGGGTGTACAACAAAAACGTCCTTCTGAGGCTCAAAGTGTTATTCTCCGACGCTATTTTTTGGAACTGACACAAAGTTTTATCATTCCATTGGTAAGTTAACATAGACATTTGCTTAATTTAATGAGTTGTTGAAGGTATATTAATGTTTTTCCCATCTAAAACCTTACCTTGTGTGTTTTGCCTGCTCCCATGTTTTGTGATTAAAAACAGAGTTCTTTGCGAGAGACCTGAACTCTTTGTTCTATTATTAACTGTATTTGGTAGGTTACTTCCTCTTTCTGACTCTTCATTTATGTGTAAAATATGACTAATTCTACTTTTCCTAAATACCTGTAGGATATTGTGAATCTGTAGTAAGATCATTGTTCTGAAATATGTAATTACTCCATTTTGCACCTTAAAATTATCTTGGAGCTTCTTTCTCAGATATTATCTCCTTGAGAACAATTTGATGCCATATCTATGAGACTGTGGCTCCATGAGGACAGAGACCCTAACTGCCTTGTATTATCTTCTCCTCCATCTGACAAATTGGTAGCACTCAATAAAGATGTATGGAATAAATGACTAAATGATATGGTTATTCTGTTAAATTCAGTGGTATAACATAGTAAAATACAAAGAGCTGCCTCACAGTATCAGGTAGTACCATGCTGTGTACCTAGTCTGGAGATAGCATCCGAGAGAGATTTCCTGTAGTTACAAATACAATCTATCTGAATATTAAATGGGGGCAACCTGTAGGACTTTGCTATTTTATATTTAGGAAAAATAATTCCTTCCTGATCTTTGGATATCAATTAGTTTTATTCCATTTAAAGCTGTCTAAGTAAATGAGTTTAACTTCATTGCTTAAGAGCATAGCCTGAAATCAAGTAGACATGATTTCAAGGTCAAGTTGTATGACCTTGGGCAGGATACTTAACCTTTTTTTTTTTTTTTTTCCTTCCTGGCCTTGGATCTTGAACCCCGTGAACAGCTTTCAGTTTGCACCTTAGCTGCCTGAGCTGTAGGAGGGAGGGTGGAAGGGAAGGCAAATTGCTTAATCTTTTGAGGACATACTACATAACGATGGTTACAAGGATTAAATAAAAGATCATGCATGTAAAATTTAAGTATGTTTTCTGGTACATAGTTACTCAGTGAGGTTAATTATTATCTTTAGAAAATGTAGTCTCTTAAATTACCTAAGATTTAGTTAAACTTTTATTGAAAATCTGACTTTTCAAGTCAGTCTAAATTTATCTGTATCTATCATGGAAATGATGATATTGTTAATATTCATTGGAAGACCATATAATGAAAAACTTGGGAACGTATTTCTTTTAAGTAGGTCTGCTTTAGCATTTTTGAAAATTCTCTGGGTAACAACACCTGACTTTGATTAAATTTTATTTCTTGGTTTTAGGAAAGATATGTTGCAAGCTTGATGCCTTTGCAGAAAAGTATTTCTCCATGGAAGGTATAAATATATTCACATAAATTCGTTTTTGCCTTCTCTGATGGTAATTAACTTCTGCGACTATGTCCATTTATAATTTTTAAATGCAGTGTATCCTGTGTTCTAGAGTCCACCCCAATTAAGACAGTTTCTTCCAGAAGAATTTATGAAAACACTTGAGAAAACAGGACCTCAGCTGACCTCCAGGATAAAAGGCGATTGGATTGGACTTTATCGGTTTGCCTCTTTTTCTTTTTCAGCTATTTGTAAAGTTTGATTTTAAAACAAACAAAAGCAAAATCCTGAACTTAAACTTATATATCTATATCAGTCTATATGTATATAGATATGTATGTGTGTGTATGTGTGTGCGTGTGTATTCCATTGTTTTGCATAATTCTTTAAAAGTAGATAAGATTGAGGAGACGAAGTAAGTCATAATCAAACTTTGAATTTTTTAAATTGATTTTTATAGACATTTTCTAAAGTCTCCAAATTTTGATGGTTGGTTCAAGACCCGGCGGAAGGAAATGACCCAGAAATTGGAAGCTCTCCATCTAGAAGCTCTTTGTGAGGAGGTCAGAAAATAATATCTGTGTGATTATTAACAAGTATTTAAAATAAAATTATCTTTTAGAAGTTGGCCTTATCCTCTCCTTAGAGGATGGCAGATTATACTCATATACACTATATAAATAGTAAGAGCTAACTTCTTTTTTAAAGGAAAAGTGCAGGCAGGAATGAAGACAAGTTGTCAGGCAGGCAGAGAAAGGAGGAAGACGCATCTTTATTTTTATTTAGCTGTTCACACTGGTTGTTTCCCTCTGGACCTGGGACTCAAACCTAGAGGTATGTGCTTGCTCCTTCAGAGGCGAATGATCTGACTGCTGCTCCATCAGGATGCATCATAGTTAACATTTTTAGGTCATGTGCTATGTGCCAAGGACTGTGTGGGTATTCTTTATGAGCAATGAATTTTAACTTTGTACCATTTCATTGGCATAGGTGTATTATGACTTGCATTAAGGGATACCTAAGGCTTGTTAAGCACTTTGCTTCAGACCACATCACTGCTAAGTAGTGAAGCCAGTAGTATGCTAGAATCCTGGCACTTGCTCACAAGAGCTGTGTACATCTCTTCCCAACTTTGCATTCAGTAATCTCATTTGATTGCTTGAAATCACCTGGATTGGGAGTATGAAACCACAGAAATTGACAAATGATACAAACCAAAGACTTTTCCCTGGAGAACCAGTTAAATATTTACCAGCATACTGCTGGATGGAGTTAGGACTCATTTTCAAGCAGTCTAACTCCTTATCTTTTCTAACATGCCTTCATTCACCTTTTATAGCTATTATTAATTTTTTCCTGTATTCGGAATGACTTTTTCATATTCTATAATGTGTCAACGAGTCTATGTTAAATTAAACTACTTGTGACAATATAAAGGATTGTCTCCTTTTCATTCATATTTAGCTTAAGGTAGATTAGCCTCAGTATTGACTTTCTGATTGTAAAATTCCAGTTACTGTAGTTTTATAAGAATAAGTATGTTGAAGGCAACCACAAATAAGCCCAGAAGAACTTATTTGAAGATTCAATGTTTACATCCAGTGATACATTAATGTTTATTGATTTATTGGCTAATGTTTCTTATAAATTAAAGTACTCAGTACCTACTAGGGGTAGGGATTACTGTTCTACTTTGAGTTACAATTTTGTTTTTCTTGATTGATCTAAAAGGGGCATCTTAGACAAGAATTCTTATATTTTATTTTACTTCCAAATATTACACAGTAATTCTAGCTAATATCAACAGTTAATATTGTTAAAAAAATCATGTACGGAATTATTCTTGTACTGTCATGTTATACCTGGGTTAAACACACTGTTCTCCTTTTCCTTCCCAGTAACCTCACCTATTAAAATGGAACAGTTTTTATATTATTTTGAGTATTTACTAATTTGGGATTTGTATATTCTAGGATTTACTTCTCTGGACCCAAAAACACACAGAAGTAGAAACGGTAGACCTTGTATTAAAGTTGAAAAATAAACTGGTATGTAGACAAAATAGCCAAAGATAAATTGACTTTTCTGTAAAGATATTTTCCTCTCATTTGAGGTAACTGTTCGTGACGTATCACAGAAGTAACTTTTTAAATGAGGGGACTTGATATAGATCAACTGATGGTACAGCTGACTGAAAATACTTGCTCACTCAAGCATATCAATGATGCCATATTATCTAAAACTATGTGCATGAATTCAAATGAGCTCTACAAAGAAAAATACATCATTACTTACATGTGATGCTGCATGGTTTGCATAGATATTGCATATAATTTTTTTATTGAGCTCAGCAATGCAATGTTCTTTGCTTCTGAACACTGTAAATTCTAGTCCAAGTCATTGATATTTCCAAATCATTAGACCATAAAAACTGATTATTTAGAGAACATGTATAATCATATAGACTCAGGAAAAATTTAAATGCTCCCAATATTTCTTTTATGTAGTTGCAGGCTGATCGAGAGCATTTACCTGTGAAACCTGACACTGTGGAAAAGTTACGGACACACATAGATGCAATTATCTTAGCATTGCCAGAGGACCTACAAGGCATCCTGCTCAAAACGGGCATGACATGATATTACCAGGATTTTCCAGCCAAAAAGGATTGTGCACCGTGAAACATACTGACATTTCAACCAACACAAATAGAAATCTCTTGGAAAATAGCCGTGAATGCTTGAAGCAGGGTGGAAAGACTGTACAATGTATAAAGACCTTTTTAGTGCATTATTTTAAAACATCGATATCTGTGGTGGTTCCACTTTAATACTGACACATCAAAAGTCATTTGTATATTTTTAATCATGTTCTGAAGTGCTCTTATGAGAGACCTGTGGGGCCATCGGTATAAGTGATTCCAAACTGCAGTGCTGGCATTGCAGAGATTTTTTTAAATTGGTGCTGTTTTGCCCAATCATGTTAAAACTCAGGGGGATATAAAAATAACACACACTGGCTGTATTCTTAAGAAGAAGGAAAAGACTGAATTGTCTAACTGTAGTTAGAAGTAATTAGTGCTTTTGTGTAGTGCCTTCTGTTGTCCTATATATTTCATAAAACCCAACTGCTAGTCTTGAAGTTTCTCCTTAACCTTGATTATGATATGTAATTTTATAAGGCATCCTTTTGAGTAATTATTGCTTAAAAACATGTGTCTTGTCTTCCATCAAGTTTATTAGTAGTAGCATTGTGATTTTTTTCCCTACTTGTACAGATTTTGTTTTATAACTTTTTATACCATTTGCTAATTTAATCTTATCAATTTCTCCAAAGGTAAGAAGACATCTAGTATTAATTATGAATTTATTTCATTTTGTCCTTTACTAATTGGGCCTATTTAAGTAATTAGTGTGGATGTTTTTCAAAGACATTCTAATTATTGACCTTATAATCAACTATTTTTTTAAACTGAGCTATTCTGATTTCAAAGATTCATAAGCCTTTATGTAACAGTCATTTAAATGATTATAAGATTGATTTGCAACATTGTTTGGTAGTATTTTTTTCCTCCAAATTAATTTTTGTCAGAACATTTTCCCTATTCTTTGACATGGAAGCTTTTGCCCAAATCACTGTTATATCTAGTTTTTTGTTGTGTGTTTGTTTGTTTCTGTTTTGTTTATACTTCTTTGCCAAAAATAGAAGATTTAGTTTGATAGACTATGGTTGTTTGGTTTGTGTTTGAATAAGAGTGTCCTGCAAAAGCCACTGTTTAAAATAGGCGCACATAACACAGCATATATGTAATAGCCGTGTCTTGAATTACTCTCTAAGTAACCACATTTAGTTACATGTATTTGTAAAAGAAACGACTTCAGAAGCTATCATTTTCTGTTAATACAACTCTTTTGGGCACTCCTGGTCCCCAGAAGGCTCCTGTGTTTGTAACTGTGGTCTTACACCCAAATGTGCCCTTTTCTCATGGATATAGTCTCTTGAAGCATACCTCAAAGTCATAGAATATGGCATTTGAAAGAAATCATTGCCTTGGATCATATGAGTTATTTTGTAAAACAACAGTTGTCCTTATGGAAAATGAGCAACTACTTTTATATGCTAAAGTATTTCATATCTTTATGGGAAACCTTATTTAGGTATAAATGGTCATCTTATTATTTTTCAAAAGGTGTATTTTAATAATCTTATACTTACATGCCGCTTGTGACTAGAATTTGAAAGTTGTCTCATATCAATGATATTGTAAATTGTACCACTACAAGATGTATCATTTCTGTTTTATTTTGCACAGAGTAGCAAAGAATGCCAATTAGCTTAATAATAATATCTTCAGATTTTCTGTAGTTAACTAAAATCTAGACATGTTGAAAACTTTATCATACTTATCCTGTTTAATTGTTAATTTCAAATTATGTACTTACCAAAATTACTTAAAATTGCATTGGGAATCTGAGAAAGACTGACTAGTAACTTACTTTTCTGTGATTTTTAGAGTTGTCTTTTTTTTTTGGAGACATTGGTAAGATCTAAAACCTGCCATTTAATGTTTATCTCCACCAGCATCAGAAGGAATCACTGCTTTCAGGGTGTTACGTAATGCCCAGTGCCTTCTGTTTTGAGTGAAAAAGAGGTTTTGTGAAGGCATTTATGGACATTACCAAAAACTGAATTAAAGGCCTTAGATTTTAAAGCACTTGGATATCTTGTGTTATTTCTGAGAAGGGTGGAAGGCTTGAAAAAAATCCATCATAAATGAAACTTGTGCGTTATGGAATTCCTTTTACTTCCTGCCATTTTTTTTAAATGAAATTGAAAAGCTGCTTCTTTGTATTTCAAGATGAACTGGTGAATTGTGCAGTAAAGTATTAGATTAAGTGATTTCAAAGCCTTCCTGCCAGTGTATTGATTTTATGAAATGTTCTAATGAAAAAAAATGTAGCTTAATAATCAAGGTATTTTTAGATTCTCTTTTATTTGCTACCTTTTTTTAAGCCTTAAATCTCAAATTATTATTTTTCTTCTTAAAATTTGAAAGTATTATTTGTTTAGATTTTAATTTATTTGTTAATAATGAAATAGATGTTACTCCTTTTTGAAGATATTGGGTAATATCCTCAAAATATACTATAAAATATTTCATTATAATTATGAGATGCTATTATTATTTGTCCTTTTGCTATTATAGCTCAATTTATTTATTTTGATACACTGTAATTTTACATTCCTCTTTTTAGCTAAGTTGGAAAACATATAAATACTACCTTTCTAACTTTAGTCCTTTAAAAATAGTTGAAGACAAAAAAAGCTTCTCTAAGGGTAAATATTTGAATAGTAGAATATAGTTAATAATGACTAAATTTAATCATAAATAATTGGCTGTCCCTTCATATATCCAAGATATAATATTTATATGCCATCTACAACTTGGTTGAACTGTGGTATTTAGTCTATCAATAGAAATTAGCATTTGTTAATACAACCCCAGAATTTTTCCTAATTGCACTTCCCTGTTTGTTTGAAATAGCTGAAGCAGTTGATACAAGATAGAAAACTATGATTTCTAAAGTATCCCACATCTACCCAGTCTTTAGATTAACAAGTTTCAAGTTGATCGTTGATTAACAAAATACTTTATGACTTTTATTTTGCAGTTACAACATTGCCTACCTCATGATATACAAATGTTGAGGAAAAAAATGGCGGCAGTAGAATTTGCTATGACCTGGTCTTCTGTGTTACTTCTGGACTTTTGAACACCAACCTTTCTCTACTACCCATGAACTGAATGCCATGTCATGCCTTTCTCTATGTTAAGATAATTGTTGTCTAATAATTATAGATCTCATTCCATTTTGCTAGGATCACCACTAGGTTTGCATTCTTTATTTTTGCCTCTCATTCTCTTTGCCATCAAAATATCATTTCTGCTTAGTCATTAAAAAGCTAAAATTCAAGAATCCATCTTTTTTCCGGTCCCGTATATATTTTTCTTGTCAACCGATATGAATATAAATTCACAAAAGTTGCTTATAGATTAATTGAGATACTTTGGTAAAACCATAACTTTACATTCCAGAGTTGTTATACTTGCTATTGAATGAAGAGGCTTCATGAGTAGACTTCAGGAAACTATTGAAATGATTGTTTTTGATCTGTTAAAATGAGGTAAGTACTTTTATAACCAGAGGCTGTGATGGAAGAACCCAGCAATTTGTGTTTTTTTTAAAATAGCTATATTCTAGCATTATTGAAAGACAATGTTTAAAATGTAAATTTTTATAGTTTTGACATTTGAATACAACCACAAAACTACCACCATAGTCAAAATAAGAATATATCCTTCCCTTCCCCAAACTTTTTCATGTTCCTTCTTGCCCACACTTCCTGAACAACTACTGATCTGTATTGTCACTATAAATTAATTTGCACTTTCTATAACTTGATATAAATTGAACCATATGTACTTGTTTGATCTTTTTTCTTTTTTTCTTAATATGAATACAGCATTTGTCTTCCCTCTGTCAAGTCCTGAGCCAACCACTTTACCCAGGTTACCTGGGAATATATAAGAAAAGGAACATACAGGGCAGGTGAGACATGGGAGAAAGAATTTTGAGATATAGAGAGGGCTCCTTAGCATAGCAAAGAGGATGTAAAGGCTACCAGATAAAAGAGTTCCATGACCTCTGAGAGAGCAAATCCCAAGAAACCCGTGTCCTTGAGATGTATGTAGAAGAGCTATTGCTTCAGAGAAAATTTCTTGGCGTAACTGATGAGGCTCCCAAACAGAGCCAACCATCCTGATGGTGGCAGCCCCAGCTCCAGTACACCCAGGTGCTATGTCACTGCCTTAACACGGTGCCTGTTTGGAAATCTTGACTGAGGATCAGCAAAGTCAGGGGATGTGGGCAAGCCACCTTGCCAGGCTCATAAGGCTTTCATTTGTCAGTATATCTGGTTAGCCTTTTCTGCACTTTTGCAAACCATGGTCATCTCAGAAGCTGAGAGATGCTTCTGAGCTGGGAGAGGGTGGAGACAAATTTGACACAGCTGTACTTTTTCAGGGAAGCAGGTTGTGGCAGGAAAGCTGCTCTAAGTATAGAGAGAAGTTTGACTTCTTTCGCTTAGCATAATGATTTTTTTTTTTTTTTTTTTTTTTAAGGAAAGCTGCAGATAGGAAGAAGGTGAGCAGGCAAGCAGGAAGAGAGAAGAGGAAGAAGCATATTTTACTTTCTTTAGTTGTTTCCTCCAGTCCTGGAATGCAAACCCATGTCCTTGAGATGTATGTGGACTGCATTCCTTCAGAGGCTGCTGACCAAACCTCTCCCACCAGCATGCTCCAGAATAAAAGATTTTGAGATTCACTTATGTTGCATGTATCAAGAGTTTATTTTTTGTTGCTGAGTAATATTTATTCCATTATCTGGATATCACCAGTTGATGGACATTTAGAGAATTACTAGGTTTTGGCTGTTACAAGTAGAGCTGCTATGAATGCAGTGTATAAGCCTTTGATGGATGATGGGTATTGACATTCTTTTCTCTTGGGAAAATACCTAGGAGTGATATAGGTGAGTCATATGGAAAGTGAATGTTACTCTTAAGAAACTGCCACATTTTCCAAAACATTTGTCCTGTTTTGTTTCCACTGGCCATGTATGAGAGCTCCAGTTTCTGTACATTCTAGCCAGCACTTGGTGTAGTTAGTCTTTTTTAATGTTAGTCATTCTTATAGACTTGTATGTTATCTCATTGGGATTTGAATTTTTTAATGACCTATTGTGTCAAACACCCTTTCATGTGTTTATTAATCAACTATATATTTTCTTTGATAAAAAAATATTTTGCTCATTTTAAAAATTGACTTGTATAATTTTTCATGGTTGAATTTTGAGAATTCTATATATTGTTTTTGAAAAACACATTTTATTGATTTTTAATTTAATTATTCATCTTGGTTGTTTCTGCTGGTCCTGGGTCACAAACGCAGATTCTTGGGATGTATGTGGATTGCTTCAAGCCCTTACTCCATCAGGGTGTGCCCCTCTGTACTTGATATAAATTCTTTTTCTATTATATGGTTTTCAAAAGTTCCTCCCACTCCCATTTGTAAATTGCTTTTCCATTTTCATAAAATTATTTTTTTGGAGAAGCGGAATCTCTGAAAATTCGATACAAATTCCTCCTGGGGTTTTGATTGGTATTGATCAATAGGTAAATTTGAGAGAGAATTTATATCAATAATGTTGCGTCTTCTTATCCATGAACAATGTATCTGTCTTTAATTTCAGCAATATTTTGTTGTTTTCAGGGTACAAGACTTTTATATCTGCTGACAGAATATATTTTATAATTGGTAACACTTTAAAATTTAATTTTCAATTTTTCATTAAAATGCTCAGTTCAAAATATTAGTATATAGATATAATTGATTTTTGTATATTGATCTTATATCCTGCAACCTTGATTAACTCATTAATTTTAGTAGCTTTTTTGGATAGTTTATCAGATTTTTTACATAGGAGATCTTGTGATTATGAATAAAGAAGTAATTCTCCCTTTAAATCTGAATGACTTTTATTTCTCTTTCTTGCCTGATTGTACTGGCTAGAACATATTGAATAGCACTGGTGAGAGTAGACATCTTTGTCTTATTACTGATCTTAAAGCATTCAGTCTTTCCTCATTAGGTTTATTGGTGGTAGTTTTTGTTTTGTTTTTTATAGATGTTCTTTATCTAAAGTTGATGAGCTTCTATTCCTAGTTTGCTGGGCTTTTATCAGAAATGGACTTTGCATTTTGTTAAATGCTTTTTTTGATTCTATTGAGATGATTTTTTATCAGTTTGTGAATGATTGATTTATTAACATTGATTGACTTGAATGTTACAACAACTGTATTCCTAGAATTAACCCCACTTTGTCCTGATGTATTATCCTTTTAAAAAGTTTTTAATTTAATATACTAAAATTTTGTTTGGAATATTTACATCTGTATTTAAGAGAACTATTAGTTCGTAGGGATTTTGTACTATCTTTGTCTAGCTTTTCTATCTGCCCTCATAGTGGAGGAATTTATGTCAAGGTGATACTACTTCTAACTTAAATGTGTGGTGGAATTCACCAGTGAAGACTTTTGGGCCTGAAGTTTTCTTTTTGAAAATATATTTACACTTCAGTCCTTTTAAAATATATGTAATGGTTGTGGCCTTGTGGGTCAGGTACCTGTTTGCTGGTGTGTGGGCCATATAAAGCCAAGGACCCTGGGTCATGATCTGGGTCCTGGATGAAGAATCAAATAAATTATAAAAGATGCTTCTTCTAAAAAAAAAAAAAAATCGAGAGAGATGGTTATTAAACTTGTCTATACTTCTTGAGTAACCTTTGGTAATTTGTGTCTTTCATATTTTTCTATTTCATCTAAGTTGTTGCATTTATTCTTGTAATATCTTCAGGAACTGTATTGATGTAACCTTTTTCATTCCTGACATTAGAGACCTGAATTTTAATGATATTCTCAAGATTCAGTTTTATATTGATTTTCTCTATTTTCCTTTTTCCATGTCTTTTATTCCATTTTGCTCTTTCATTTTTTTGTTTACTTTGGTTTTGATTTGTTCTTGTTTTCATTTCTGAAGCTAGAAACGGTCATCATTGATCTGAAGCCTTCATTTCTTTTTAATATATAATATTTATTGGGGTAACTTTGCTTTATAAGCCCATATCTGCAGTTCCCCTATTCCTCAAGTATATGTCCATACACCCTGTCCATCACCAAGTCCTTGACCATTGTCCATTGGACACCACCACCACTTTCCCACTCCCTCCATGTTCCATGCTGGTGACCTCAGTTCTACTGCTAGTGTCCAAGGGTTGGTTTTGTTTAGTCTGTTTCTTTGTTTGTGAGACCTTTCTAATACAGGTTTTTAGATTTTTAGCTATGTCTTTCCCCTTACATACTGTGTTAGTGGTATCCCATAAATTCTGATTTGTTCTGTATTTTCATTCAGTTCAAAGTAACTTATAGTGTCCTTTTTGATTTTTTTGATCCCTGGGTTATTTAGAATTATTGTTTATTTACTTTATAAATACCTGTATATTTCTCCCAAACTTTTGTTATTGATTCCTAATTTTATTTCATTGTGTTCTGAATCCTTCTCAATTTATTGAGACTTGTTTTATGGTCCAGGATATGGCTTATATTAATAACTTCTCTAGGAACATGAGACCAGTCTATAGTTTGATGTTGTTGGGTAAAATGTTAGGTAGATGTTTAGTTTGGTTAAGTTTGTTGGTAGTGTTGTTGACATCCTTGCTGATTTTCTACCCACTTGTTCTATCAATTATTAAGAATGTTGACAAGGATGCAGAGAAAAGATAGCTTGTAAATTGTTGGTGGGAGTTTAAAATGATACACCCTTCGTGGAAAGCAGATGGCAATTCCTCAAAAGATGGAGAATGGAAATTCCATATGCTCCAGTTAGCCCTTGCTAGATTTTTACCTTAAAAACACAAAAATATTAATTTGCAAAGATATATGTACCCCCATGTTCATTGCAGAATTATTTATAATAGCCAACACTGAAAACAGCTTAATTGCACATTGACAGACGAGAAGGATAAGGATGTGGTGTATATATTTACATATACTTTATATATGCATATATGTATATATGTGTATATGTATAAGTATATACCTATATATAATGGTATATTACTCAGCTATGAAAAAAGATGAATTCCTGCCATTTAAAACAACATGGATGGACCCAGAGGGAATTATGCTTAGTGAAATAAGCCAGAAGGAGAAAAACAGGTGTTGTATGATTTCATTCATGTGTATATATAGAGAAATGAAGCAAACAAATGAACTTAATCAAATGAAAATAGACTTTTAGTCAATAAAATCAAATTAGTGGAAGAGAGAGGGGAAGCCAGCAAATGGATAAAGGGATCAATCAATTGGTGAAAGAAGAGCTGGAATGGTGGTGGGGAACAGCATTATATAAAGCTGTTGATTTACAGTGATACCATCTTAAACCTATATAAAGTTATGATACAATATTCCTAATTTTTAAATGGTATTGAAATCTCTTGATCATAATTGTAGGATTTGTTTGTACTTTGCTCCAAAATTACATTGTCTCATATTAATAGAACTTCAGACTTTTTGTTTTTTTTTTACTAGTGTTAGTATGGTATATCTTTTCCATATTTTTACTGTTAACCTATTTGCCTCTTTATAGTTACAATACTTTTCTTGTAGGTAATATATAGTTTCTTCTTGCTTTTTTATCCAATCTGACAGCTTTGCCTTTTAGTGTATTTATACCACTTACAAATAATGTAATGATATAGTTAGATTTGAATCTTTTTATTTACTGTGTAAACACTTGTATATTTCCTCTAAACTTTTGTTATTAATTGTTATATATTGGTATTTGTTTTCTATTTGTCTAACCTCCTTGTTCCCCTTTCCTTTTTTTCTGACTTCTTTTGAATTAATGGTGTCTTTTTAATAGTATCATTTTTCCTCCTTTTGGAATTGCTAGGGTATAACTCTTTGTTTTATTATTTTTATAGTTGTTTTATAATAACCTTAATACCTTCATAATAATACCTTCATAATAATACCTTCATAATAACCTATTATAATCTTAATAAACCTGTGTTATTTTCTTTATTTTTAAAAGAAAGTTGCAGGCAGTTATGAAGGTCAGTAGACTGGCAGGCAGGCAGGAAGACAGAGGAGGAAGAAGCGCATTTGTTTATTTTTATTTAGTTGTTCGTCTTGGTTGTTCACTGGGCCCCAGTCACCTTGGTATGTATGTGGACTATGAAGGTCAAAGGCTGTGGACTGAACTGGTAGGCCATTAGGGCATTCCTTTTCTTTATACTTAAATGTCGTTCTACTGTCTTCTCACTTGCATTATGTCCATTGAGTAATATATCACCTTTATATTGATTTCTTTGTACTTAGTGTCTTTTTTTTTTCTGACCACTTTTAAGATGCGTCTTTATCACTTGTTTTTAAGTTACCTGGTAATGGTTTTTAGGCAGGAAGGAAGGGAGATCATCTTGCCCTCTCCACATACAGGACTTGAATGTAGGCCCTTGGGCTTTATGTGGTCTACATCCCAGCTGTCTCAGTTGCCTTAGCCACAAGGGTGAGCCCTGATATGTTTGATGTACTTTTCTTCATGTTTCTTGTACTTGGGTTAGTTGAACTTCTTGGACTATGAAAACTTTTGACCTTTATATCTTAAAGTAATTTTTCTGTCTCCCTTCCCTTCTTTTAGGGACTTAATGTCCTCATGTATTAATCTGCTTGAAGTTGTTATGTAGCTCACTGATACTCTTCATCACTGGGTTGATGGTGTTGTCTTTTGGACAGTATTGCTGACTTTAATTTCATTAATCATCTATTGTATAATCCTCAGTCAAGGCTATGTAGTGTCTTTTTCTTTTCAGAAATAATAGTTTTTATTTATAGAAATTTGTTTTTGTTTGTCCTTATATTTGACATATTTCCGTTTAAGATGATATCTGTTTCAGTATTGAATTGGTTTTGATTGATTATTCTCATTATGAGTCATGTGTTCCTGTCTCTCTGCATGCCTGATGATCTTAGGTTAGCTCTCTTAATTTTACCTTATTGAGTGTTAGACATTTTTATATTCTTAAATGAATAAATGCAGTTAAGATACTTGGAAACAATTTTATCTTTTCATGTCTTTTATGGTTTGTTAGGTATATCTGGAACAGTGCTTAGTTGAGAAGTAATTTTTCTTCAGTACTGAATCAAGACCTTCTTGAACACCCTAACCACTATCTCATTATGAACTTTAAAATATCTGGCTTATGGGAACAGTTTCCAACCAACTGTGGGTACTATTCCCAGCAGTCTTTTCTGATGTTTTTTTTCCTTGATTGTGGATGGATTTCTCACATTCATATGCTGATGATTAGTACTTCGCTGAATACTCTAGGAGTATTTTCTGTAGATAACTTTTTTTTTTTCTTCAGGATTTTTCTGTCTGTGCTGCTCTTGTGTCTGGAATTGTATCCTGACGATTGGTTTCCCCAGGCTTTCTGCCCAATAAGGTCACCAAACTGCTCCTCTATTCCCGTTTCCATGCTATGGACTAGAAACAATTTCAAGGCAGTAAAAGGACAGTCTCAGGCTTAAGGATTACTGCATTTGTTTTCTCTCTTTCAAGCTATTTATTAAGTTCTTTAACTGTGAGGTTTTAATATTAGATGGTAAATACAAATCTTATTAGAATTAATGACCTCAAGCTATATACCTTCCATAAAATCACTTTGCTTTAGAGCATCCAGAAAACCAGAGTATCTGGTTTTCAGTTCTGTGGCTGTTTACATACTTGGAAGCAAGCTATTCAAGTAGTTGCATTCCTTATTTATAAAAAGTTCTACGCAAGAGACTTTAAGATTTCTGCATAAAATTTATGACACTGTTATGAAGCAAATAAAATAAGGAAACTTTCAAGTTTGGGAAGTAAGTGAATGAAAGTAAAGTTAGGCTTTGTAGTCCTTCAAGTCAGCAGTTTCACCAAATTTATTAAAAAATATACACAACCCTGACTCCTAGGAAAGGCGAGGGTATAGAACTATATATATATAGACCCTCCCACAAAATCAAATTGAATAAATAAAATTTGTGTTCTGGTTTTTTTTAAAAAAGACTCAACAAAAGGCACTGAAGTGAAGGAAAGTTCTTAACTTGACAATAGAGGTTTTTGGTTGCTCAGAGGTCACAGACTGGGCTAAACTATCCAAAGATTCTGGCAGTCTACACGCTGCTCCCCTACTGGAAGAACAAGTAGGTGGACAGGATTCTTTATAGAAGCAGAGATACTTTTAAACTATTGCAAATAAATAACAATGTCAGAGAAGGTGAACTTTAAACAAGATCATGTTGAATTAAAGTCACAATGAGATAAAAATGGAGTTTCTAGAGGTTAGGGGGAAATGAGGGTAAAATGATACTACCATACAGCTAATAAGTGAACTGGTAACAGTTAAGTCATTCTTAGCCTGCACCTTAGTTGCCTGAGGGGGCAATAAGTTGAGTCATCCGTACAGAGAACTAAGTGAGTGACAAGGAGTAAACTGCTGAGAGGATTAAGTAGAGTATGCATGCTAAACACAATGTTTGGCATAAAAGTCTCATTAACATTTGTTATTGTTATTAAATCACTACTCCACTTGCACATGCCTTGTTTCTTTTTTCAAAAAAAGAAATAAGGTAGGTGCATCCTGGTAGCCTAGTGGACAAGTTCACCCCCTCCAGCTGAGTGCAGGTCACATGCATCCCAAACCTGGATTTGCAAGGTGTGGGGAGTGGGGGAAGCCACAATGAACAACTAAATAAAATGAATGGATGCTTCTCTTCCTGACTGCCTACTTGCTTTCGTTCTTGCCTTATACCTTTCCTTTGGGGTGACTGGGAAGAAGGCAGTAAGCATAGTAGTTAAGTTGCTACCATCAGAAGAAATAAATTTGTATCTCAGTTGTGCTTATTAGTTGTCAGACTTTGAGGAAATTACTTAACCTGTGTGATTGTGATTATAAAGGACATTCCAGGCATACCCTGGTGGAGTAGTGGTTGGGTCTGCTATCTCTGACTGGGCATAGTCCATATACATCCCAAGACCCAGCAACAGCTAAGATAAACAAATGTGTATATCTATATGTCTATATATATACAAGTAATAAATACATATTCATGTTATCTGCAAATAATCATAGTTTTACTTCCTTTCCAATTTGGATTCCTTTTATTTCTTTTTCTTGCTTAATTGCTCTGGTAAAGACCTCCAATATGATGTTAAATAGCAGTGGTAAGAGTAGATAGCCTTGCCTTTTTCCTGACCTTAGAGGAAATGCTTTCAATTTTTCTCCATTGACTATGATGTTGGCTGTGTATTTGTTGTTTATGGCCTTTATTTTGTAGAGATATGTACCTTCTATGCCCATTTTATGTAGGTTTTTTCAAAAATCATAAATGAATATTGGATGGATGTTGGATAAGTGGATGTTGGATCTTGTCAAAAGTTTTCTTTGCATCTCTTGATATGATGTGGTTTTTCTCCTTTCCTTTGCTGATAGAGTGTATTATATTAATACATTTATGTATTTGGACCCATCCTTGCATTCCTGGGATAAATTCCAGTTGGTCATGATGGATGATATTATTGATGCATTGTTGGATTTGGTTTGCTAATATTTTGCTGAGAACTTTGACATTTATGTTCATTAGAGATATTGGTCTGTAATTTTATTTCTTGGTGAGGTGTCTATCAGCTTTTGGTATCAATGTCATGTTAGTCTCATAGAAAGTATTTGGGAGTGTTGCCTGTTCTTCAATATTTTGGAAGAATTCAAGGAGAACAGGTGTTAATTCTTTCCTGAAAGTTTGGTAAAATTCATGAGAAAAGCCACCTGTCCTGGGTTTTAATTTTTATCGAGACTTTTGATTACCTCTTCAATTTCTTTGCTTGTGATTTTGATTTTTCTGTTCAGGTTTTCCAGTTCTTCCAGGTTCAGTTTTGGTAGACTGTGTCTTTCTAGAAATCTGTTCATGTCCTCAAGATTGTCTACTTTGTTGGTATAAAGTTCTTCATTGTAGTTTCTTATGATGATTTGTATCTTTGTGATATCTATTTTAACTTCTCCCCTCTCATTTCTGATTCTAGTTATGAGAGTTGTATCTCGTGTGTGTGTGTGTGTGTGTGTGTGTGTGTGTGTGTGTGTGTGTGTGTGTGTGTCTAGTCACTGGTTTTCAATCTTGTTTATCTTTTCAAAGAACTATTTTGGTTTCATTGATATTCTGGATTGTCTTTTGTTTTATATTTCATTTATTTCTACTTGAATTTTGATTATTTACTTCCCTCTACAGAGTTTTGGCTTGACTTGTTCTTCTTTCCCTAGTTTAAAATGTAGGGTTCAATTGTTAATTTGCCATTTTTCTTGTTTTTTGAAGTAGGCCTGGATTGCAATGAACTTCACTCTTAGCACTGCTTTTGCTGCTTTGTATAGATTTTGGTAGCTTATGTTTTCACTCTCATTTGTCTCTAAGTATTTTTTAAGTTCCTCTTTGAGTTCCTGTTTAACCCGAGTCATTCAGAAGCATACTGTTTAGTTTCCAATTAATTTGGTGTCTTCCAGCTTTTCCTTTGTAGTTGATTTCTAGTTTTAAGCCATTGTGGTCACAGAATATATTTGGTATGATTTCATTCTTTGTAAATTTGTTGGGATATGTTTTGTTTCCCAACATATGATCTATCCTTGAGAATGTTCCATATGCACTTGAGAAGAAAGTGAAATATGTGATGGTTGAATGAATAGTTCGATATGTCTATTACACCAAACTGCTCCAAATGATCATTTAAAGTTGCTATTTTCTTGTTAATTTTCTGTCTAGTTGACCTGTCCATTGTTGTAGGGTGTTGACGTCTTCTACTATTATTGTGCTGCTGTTGATATCTCTCATCATATCTAATAATACTTGCTTGATATATTTTGATGCTCCTTCATTTGGTGCATATATATTAATAAATATTGTCTTTTTGCTGGATTGACCCCTTAATCAATATAATGTCCATCTCTGTCTTTTGTTATACTTTTTAGTTGGAAGTCTGTTTCATCCATTATACAACTGCCCCTGCTTTTTGTTGTTGTCGCTATTTGACTGAGGTTTGTATTTCAACCACTGACTTTGAAAGTCTTTGAAAGAAGATGTTTGCTCAATGCAGCAGAAGGTCGGGTCATGCTTTGAAATCCATTTGGCCACTCTGTTGTTCGACTGGTGAGTTCAGTCCTAGCATATTTAGGGTGATTATTGATATGTAGCTGTTTCTGGTCATTTTGTCATTTGTCTTCTGTGTGTTGTTCCAGACACTGACTTTGTTTTTCTCTTCCTTTTCTTAGGTGGGTTGGGTGCAATTCTGTTTTTGTTTGGTTTCCCTTTTTGTTTTCTCCTTTGCTTTTTCCTTGGAGATGTATTTTGAAGTTAGCCTGAAGTTAGCATTCAGAATTCTATGTTTATTTCCTATTTTTATTTGAAAACAGGTTAGTCTTATACTCACTCTAACCATTCACATTTTTCTTCTCTTCACTTTTTATATTTGCCCTTACTGTTTTTAAGTGGGGTTTCTTTACACTTTATAAAGTAGCCTTTAGTAATTTTTTGTAAAGTTGGTTTGTGATGATGAATTCCTTTACCTTTTGTTTATCAGAAAAACTTTTTATCATTCCTTCAGTTCTGAATGATAATCGTGCAGGTTATAGTATACAAGGTTGAAAATCATTTTCTTTTAGCACTTTGAATATATCATGCCATTGCCTTCTGGCCTGTAGAGTTTTAGTTGAGAAATCCACTGACAATCTTATGGGGACTCCTTTGTATGTGATTTGTTTTTCTCTGCTTTTATGATTCTTTATCTTGTATTTTTGACATTTTGATGACAATGTGTCTAGGTATAGGTTGGTTTGGGTTTTTTTATTTGGAACTCTTTGAGCTTCTTAGATCTGGAGGCTTGCTCCATTCTTCATGTTAGGGAAATTCTCAGGTATTATTTCTTCAAATATAGTTTCTGCCTTCTTTTCTTTTTCTTCTCCTAGGACCCCTATGATGCAAATGTTGTTCCTTTTGATGTTGTTCCATAAGCCTCTCTTCATTTCTTTGCATTCTTTTAATCTCTTTGCTGGTTTGCTTGAGTGCATTCCTTTTACCTGTCTTTTAGCTCACTGATTCTTTTGGAGGCTTCATACATCTTATTCTTGAGTCCTTCTATTGAGTTCTTTATCTTCATTTATTCTTTTTTGTTGTTCTTTCTTCTTCTATTCTTTTTTTGACTTCCATGAGTATTTTTTATCCCTGTTGCTCTAAATTCTTCTCACATAGTTTACATATATCTGTTGTAATCAAATTTCCCCTGGGTTCTTAATTGGATCCATCATTTTGCATATATTTCTCTGTGTGTTCCCTCTGTTTGGCATTCTGTTTATGTTTCTGTGTATTAGGTTTCCCTTTGGTGATGGCCTTTATAGGGTACTTGCACCAAGTAAGCCTGGATCTTGGTTCGAACACTGGGATTTGTTGAATTATGTGTTGTCACCACTGGTTGGATTTATTGAAGTTTTTATGTGGAACTTCTCTTGGAGCCTGAGATTTCAGTCTAGGGGGTTGGAGTTTGTGTGGGGGATGCAGAGCCTTCTCAGTGACCCAGCTCAGAGTTGTAATGACTACCTTGTAGCCACATAATCAGCAATCAAGACTGTACTTTCATCTATACCTACAAGGTGGCACTAGTGGGTAGCATTGATAGTTTCTCCCTCTGGGAGACTCTTTTTCCTTTAAGCCTGTGGGCAGGATTTCTGGTGGGCGGGGCCTTCCAGTTCCAGTGCAATATGGTGGGAGGGTGTGGGCTGTGGGAACTCCCCTAGCTGCCTTCTGGTTATGGCTGAGCCCAGTGTGATTTTCTCACCAGGGCTCCCACTCAGACCACTGGGGTTCTTGTCCTCCTGCCCTGCACCAAGACCCTCGTCCCCATCTCAAGCTCCATGTTCTGGTACTGCCTAGCAGGCTCTCTGATGCTCTGCTGATTCCTAGGAGGCCTGGTCTTCTTACAGTTCTACCCCCTCTACCACAGCCTGAATTCCAAATCTAGGGGGTAGCTCTGAACCCTGATGTTTTTGCCTACTTTTTGTGGCCCAGAGCACTGTTGAGTCTCTACAGCCTCTGTGCCTGTTTTTCCTCAGGCCCAATTTTCTTTTAAGAATACATTTTAATAACCAAAATTTTAGACAAACCAAAACCCATCAAATTGGTGAATGGATAAATAGTGGTATATTTATAGACTGGAATACTATTTAGTGTAGTAGAAACAGAACAGAAAAAAGAACAGCTAGTCATACTGGTTTTAATAAGAATTAGTCTCAAAATAATCTTAGGAGAAAGAAGTCACACACAAAACTACATAATGCATGATTACATTTATATGAAATTTTGGAAAGGGCGAAGCTACAGTGATAGCAGATTAGTGATTGGGCAGGTGTCTGAGGTGACAGATGAGGATGCTCCAAAAGAATGTAAGGTAACTTTTTGAGGTAATAGAGATGATTGATTGCAATTATGATATCCATTACACTATTATATACATTTGTTAAAATTCATCAAATTGTGAACTTAAAATTGGTAAATGTTCATTCAATAAATTTTATCTCAGAATGGATTTTTAAAATTACAGATAAAGCTCTCTTTTGATCAATATTCCAGATCCAAATTTTCCCACTCAGTGCAAAGGTCCCTTCTCTCCCTCCACACAACTTAAACAGATAACCATATCACTACTGCAGATGCTACTTCAAATTTCTTATTCTGTACTTACACACAACCCATGGAAAATCAGCATTTTTTATATTACTTTACAGTACTTAGTCCCTATTTGGCTCTTTTCCACTAACTATATATCTTGTAGTTCTTTTCATTATTTACTTCAACATCATTCTAATGCCTTATGGTATTCTATAGTTTGGCTTTTTTATAGTTTATTCATCAATCCTATCATCCAGTCATATTTGAGTATCATGGTGTGCTAATTCTAGGGAATACAATAGAATATAAAAAATAGACTACCATCCTGCCTTTCCAGTGCTTTCACACAAACAGGGGTGGTAAGGAGGGTTGTCAATAGTAATATGCAATATAAAATCATATCTGTAAAAAGCGGTCATAATTTTCCGAGCCTAGGTAATAGGAAGATTTTTATAGTCTGGAAGAAAAAAAAAATTTTACCAAGGGAAAAGAAACAGATTTGAACGGTGAGCACAACTTTAACTAGAGTAAGGGTAGAGGTGATGGTATTACTAATCCTAAACTGCACCAACAGTGTTGAAAATAAGGGGAGGTGGTTAAGATTATGGGGAACTTACCTTTTAAATACAGTTTTTAAATCACATACCTCATTTTATAAAATAAGGAAAATTACTAAGACCGTATTTTCTTTTCTCCTTCCACCAGACCCGGTTCTCAAATCTGGGTCCTTGGGCTTTCATGACCTGTACCTTAGCTACTGAGTCACAGGGGTATGTCAAGATCATAAAAAGTAAGTTGCTTTTCACTTTCTCAACATAAGGAATAAATCTTCCATAATTCTTCTAGGAGTAAAGATAAAAGAAACGCAAGCAGATGCACCTCTGTTGACTCCAGTGGCTAAGGGACAGGTGATGTAAAGCACCTAGGGTTAATTCACCCAAGGGTTAAAACAAAAATGCAAACCTTTCTTGTCGGTTTCTCTTACAACGCTGTAATAGTCAATGAAAAATGTCTCTGAGGTGTTTTGTCCTGATCTTTAATATGGTTTCACATAGGAGTTGAAGGGTCCAGGTTTAGTTGGTTTTTTGTTTTATTTTATGAGACTGTTACTTTGTATTCTTGAGGTAACTCTGAGGTTTACTATTCATCAAATATATGAAGAATACCGTAGCAGTCACTGAATTTCCAATAGTTCTCCACCACTGTCCACTGGACCCCTTATCTCTTTTTTCCCCTCTGGTAACCTCAGTTCTACTGTGAAGGCCCAAGGGTTAGTCTTTGTTCGTTTGCTTTGATTCTTTTTATAGGCCTACGCTGACTTCACCGGTTGCCGGTCTCTCCAACTTTAAGATGGCTTTTAACTACTAGTCACTGGCAAGGCAGTCTTAATCCTATTAGGGCAGGCGTCTGATCCCATCTGTGAACGTGTACCTTTGTGTGACCAGGGACTCCCTAACACGTGTACCATTTAAGAGGAGGACGTCCAAAGGGCAGAAAGACCGGAAGGTACACCTAACACGTAACGCACAGGTTGCCTTTCCGGCTGCAAGAACTACAGGTTCTGATATTTATCCGGGCGGAAGCATCTAGCCTTGAATTTGATTGGAAGGGAAGAAGCAAGGCATTGTGGGACTTTGCCCTTCTCCCACTACTGAAGTGCCAAATGGCTCCGCCCTGCTCAAGAGCCACGTCTGGGCAGTGGCGGAGGCCAGAGTTTCACGTCAGTGGAGTGGGCCAATCCCTCGAGTGCGCAGGCGCAATGGTGCAGGCAGCGTCGGAAGTGCTGGGGGGTGGGGTGGTGGTGACGCGATTTTGTCCGCGTTGGAGGGGTTGGGCCGCCGCCGTAGTCGCCGCCGCTACCGCGTGACGTGGCACAGCAGGAGTCTTAACGCCAGAGCCGGAGCTGCCTCGCCAGTCGCCTAGCAGGTCGTCGCCCCGCTAGTTCTTACCCTGGATCTTCGTCCGACTCGGCGCTGAGCGAACGGTCCGTGCTGCCCTCTTTCTACCTTAGCGCCTCTTTCCTCTCGCTCAGTTTGCCCGGAGCGTGAAAGGAGAAGGCCTGGGGACGCCCCAACCCCGTTCTGCTCCTGCCCATCGCAAGTGCCACTACCGCTATGGGCCTGACCATCTCCTCCCTCTTCTCCCGCCTGTTTGGCAAGAAGCAGATGCGCATTTTGATGGGTAAGTGAGGGGACCGCGAGACGAGGCCAGCCCTGGTGTGGATCTGGGAAGACCAGTTTTCTACGCTTGAGATGGTCTGGGAGCCAGCTTTTTTTCCTCCACTCGCTGTAGTGGGGGAGGGGTGACGGATTGGGGGTCGCGAGAAATTCTAAAGGGGGAACAATGGGGCGAAGGGTGGGCGGTCGCCCCAGATCTGTCCAAGTGGCCGGGCTGGGCGGCGGACGAGGTTTTCTGCTTCTGGGTTTGGTTTTCTCTCCTTGTTCTTATTGAAAGCCCGGCAAGATTGGGCGGAAATATCTGGGAAGCTAATTCGGATTTCCCAGCGTCCCGAAGACACCGCTGAGGCCCATTCTCAGGGTGCATCCCAGTTCCTCTCATCCTCGGGTATGGGCAGCGGACTGGAGGGAGGTAGAGCAACTCCAGCCCTCCTCCTCCCCGCTTTCGGTTCCTTGTACACACTCCGCACACCCAGTGGTATGTGAGCCAGCGGTCGCCGAGAGCCGGGAGCCGGCCTTGGCAGGAAGTGACCAGGCCCAGCTCTGGCCTGGGGAGAGCCCAAGGTTTCTGTCGAGTCCGTAGTCCTTGGCATTGCCTTCGCCAAAACTTTGCGTCGCACAGGATTCCGGTTTTTTTGTTTTTGCTTTTAACTTTTCCTTATGAATAGTCCCGAAAATTTAATCGAGAATGTTTCTTTGGCCGCTTTCAGAAACTAAGTATCTTTGGTTTACTTGCTGGTTTATAAACTCATTCCTGTGCAGCTGGCAGAGGTTTAATGAAAACAACTTTTAGAAAAGGATTTTCGTTAAAGTTGATAACAAATTTTCAGTAACTGAACATCATGACAATTTTAGAGTTTTTAAATAATAATTACAGAGGTGTTTTCTGGAAATTCTTTTAGAAAATAGGGGTTTTAAAAAAACTGCTTTTGGGGGTCGGGTTTTGTTTGTTTTAAGGAAAGTTTCAGGCAGGGATGAAGGTGAGCAGGCAGGCAGGCAGGCAGGCAGGGAGAGGAGGAAGAAGTACGTTATTTAGTTGTTCATCTTGGTGGTTTCCATGCCCGGGTCAGGAACCTGGGACCTTGGCATATGTGGACTACGCCTCAGTGAATTAACCCTCTAGGACACCTGGGCGTACCGGGGTTCGGTTTTTTTTTTTTTAACTCAACTGAAGGAGAAAGGCCTTGCACTTGGGTGATGTAAGCAACGCCTCCCCCATTGTACTGTGAGTTGTCTGCATCACAAGTAAACCTCAAGGACCTGATATTGCTAAAAGGGAGCCACTCTAACTTGAAACTTTGAAACTTATTTCTTTAGCTTGTTTTCTGGACACTGGGGGAGAAAGGTTTTAATTTTGAGTACTATCACCTTCTAAAGTTTTCCAAAGCAAGGGTCAGTAATATGTATGAAGTAATATGTATGAAGATTAAGTGTATGTACATTTGGTTCTTCTAATTTAGTTTTTTCACAGTTTAGTAAACAGTTGCTCAGAAAGACAAATCAAGTATTTTTTAAGTTTCTCAAATTTCATCTATGAAGAGGAACAGTAATTCTTTTAAGAGAGCAAGTGTGTTGTTTCAGTTTTAAAAGTGAGAATTGACAATGTGAAAAAAGATCTCAAGTTAATGGGGGAACTTTGCACTGTGATAAATTAATTTCTAGCCTGTTCCTTAAAGAGATTAACTAGTACTTGGTTGTGTTTCTGAAAATGTAGTATGTTGGGCCTTAAGATTTATTATAAGTAAATTTATTTTTCATTTACTTTTGTGATGACTGAAAGTTTCAGAGGGAGAAGGTAAAATTACACTATAAATGACTACTATATTTACTGTATTAGGGAAGTGTGTCTATCTTTAATCCTCAAAATAAAGACTGAAAGAAAATGTAAGGGGAAGAGTATTTGAAATTCCACTTTCGTGTAGGAGATGGAGTTATGACTTAGAATTATTCATTTAAAATGTTTTGTTAGGTTTACTTCTCTTGTTTTGTACTTCAGTATTGGAATAATCAGGTTTTATTGATAAAAACACTTCAGTCATGAGGTCAACTTTTACGTTAACTCATTGAAGTATGATTTGAAAAATATGTAAATGGATAGGGAAAGATGATTTGAAAGTTTGATAATTCTTAGATATTTTGGGTCTAATTGTATGAGTGACAGAATAAATGATAGATCACACTTAAGGTGCCTATCCCACTTGAAGTGTTAGAATTACCAGTTATTGATAGTTTTTTCCATATTAATATTTTCTGACAGATATAAGACTTAGATAAAATTCAGGCCTTGAGTCAGTGAGTTTTCAAATTTTACCATTTTAAAGTGTATTAAAATAAAGCAGTTAGCCTAGTGAGTCTCACTGCCAAACTACAGTGAAGTTTTAATTTTTATTCCTATACTCACTCTTCTCACTATTAATTTTAAAAAGGTGTTTGAAGTTAACAGCTTGTAGTTAACCAGTTAAAAAACTAAAAGCCAAAACAATATGCCATATTAGTGTCATTTGAGTATAGATTGATGAAATTATTTTTCAGTTTTCTAATAAAAGGACAGGTGCAGGCAGGCATAAGGCCAGTAGGAGAGCAGGCAGTAGAACTAGAGAGGAGGAAGCAGCATTTTTATTTATTCATCTTGGTTCCCACCCCACCTGCCCAGCCCTGGGACTTATGGACTGAGCTCGGCCAGAGGTGGCAGACCCAACTACTACTCCACCAGGGCACACCTGTAATTTTTTTTTAAGAAGTCACTCTGAATTCTATTGTGTAGCTTAAATTCAAAGAGAGCCAGTTTCCACCTCTGATTTCTCATGAAAAGCCCTGTATAATCCTATTTTAAGTCTAACCTCTACAGTTTCACCTGTGATAAAATGTAATTTTTGTAAATAACTCCCCAAATGAAAATACTAATCTTTTCTATAGAGAAATTCCACTTCTCAAGTTGTCCAATTTTCAAGTTCTTCACCTGTTGAAAAGCTGAAAACTTGTTGCTTTCTAAAATATTCTTAATACCAATATAGTTTTGTGTTAACTGTGATTTAGTTTTTGATCTTGCTGTGGTTCCCTGCTACCCCAGATCGGGTCTCTAGGATGTTTGTGGACTGCTGGAGGTTGTGAACTTAACTGCTAAGCCACCATGGGGGGGGGGGCATAAGGTATAGTTTTGTGTTCTCTCTTTTTAATGTAGTTTATGAGATTTTTTCCAAATCATCAGTTGAAAAACATAATTGCCAATCTTTTGAGAGAAAAAAAGCCCTTCTGATTAGTTTTGTGAATTTAGGGAAACAAAAGAAAAGGCAAAGTTTTTCTTTGCATGACACTAGAAGTTGATATAGCCATCCTTAGATGCATTATTTGCATTATTACAAAGTATGTCTGTCAGAAAATTGATACTTTGCTACTAACACACACATTGGTCAAAGTGCAGCAGATTTGAGTAAAAGCAAAACCTAAACCCATTTAATTTTTCTATACATCTGATAGCCTACGTTTTTATGATGGTCAAACCTTTGAGAAATTAAAGAGATGAAATATTAAGATACAGTTTTTCCACAGAAAATTTTGAAGACAGATGGCAGCATAGAAATACAATTTGAGAGCTCTGGCTTCAGACTTAATTGTTTTGATTTAAAAAAAATTGAAATTAATTCACATAACATAAAATTCTTCCCTTTAAAGTGTACAATTCTGTGATTTTTTTGTATATTCCCAACTTTAATCAGCATCACTCTTAATTAGAAAGAAATCACATAACCTTTAGCTGTCACTTGTCCCTCAACCTCTCAGCCCCTATCCTCCTGCAGCCACTCATCTGCTTTCTATGAACTTGTCTGTTTGGGATATTTTATAGTCATGATAATGTGACCTTTCACATTTAGCTTTTTTGACTTAGCATACTGTTTTCAAGGTTCATCTATATTATAGCATGTATCTGTACTTCTATTTTTATTGCTGAATAGTAATACTACTTTTTTTAATCCATTCATCAGTTGATGGAAATTGGGTTGTTTACTTTTTTTAAAGGAAAGGTGCAGGCAGGAATGAAAGCAAGTAGGCAGGCAGGAAGAGGAAGGAGAAAGAAGCATTTTATTTTTATTTAATTATTCACGTTGGTTCTTCCCCCTGGACCTGGAACAGGAACCCAGGTCCTTCAGATGTATGTGGACTATGCTCTTCTGGAGGTGGCTGACTTAACTACTAATCCATGAGGGTGTTGCCTGAGTGGGTTTTTTTTTTCCTTTTTATTTAAGGAGTGAATTTATTCTGATGCATGGTAATAGCACCAAAATGTTACAAGACAAAATGATAATTTTGATATATTTACAGCACTAAGTTTACAATAGGATACATAAGTGTAATTTCAGTAATCTTACATAATCCTCTAGGGCCCTTCCTGTGTGGGTATGTGTTTATTCTCTTGGGTAAATACCTAAGAATGGGATTGTTAGGTCATAATTCTGCTTGACATTTTGAGGATGGACAAACTTTTTAAAAGCAACTACGCCATTTTACATTCTCACCAACTATGTATGATGGTTCTAATTTTTCCACACCACCTAGGTTTATATGTGCAGGTGTCTGAATTACCTACAGCCTTCATTTCTATTTTGGACTACCTGCTAAAAGTTCTGTAATTCTGAGGGCGTTTTTCAACTGCAGATGCTGTGTATGAAACCTGGAGAGTTATTGTGAGGATTAAATTATAAAAATGTATGGAATCATCTGTTGTGTTTGGAACACTCAAGTTTAAATTACCTTTGATTATTATGAAAATGTATTTCAAGTTTCCTTGTAAAGTTTTTGTTCAGGTTTTTTCCTTGTAAAGTTTTCCTTGTAAAGATAAAAGAAAACATGAAGAAAAATGTATCCCATTTGGAATTTTATCCTTTTGAAAACAACCTTTTTTTCTTCTCAGTCTTTTTTATCCCTTCTGCATTGTGATTTTCTCAAAGTTGAGATAATTGGAATCTAACTTCTTTTACTTGTAAGTATTTCTGCCTGCTTTAATTTGCTAGAAATGCATTTTTTTAATGATTGGTAGAGACTGTGGAGGTAGTTTTGCTGCTGTTAACAATTTAAAGTGCAGAACTTTGGTATAGAACAAGTAATTCAAGTGTATCTTTTAATACAGTGACTTGTTTATGGGATGAGAAGAAGGAAAGACATTACTGGACTTTATAGATTAAGTCTTATCTTAGCTAGCTGAAAATTGGTTGTAGTTTCATTTTGTGGGGAAATCTCATTGCCATATATTGCAACATTAAGGAAATATATACTTTTAAGAAAAGATTAAAGTTGCATTAAATTGTTAGACCAACATGTTTTTAAGTAAGGAACTGTAAGTTTTAAGTAATGATAAACATTAATTTGTGCACATTAAATCTGCCTTTAAAAAAAAACCTTCTGGTTTGCATTTATAAAGCGCTTGTTTTTTTGGTGTCCCTGCAAAAACTATTGTTCTTTCCTTACTATTCTATATTTTTACTGAAGATGCCAGACTTTATGGTAGCTACTTTTGTTTCTGTGTATTTTTAGGATTATGCTTTCTGCTCTCTGGTACCTTTCCATACTCAAAAAGTAAACTATTTCTTGTTAGTTAAGAGTTGTTTTTTCTTTTACCCATGAATGTGGAATTAAGTGAACTCCTTATTAAGTGTTACAGTATTTTGGAAAAAATAAACCTGAATCCTAGTATGAAGAAATGGGCAAGAGTTTAATTAGAGGATACAGGAATTAGAAGGCACAAGCTTGAGCCTTCAAAGAAATTTTAAAGATACTCTTAGCATATTGAGTACTGAGCAGAAGGAGTTATATGGGTAGGAGACTGAATTGCCTATAGCTTCCAATTTTGCTTTTGAATAATAAAAGTTAAATTAGTTGCATAAAAATGTAAATTGGATGAGTGAGGTGATTTTTTTAAATCTAATTTCATATGCCAAGTCATACTTTGATTTAAATATTAAAAGAGCATTTTTGCTTCAGGACATCTGTTGGATTTTTTTCAAAATCAGTGGTCGTGGGAATCTTCAATGAGATTTTTAGATACTCATCTTCCATTTACAAAGCTTTATGAAACAATGTAAAATATGCAAGTTTTGAGAGAGTCATACTTAAAGTAAGCATTTAGTTTGCTCTTTACTATTACTATAATAGAGAACAGTCCCTCTTGTCCTAGTTTGGATTTTTTTTTTTTTTTTTCCTTCTGGAAACCAGCACATCCTTCCTGCTTTTATTTACCTCAAAGGAATCATGTTTAAAATTGAGACAGTACTATTACTTATATTGGAGCTGAATATGAAAGGGCCATTTTTACAACTCAAATCAATCATTTTTTCTCATTTTTTTTCTTTAAAGAAAAGAAGGAAGAAGTGCTTTTATTAATGTATTTATTCATCTAGGTTGTGCCCCCTGGCTGGGTTACAAACCTGGGTTATTGGGCTCAACCTGTTCCAAAGCCCAGCTGCTAGCATCTGAGCCACCAGGGTGTGTGCCCTTTGTTCTCATTTCTGTATATTTGTGGTTGAAATGGATTTAGGCATGAGTAAAATTTGCCTCATCTTTTCTAATATAAGGAGACTAGGGCACAGTCATTTTCCCCCAGAATCATGACCTTTTACTCAAAACTTGTGCTTAAATAAAAGGAAATTGAGTTCACAAATCTTAAAGATATTTACTTGTTTTTATGTATTTTGTGATTCAGTTTCTGATTTATGCTTTACAGAATTGTAAGTTTTTAGGTTAATGAGGTCTTGGGTTGGAAGGAGATTATTTTATCCAGTTCCCTTATTTTGTAGCTAATTTCCTCTATTCACAGTTTCCTAAAATGACCTATTAAAGGCACTCAAACATTTAGTGGCAGCGTAAATCGAGAGATTTGAGCCTGAGTTGGCCAGATACTCTTATTTTCACTACTACAGACGAGGTCTAGGGGAAAAAAAATAGAAAGGCTTTCCAAAGGAAGTGTTTTTAGGAGTCAGAAATGAGATAATTTCAGCCAACTTTTGCTTTCTCCTTTTTTGAGCCTTAAAGATTAGAAGAAGGAGGAGGAAAAAAATCTTTGGTTTTTCAAGCTAGTGTCTCAGTCTGCTGAGCCACAAGGTGCTCCTAACTTTTGCTTTCTAACTATAAATTTGTTCTAAAAGTATTTTAGTGTGTACTGTTGGGAGAGACTTAAACTCTACAATGTTTTCTTGGCTCACCCATGTGGCTGAGGTGACTAAAGGTGCAGGCCATGTAAAGCTAAAGGACTTGGGGGTGGGGGTGAAGGGGAGCGGATGACAAAAAAAAAAAAAAAAAAAAAAAAACACCAACAAAGCCCAAGTAAATAAAAATTTATGTTTTCTTCTAGTTGGATTGGATGCTGCTGGCAAGACGACCATTCTGTATAAACTGAAGTTAGGGGAGATAGTTACCACCATTCCTACCATTGGTAAGAAACTTTTTGGATGACTTTATATCATAATGACATATTGATATAAAGTAAAATAGAATACATTTTAATTTTTAAACTGTCTTTAAGACTTTGTTTTTTTAGGAGTTTTAGGTTCTCAGGAAAAATGATAAGAGGGTACAGGGAGTTCCCATGTACCCTTGCCCCTACATATGCATGACCTCTCCCCAGTATTAACATCACTTCTAGAGTGGTTTGGTTACAACTAATGAACCTACACTGATACATCATAATCACCCAAAGTCCATAGTTTACTTTCATAGCATACTCCTTAGTGTGCTGTACATTCTATGGATTGGGACAAATGTTCAGTGACATGTTATCTATTTTAAGTGTCTTTAAGTTTTAAAGTTCGTTGCCTAGTACAACTTTTAAAAAAATTCTGAGAATTAGGAATTTATTTTCTTAATGACATTGTGCACAACCATCTGTTTTTTCTTTTTTAGGTTTTAATGTGGAAACAGTAGAATATAAGAACATTTGTTTCACAGTATGGGATGTTGGTGGTCAAGATAAAATTAGGCCTCTCTGGAGGCATTACTTCCAGAATACCCAGGTAAGGAATGCTGTACATCTTTATAACATTTCTTTATGTTTCATACTCTACAGTTTATGTAAATATGTACTGTTTACTTGGATGTTGGCATTTACTATGAGTTGGCATTCTTCTTATCACTCCTTCCATATTCTTCAGTGAACTCATGCTTTTGAAGACTAAATTGCCTAGGGTAGAAGAGTTACATAGTCATAGTAATGTTTTGGAAGACTGATTGGAGGTAGAGGTGGCATGGTAAGATTGAATTAGATGTCTCAGTTTTGTTGGCTTCATAGTTTGAAAGTTACGAGCTCTTTAAGTTTCTGTCATTGGAATTTTTGATGACTATAAGACTGTAAGACAGTCCTTCATTTAGCTCACTTAAGTGTTTACGTTGTCATGGTTACATTAAGAAAAAATTTAAGGTAAATATGTTCTGTTGATTGGTAAGATATTTTTATGTTATGTGGTCTATAGAATATTGGCATGTAAGAGATTTTAATGGTCCTCAGTGATAAAACAGGAGTTCTCAAATTTAGCTGGATAGTAGAATCATCTGGGGAACTTAAAAAAATCCCAAAGCCCTGATCATAACCCAGACCACTTAAAACAGAAAATCTCTGAGGATATACACTTGTTGACATCAGTAGTGCTTCTCAAACTTTGTCATGTGTATTAATCACCTGGGTGTTAAAATACAAATTAGTTCCGGCTGAGTAAGTTGTGAAATTCTTCATTTCCTCTAAGTTCTCAGGTGCTGATGCTGCTGGTTTGGACCATACTTTCAGTAGCAAGTACAGTGCTTTTCAATAGCAGCACAGTTGACCTTTTGGGCTGGATAAATCTTCGTGGGTGAGGGTGAGGGCTCTTTCCATTGTAGCATGTTAATAGCATCTCTGATCTTTGTCTGTTTGGTTCCATTAGTTAAGTGTGCATGCACACACAGTTTTTCCAACCAAAAGATGTTTCCACGTAAGGCAAAATATCCCCTGGGACAGAATTGTTCGTTCTTGAGACCACTGCTGTAGTCTGACTTGTAAATAGGAGACTGAAGCTTGGAGTGACTTAGCCAAAACAGAAGAGCTATTGCTTCTTTTGCCTTTTTAACCTGGTCCTAACTTCATTGTGTTTTCCACTGAGAGATTTTTCATCAGTTTTAGTTTATCATCAGAGTTGACAGGTTTTTTTTAAAAGCTATGTGTGGTATTAGACACTTTGTGTTGTAAGATTTGCAGATTATTTTAGACTCCAATTTTTAAAAAATTTTGTATATTTTGAACTTCAACCAAGTTTAAGTAGTATGGCAGGTTACATAACTGGCATGTGTTTTTCTTTAAAAATTATGTTTCTGTTTATTAACATAGATATAGTTAGATAATTTTGATATTTTCTACATGTTTAAAATTTTATTATGAAAAAATTCAAATCCATACAAGTAGAATAGCATAATAAAGTCCCACATATCTATTACCTAAATTCACTTACTGGGATGTGACCGATATTGTTTGTTACTTCTCTCATGTTCTTTACCTTTTTGGATTACTTTAAAATAAGTCATAGGTATTTCATTTAGAGAACATGCTTTCACAGTAAAATTAGGTATATAGTAAAACTTTGCTAGCCCTAAACTTTATAGTTTTTGATCAAAGGTAACTCTAGTCTTGTTCCTAGATATGGTTAGAATGCTTTATAATTTGTGTTCATAACTTGACGTTACACCCACTCTATCCTGTTTGGACTACTTTACAATAAAATAATCCAAGTACTTCCTGGAGAACTCCTGCATAGTGGAGAAAGCTTTGTGTTATCTGATATAATTATAAGTAAGCTCTTAGCAGTTAGATTTTCGAAAATTCCTGACCAGTCGTATTAGCTATAAAATTTTAAAGAAATCATTTATGCTATTTAACCATGCTTCTAACTTATATTAACAGTCTGGGTAAATAGAATTTATTGTAAATAGTAAATTCCTCTTACCTCCTTAGATAATTTTTTGCTGTTCTAATTAAATATTTAACCTTTGAAATAATTCCTATAGTAGGCAGTTTGTGTTTTTTTTAGAATTCCAACTTTTTTACATTTGATTCTCAGCTGACTTGGAGATAGAATATCTTTTAGGATTTATTCTTAATATATTTATACATTTTTAAAACAATAAAAATAGATAGTATTCTGGATACATTAGATCCCCTTTAGAGAGGCATTACATTTTCTAGAGGGGTAGGTTCTAAAAAGGAATAGATTTTGGTAGAGGAGGGAAAATATTTATCAAATACCTATGATAAGCCATGCACTGTTAGATGCTTTTGAACCTCTATGAGTATTCTTAATCTTTAAAAGGCTTATATAATAAGTGATAGAAAGAGGAGACATTTCAAGGATTAGGTAATTCATATAACAAATTAGTATAGAAATGAGAATTTGTCTTTCCACTTTTGCTATATTAACTCTCAAAGCAGCAAAAGTTTATTCAAGAGGTGGGGTGTTTAAAATGATGGTCTCCACAAGTGAACCAAATCAAACTAAAATACTTTGAGTTTATGAAATCAAATTAATGATTACCTGAGGGGAATGGAGAGCAAAGTGAGTAAATTAGGTAAAAGTAGTCAGTTATATGGTGAAGGATAGAATTGAACTGTTGGTGGTAAACTTAAAATGTACTATGTACAAGATACTGATTTATAATAATGCACATCTTAAACCTATATAATGTTATGAAGCAGTGTTCCTTCAACACAATTTTTTTAAAAAATGGTTTCCAATGAGATAAAGGAGATGGATTTGAAATTTAATAAACCAAAGGAAATTGTCATTTAATGACAGTAGGCTATATTATTTTATTTATGTTCCCTAGCAATCTCAGTACTATGATAATACTGATGAGTAAAACATATGATGTAGCCCTTTGCCCTTAGTGGACTTAATCTGATTACTTAAATAATAACACAAAGCTGTATAAAGTGACAAATGGTCAAAAATACTTTAGGGGTAGGAGTTGAGGAAGAAGAATATTTAAAGTAATCACTAGAGAGAGATTTCAACAAGGTAATAAATTGAATTTTCCCTCTTGCGTTGAAAACTATGCTTTTGCATTGGAAAATTTTCAGCAAAGCATGTGCCCTGGTGGTTGTAGCAGTTTGGTCAGCTGCCTGCATCTGGCACATACAGTGCACATACATCCCAAGGACCTAGGTTCATGTCCCAGGACCAGGGGAAACAACTAAAATGAATAAATAAAAAGATGAAGTGCTTCTTCTGCCTCTTTCTTCCTGCCTTCCTCCTCCGTTTACCTTTGTTCCTGCCTGCACCTTTCCTTAAGAAAAAATTTTTTTAGAAAAATCTTTTAATCAACTACTTTCCAATTTCATTTTTTGTAGTATATACAATTCAAATATTTGTATCTTTAAGAATTATTACTATATTTCTATTGAGAATTTCTCTTTTTTTAAGGCAAGGTCAGGCAGGAATGAAGGTGAGTAGGCAGATAGGAAGAAAGAGGAGAAAAAAAGCATTTATTTATTTTAGTCAGTTGTTCATCTTGGTTTCCCCCCACATACACATCCTATGCCCCACCCCCACCCCCCTACCCCCATTCCTCTCCCTGACCCTGGGTCTCAAACCTGGGTCTTTGGGGATGCATGCGGGCTATGTCTGGTGACCTTCTCCATTAGGCCACCAGGTCTTGTTCAGGATTTATCAAGTGAACCATTAATTTTTCTTGATGTATTTTGCTTAAGAGTTCCTTTTCCTGATTTTGAGTTGGCAGACAACATTCTGAAGCAAGGCTGTCTTTTCCTGATGAAACATAAAAAATACTATAGAACCCTGCCTTTCACTCTCCATCCCTCTTTATTTTTCACTTGCATGCCTTTCAATGAGTAAGTTAATTTGATTGGTAAATTAATGATCCCTTAGCATCTTTGGTTATTATTATTATTATTGTTATTTTTGTCGTCTTTTTGTGCGATTATTTTGTTACTTACCTACACTTAAATGTTTGAGAGCTGAGGGAAAGGGGTAAAGACAAAGTTTATTTTTAGCATAGTTAAAAAGTGATCATCAGTTGGTTCAGAGTAAATTTTTCTTCAGTTTGAAATATTGGTAAGTTAAAATCACAAATAGCGCTCAAGTAAGTTTTCAGTATTTAGAGCCCTATTGTGTGTCTGTGTTGTTTTAATGAAGTCATTTTCTTCCTAATATCTAACTCTTGATGTGGTTTTTCTGCCTATTAATGTTTCATAGTTAGTGTGTCCTTTACATTTGTTATAATTTATTTAAATAATTTTCCCCCCAGGGTCTTATTTTTGTGGTAGATAGCAATGATCGTGAAAGAATTCAGGAAGGAGCAGACGTGCTTCATAAAATGGTATGGAAATTTACTTTATCATTTTCAAGATGTGTTTTTCTGGGTGACAGCGGTAGTGTTAATGGTACATTTTAACTGTGATGAGATTACGTAAGTGAATTTTTTAGAGCTAAAAGTACTTTGAGTAATTAGTATCACAGGTTTTTAAGAATACATATACAAATGCTTTATAGAGCTTTTTTAGAAACACAGAATAGTAGCTACTTCAGTAAGTTGGGAGGAATGCCCCTCTTATTTTTTAGAATGCTCCATAGGTTATTTTGATGCATATATTTTTGTTTGAGGATTCTACTTTAGTCCAGTCCCTTATTTTATTCATATAAAATCTGTAGTTATGAAGCTTTTGTGATATAGGAATCCTTGTTCAAAAATCCCTTGCTCCCAAGATCATCAGGTTCAGTTTTCTCTATGCTGTAACTATTAGTACTTCAGAATGTTTTGTAATAGCAATTGTGATCAAGAATTCCATCTAAAGATAGTACATTTTGGTTGATAGTGCTTGTATATTGGATTAATGTTTTCATATGTTTAAATTGTTTATAATCTTGGGAAAGGGTTAAGGGTGAATTACTGAGGAATTTTGTCATGCTTTCAAACTTGTAGCCATAAAATATTTGTCAGTGGTTTTTAGTATATAAAATTATAGAACCATCATCAAAATCCAATTTTAGAACATTTTCATCACCCCAAAAAGAAGTTCTAAAACTATAGAGTACATTCCATATTCTTTTTCTCCTTCCACCTCATACCCCAAGTACTGACAGCTGTTAATCTACTTTCTGTCTCCCTATATTTGTTATTCTAGACACTCAAATAGCTGGAATCAGATACTGTGTCATCTTTTATTATTTTTTGTTTTCATTTAGCATAAATTTTCAAGATCTATTCATATCGTGTCATGTATCAGTACTTCATTCCTACTAACATGGTATAGAAATAATAACTCTTGGTATTATTGTATTTTTCATGATATTGCTAATGCCCAGTAATTGTATCATTGTTTCTTTGTTGTCTGCTTCAGCAGAATGGAAAAGATAAAAGTCCAAAAAGATACATCATCTAAATGCTTTTATTACTAAATTCCATAAGCTCTCTCACAAACGTTTATTTCCATTCTATCTCCTTGCCTATCTTGACCTCACTGATTGATCATGAAGGCTGAGCGAATTAATTGCATGACTAGAGTTTAGGTGATCAGCTTAATAAATAATTTTGTTTTACTTGAAGACACATGAATTATTTGCTCTGGATTTAACAACTGAATGTCATGAGATTTCAATTGTAAAGAGTACTTAAACTTTATTTAGAGAAGTTAAGTTGATGTTTAATAATATAATTAATGTTGAATAGATATGAAGTCTGTTTTACCTACTTTAATATAATAATTGAATTCCAGTTCGGTGTAGTTACTAATGACTTTTATTTTCAGCTCCGGGAAGATGAGTTGCAAGATGCAGTGTTGCTGCTTTTTGCAAACAAACAGGATTTGCCAAATGCTATGGCCATCAGTGAAATGACAGACAAATTAGGTCTCCAGTCTCTTCGTAACAGAACAGTAAGTGTTTGGAGGTTCATATTTAGGTTCTATTAGGTTATTAGTATAATTTTTAAGGTAATAGTTTTAGCAGTTCTTAATTTATTGTCCCTTTGAAAGATTGTTTTAAAATATACAGTAAGATGTTCTTGCTTATACTAAAATAAACCCAAAGGCTTTTTTTCAAACCTTTATAAATGTTGTGTTCAATTTTACTTTAAAGTATGACATTTCTATTTTAGTCTCTACTTAAAAAATTTTTAATATATTATCTTTAAGGATCCAAAAGTTTAAATATCTTTCACTTGACTTTAACTATATCCTCAAAATGTTTAATATCGATAAAAAAGAAAACCATGCTGTAGGAGACTTGTAATATCAAAATATTATTGATATTCTATTTTAATAACCTTTAAAATAACTCTATAGCAAATATTTTGTTACTTGGTTTTCTCATTAAAATCCCAGTACTTAGCAGGCATATTTTAGATACTGTTTTATACATGTTACTATCAAAAGCTTGTGGAAGGTACCTGTAATTATGATATAAAACAAGTTTTTAAGATCATAATAAATATTGTACTTACTCTCGAATAGCTATTATTTTACATCAGTGATTTAAATATTGAGAAAGCAAAATATACTGCTTTATGTATAAAGATATCAAAAGCTGTGATTTGTTCTTTACATTTTTTGATTGAAGAAACATTGCATCATAACATTTTATAGATCTAGTGCAATAGTTCTTCATAAACTTGTCAACATGCAACTTCTGTGCTATGACAGTAATTTTATAGAATTATTTGAGATGTCACATGCTATTTAAATAACATAAACTGTAAATGATACTAATTTCCTTTGCTGTGAAGATAAGAATTTACACCTTTTCCCAGCCTTCTAGTTTTTTTTTAGTGTTTGGTATTCAGATAATCGGCAGCATGGTACACTTGTAGTGGCCTTGTGACATTAAAGCAAAATCATTATTTTTAGAATAAAGTTAATAGAAAAAAAAAATGAATCCTTCCTTAAAGGTAATTAAATTACTTTTCAGATCTTTTTCTTGTACTTGTAACTTTTTATGGAAGTTCAGATAGTTGCTAGTCATAAAATTCATTACTCTTTTAAAACACAGGCCTTTTAGGAATGTGTAAGACTAAAAGTGAAATTATGTGAAAAACTTGCCTGTAAAATGTCAATTCCTTCTCTTTCAAAACTTCGCCTGTTGTCCTTTGAACTTGTTTTATGGGAACAGGAAGGCTGTATGGACCAGGTGTGGGTAGTTTACTGGTTGCTAATCTTCCCATGGATATTCTTTTTTATAGTAGTAGATATTTGTTTAAGTCTAAGAAATAGGTAACATTCCTTAAATATACCTACTATAAGATCACTAAATATAAAATTATTTGTGAGGTGTAATGCTTTAACATTTTTAATCATTTCAGTGGTTTTATATGTTAACTTTGGTCTTATTTTCTTATACATATAGTAACTGCTGACTAAAAAGTACTCCTGGGAAATTGGGGGAAAACACTTAATTTTTGATTAAGAAATTCAGCACGTGGTTTAATAGTCTTAGGTTAATCATCAAGTATTTTCTTGTCTCTTTTTTTTTTTTTAGTGGTATGTTCAAGCCACTTGTGCTACACAAGGAACTGGTCTGTATGAAGGACTTGACTGGCTGTCAAATGAACTTTCAAAACGTTAAATGAAACTGGATATTTAACCAAGGACATGTTTGATAGAATTGGTCTAGGCTTGTTACAACAAAATTAGTTTGCATCTTGGTTATTAAAAAGTATCTGGGACTGATTTGGGCAGCATATTACAGCATTTAAACTTATTTTGTTGCCAGTTATTGTTTACCAAGTATGATGTTGCTGTTTAGCAAGAATGCTTGGTTTTAAAGAAATTCTTAACTTGGTTCAAAAAAGTATCCTCATATAATTTTACTTCCCTTAAATCTAAATGACTGGACAGACATAAGCTGTTGTGACACCTTTAAACAAATCTGTTTTGAATGTTTTCTGAGCCCCAAACAAATAATGTTTTAAAGTTATCCCCTTGCTACTTAACTGATACCTTTATCATTCCTGAAACAATCTGCTGAATTAAAAATGTAGCATTCCATTTATATTTATTTTTCTCTCTTGCCAAAAAGATTTTCTAATACAGCTTGTACCAGCCAGGGCAATGCTCCAAAACACTATACAGATCTCTTGCACTGAGGAACTTACTATTTCCCCCTATTATTGACTCCTGGCTTCCATCAGTCATGCTTACCTTGATCTGGTTTCGATTTGATAGCTTATTAGCTCTGTGCTGGTAGCAAAGAGTTCTTATTCTTACTGAGATGATTTTTAATACTCAGCAGGTTGTCTTCCTTTATAATGTATCTTTTTTATGTTGCATGTTGCTTTTGGTATCAGCCTGATTCTTTGCCCAGTATATGATAGTTCTGCTGATGTTTTATTGTTTATTGATAAACATATCTTCTTGAAGAGTTTTTGGAAAACTCATTGAATTCAATGAATACATTTTCTTCATAACCCATTTGGAATTATTCCTAATAAAATGATAAAATACGCAATATGTGTGGTTTTTTTTGAGTCTTGAAAATGTTTGAAATAGATTTGTTTATTTAGCAGTTGATTTGCATATTTTATATACTGTCAGCAATAAGATAGGTCCAAGTGAGTTTACTAATTGTTTAAATTGGAAATAAAATATGGGTTGCTATCATTTGTTGTGCATAACAGTAGAGAGCAGCTTCCAAAGTTTAGTTTTCTTTAATAAAATTCCATTTTGATGCTGTACATTCTAAATTCAGGTCAAAAGTAAAAATCTAATAAGATGAACTGCCCCAAAGCATGCATACATGTGTTTAACAGGTAGGTAGTGGTAGTTAAGAAAATAAAATTTAAGAGCTATTTACCTGGCAGAATACGTAGACCATGGTGCTGCTTTCCTACAGAACAAAGTTCACAAACACTAGCTATACACATTTCAGAATTTCTGCAGAAGGCTGTATTGACTAATTCTGTGTCCATAAGGCGATAAAGGAAAATGCCTCATTATCTACAACTATTGAGATATTAAGGATACAACTTGGTAACTGTGAATTAACTTAGTTTTGCCTATAAGCTAATATTTTATGTATTTTACAAACCTTGCTTTTTCTTGATTACTAATGACTTGTATAGATTCAGATAATTTTTTGGAGTTAAATTTTCAAAACCAAATACATGCTTGTAAAATAATGTATATTTTTGAAATGTAAAAAATTACTGGATCAAAGTGAAAGGAAATTGAAATTAAGTAGAAGATTGTCAAAAACAGGTTATTGGGATAAAGTGTGTATTTAACTTGTGTAACTTGATGTAAGTGGAAATATTTGCCCACTGGGTTAATTCTTCCTGCCAAATAAGAAAGGTCTCATTTGTTGTTGGATAAAACTAAAATACGGTTTAGTATGTGTCTTTTTTGGGATTCAACTAGAAGTTATAAAACTTCAATAAGTTCAGTGTTAGGATCATAAATTACCACTGTTAATTTTATTGATTTATTTAAGGAAAGATGTAGGTAGAAATGAAGGGCCAGTGGGCAGGCAGGCAGGAAGAGAGAAAGAGGAAACATTTTATTCGGTTGTCTTGTTTCACAGCACACCTGTTTGCCCCCTAGGCGTGAACACCCCTGGTCCTTGGGATGTAGCATGTGGACTGCACCAGCTGAAGGTGATGGACTTCTCTGCTAGGCCACCAGGGTTTGCCCCATATAATCTCAATTATGATGTAAGGTGGCTTTTATCACAAATGTTGGAAATGACTGCTTAAGAAATTAAAAATTACTAACAAAAGATTGTTGTATCCTGATGGAGTAGAGGTTGAGTGTAGTCCACATAGATCCGAGGTGTGGGTTCACAGCCAAGGGCCAGTGGGAACAACCAGGATGAACAATAAAATAAAATAACGTGCTTCTTCCTTTTCTCCCTGCCTGCCTGCCTGCCTGCGCTGTCCTTCATTCTTGCCTGCACCTTTCCTTTAAAACAAACTAAAATCGTCTCATTTTGGGGCATACCTTGGTGGCCTAGCAGTTTAGCACACCCTGGGAGCAGTTCCACATACATTCCAAGGTCTGAGCTTCAAAACCCAGGGCCAGGGAATAAAACCATTGTGAACAAAAATACAAATGCTTCTCTTTCCCTGCCTGCAACTTTCCTTTACAGGAAAAAATAATTTTCATGAAATGTAATTTTTTAACGTTTTAAGAAAGCATTAACCTGGCAATTTGGCATCTTTAAGAAATTTTTCTTCAGTCTTGGTGCTAGTTATTTTTAATTGAGATTTTTTTTCAAATAGAAGTGCAAAAAATTTGGAAAAAAATATGAATCGAGAGAGAAGGATTTAGAACTCCTTTACTCAGGGTTTTAACATTCTTTGCAAACAATACAGACTTATAAAATCACTATAACTGTCCTAATTGACATTCAGTGCTCTTTAATGAAATAACACTATAGATTCGATTCTTACTGTTTACACAAATGTTAAATAGTGTTGGTCAATCAAGAGGTCTCTGTAACCTTCTCTATTGTACAGAACAGTTGATTATATTTCTAGATTAAAAAGTATTCTGTCAATTGTTAATTATGTTCATAGAGAAACTGAAGAGGGATTGTGGCTTCTTTCAAGGCTGACAAGCTGCACCAGAGTTGAGTTTATAACTATTATCTCTTCTATCCCTTTTTTATCCAATAGGGATTTTTTTTTTGTCCATAATATTCCCCATTGTCTTTTGTCTAATTTGATTCAATTGCTTTTCTATGATGTATTATCTTGATATTTTCCTTATTTCTTTTTCCCTTCACTTTATATTCTCTTGAAAATAAAACAAATGAAATCATATTTTAATTTTCCAGAGTACCAGTTTCTCATTCGCTGAGACTTATAATTTCATTTAGTATATTGGTAGCCTTAGAGTTTGTGATGCACATTTATAACTCATGTAAGTCCACTTTCAAATAACACTATATACCCTTCATGGTACCCTTCATGGGTAGTGTTCAGTAGCTTGTAAATAACAAAATAATCATAACTTCATTTGGATCATATCAGTCATTTCACTTGCTGATAAGAATACAATGTAAACTTTTAGTCATATACAGTGTTGCTATGAATCCTTTGAACAAACATGTTAGATCAGTTAATAAAGTTTTACTTTGATTTATTCCTCCTTTGATAACATTCTTTTATTTATGTAGATACAAGTTTCTGACTTGTATCACTTCCATAAAGAATTTCTTTTAACAGTTCTTGGAAGGACAGATGTATTGGCAACAAATTCCTTTCATTTTGTTTGAGAGTATTTTTCCTTCAGGGTTTCAATTTTTATATTTTAGAGGAAGGCAGGCAGGAATGAAGGCAAGCAGGCAGGAATCAAGGAGGAAACAAATGAGGAAGAAGCCTTGGTTGGTTTCCTTCAGACCCAGTCAAATGCCCTGTTCTTAGGCTTTCTGAGGGCTGTACTGTAGCAGGAGACTTCACACCTGCGCCATTGGGGTGAGCCTCCCTTAGTTTTGAAAGAGAGTTCTGCAGAGTACAGAGTTCTAGGTAAGTGATCTTTCCCCGCCCTCTCAACATTTAAAGTATTTCACTCCATCCACTCGTGCTATTTGGTTTCTGAGAAGTCATCTGTAATTCTTACCATTTTTCCTCCCCTTGGCTTTCAAGGTGGTGGTGGTTTGTTTTAAGTTTTGATTTTCTAAATGATGTGCCTTGATGTGTATTTTTGGGATGTATCCTTTTTGGTGCTATTTGAGTTTCTTGGTTTGATGTCTGACATTATTAGAAAAGTCAGGACATTCTCAATCATTATTTAAATTATTTATTCTCAGGAACACCCTGGTGGCCTACTGGTCTAGTACACCTGAGAGCAGTCCCAGGACCAGGGAGGGGGCACAACCATCGTGAACAACAAAATCAAAATAAAGTGCTTCTTCCTCCTCCCTCTTCTTGCCTGCCTGTCTACTCACCTTCACTCCTACCTGCACCTTTGAGGAAAAAAACTAATCTCATCTACCACTTGTAGTATTCCCATTATGTTATACCTTTTGTAGTTGTCCCAGAGTTCTTGAATATTTTGGGAATTTTTGTCTTTGCTTTCCAGGTTTGGTGGTTTTTACTGAGCTATCCTCAATGCAGATTCTTTTTCTTAGCCATGTCTAATCTGTTAATAACCTCACAATAGGCTTTCTTAGTGTTTTTGATCTCTAACATTGAAAAGATTATTTCTTAGAATTTCCACCCTTGTTAAGATTGTCCATCTGTTATTGTATATTTTTTCTTTTCATTAAAGTCATTAATATTATTTATAGTTGTTTTAAATTCCTGGTCTGATTCTATCATCCCCACCAAATCTGAGTCCAGGTTTGATTCTTGATCTCACATCAAATTGCTATATATCTTTTAATATGTCTTTAAAAATTTTTTTCTCTTGATATACTGGGTAAAAGGAACTGCTGTAAATAGGTCTTTAGTACTGTACTGGTAAAGTTGGGGGCAGAAAGGGTTGTCCTCTAGACACACGATGGTCTATTTTTTAGTGAACTTGCATCTCTGGCCTGGGAACTTCACACGTGCCTCTCAGAATTTTTCCTCTTACCCCTTAGATGGGGTACAAGATGACTGTAGCAGATTAGACTTGGGTATTATCCTTTCTCCTGACCAGTTAGGCTATATCAACCCTCCTTAAAAATAAATATAAATAAGTGTCATCTCCACTCCCCCTCACATAACAAGTTCTGGTTAAATTTCTCCTGAGGTCAGACTTTAACAGGATACTCCCACACATTTCAAACTGTTCCTTTTCCCCTCTGCTTGCCAGAAGCTGGATTTTTCGCCAGTATTCAGTATTCAGTGAGTATCCTGAGATCCAGGAGGTAAAAACTCACACCAGAGTAAGGTCCTCTCGATTATTGTATTCTTTTTAGCTCAGCTTTTCACAATGAGTCTCCAGCAATTCCTCATACAACTCATGTTTCTGTCTGGTACTGGTTCCCACAGAGGTTCCTGCCCATGTAAACTCTTTCTCTGTATTAATCTGTTGGTCTTCTAATTTTAGGGGCACTTTTGCCTTGTAACATTTCCCACAGACCTAAGAATAATTGACTTCAATTTGTTCAGTTTTTACTTCTCATTAGAACAGTTATGACTTCCAGTTTTCTTCCATGTTGGATTAGAGACCAAAAGTCCTGGATCAAACTTTTTTTTACTGTGGAATTTCTAGTTCTTGATCATGGAGGTGAAAGCGATTCTGACTTGTCATTGGAAACAAGTGCTTATGTTTCATGGTGACATGTTAGATTCTTGAATAATGTAAATATTAGTTGTCAACTTTGGTAAAATGAATATGAAAACTTAGTAATAAATAACAAATGGTATATCTGCAAGTATATTATCTGAAGATCTGGTACAGGGAAATTAATTGACTTCTGGAGTTTGATTACCTATAAAAAGGTTGAATTCTAATTGATTAGAAAGACTACCAGCAGTTTACCCTTTCCAGGGGTCAGCAGTTAGTGTTGGGATAGTATTGGCATATCAAAAATTATTCCCAAGTAACATTTACTTTTTATCAATTATTTCAGGAAGATGTTAGGAATGAAATAATAGCTTAATATTATTAATCTCATACTAAAGTAATTAAAAATTTTCCTTAAAATCTACATTAATATAAACTGATTAGTACTGGTTCCTAATTTTACTTGAGTTATTTAATCTCAAGCATATTCTTGAGAAATATTTTTTCTCTAGTATATATTTTGTGACGTCATATTCCGGTGCCTAATTTAAAGGAAGTTACTGCTACTGGAAGGTTACTTGGCTACTTCTGTTGCTTATTGTGTTACTTTTTGACATATATCCCTTTATCTTACCCAGTATTTCCACAAACCATGCAAAATGTTTCAGTGGTTATAGTCTAGTAATAAAGATTGTGAGAAGTCAGTAGCAGAAGCAATAGTCTGGACTTAGGTAAAGAATAAATATGTACTAGTGATGCTTGCAAAATCCTTTGTGTATTAAAGGACAGTGGGGTCACGTGCCTTCCTGACCTTGTCAAGGATTTCTGATATGCTCTCAATTGTATTGAGTACTTAAGCACTCAGTTGGTGTGGCAAAACTCGGCACTGTCATCTGCTGGCTCTCGAGAAAAGGCCAATATGCTGGTGGTTTTTATTTTAGACTGGGTTGAGTACCACTCAACTAATAGAGATGTATTAAGCACAGATGGAGCAAGGTTTGCCTACTGAAATACCTGAAGAGGTGAGAGGAGTTGATTTAAAAAATATGGGTGGAGGTGAGATATACTACAGTATAAATTCTCTCTATATGTCATTCAATTTGGACTTTTAATTGTGCCTAATATTATTTTGTTTGTCCAGCCTGTGAAGAACCTCAGGGAAGTAGAACTTTTCTTTGATCCCTGTAATTTGGCAAGAGTGCCCCAACCTCAAAAGGTTGGCCACAGCTGGTTTCCCAGATGGCTTCAGAGGTTCAAGAACTCCTGAAAAGCCAGCAAAAAAAATTTTACTACCTCAGAACTTCTGTTCCTATTCCCTCTATAGACTTTCAGAAGGAGACAAAGCAGTGAGAAATCTTTTTTCCTCCCTCTCTCTAAATTGATTAGTAGGAGAAAACTTGGGGAGGCTAGCTTCTTGGTTTTGTGTGACTCACTTTGGCTTAAAGACATCATTTTTAACAACTTTACAAATAGAATTCTTTGGTGGATCCTAGATCCTTTCTGAGTCTTTTGTTGTTATTGCTTTGTCTGGTGGACTCTCATCCTAAAGAAGTCATTGTTTTTATGGTCTTTTCCTTCCTGTCTTCCTCTTGAGACTTTGATTTCGGTCAGCATTACAGAACTTTTCTCATAAAACCCTATCTTATTTAGGAAGAGAGATCTGGCCATGTGTTGCTCATGTTTACTGTGTTTAGAGGTTTACTTTGCAGGTCATTTCTACTCTGAAATTCTGCTGTGTTTGTTTTGAAGAAAAACTTGTTCTATAATGATTAAGGCTGTTGCTAAGGAAATCTTAGAAATAACAACAAAAAACCAAATACCACTGGCCCCCCCCAACCAAACAAACAAAAACACTGCAAATTTGGTGGGCATGGGCCACACCTTTAAAAGCCTTTAGGGCACTTGTCATCTTAAAAATAAACTAAATAAATAAAATCTTCCATGATAGGATTAAGTTGAATGGGGTTTAGATTAACATCCTGCCAACTGGAAGAAAAATCTGCAAGGAGAGGTATACGGTAAATAAAGCCCAGGCCCGAACTGCTGCTGCAAATTCTATTTAGGCTCCAAGAGAACGAAGACTTAGCTACAGCTATGCCTTATACCTGGAGTAAACTTATTTGAATCAATAATTAAACTAAAATGTTTACTGGTTTATTTGAGTGACTATAGAGTTGGACTTCTAAATTGGAAAAAATTTTACAGCTCACAATTTAAATTTGACTTACTGGCACTTATATAAAGCAATAAATTAGAAAATGTAAATATAACTATGTAGGCTAGCTTCAGGGAATCAAAGATTATGGCCTTGCTATAGAAACCCATTTTGCTGGGCTAATACTACCAAATATAATTTAACATTACAGTGACCACAAAGAGACTTGAGCTTCCAAAAATCCAAGGAAGTAAAAAGAGCAAAGGTGTTGAAAGAAATATTTATTTTATTGCTATTTAAAAGGCCTCCAGGAACAACAAGAACTCTAAATGGTGTCCTCTCTAGAATACAGTTGCTATTAATACACACACATATAACTTTAAATATATTTAAAATATTTTATAAATATATATCTGTATATAAAATAAAAGAGGAAGAAGCACCTTTATTTATTTAGTTGTACATCTTGGTAGTTCCCCAAGCCCCATAATGCAAAATGGGATCCTTGGAAGGTATGTGGACTGTGCCAAATAAAAGCAGCTGACCAGACGACTACTCCACCAGGGCACTCCACAAATCAGTTTTTAAAACGGGATTCAAAGGTGACATCAAAATGACCAAGCATATAAAAGGTGGTCATCATCATTATCCATCAGTGAAATGCAAATCAAAACCATAAGGCAATGCCATTTCACAATAGGATAGCTGTGATCAAAAAGATACTAAAAATGGGTGGTGAAGTGGAGAAATTAGAATTCTTATACATGCTGGTGGGAATGTAAAATGGTGCAACTGTTTTGGATAGCAGCCTGGAAGTGCCTCAAAAGGTTAAATAAACATTGTATGATGCGGCCATTCCACTTCTAAATATATGCCAAAGAAATGAAAATATGTCCACTCAAGAACTTGTACACCACTGTATAGCATAATTAATGGAAGCCAAAAAATAGAAGCAATCCAAATGTCCATCAACTGATGAATAGGTAAGTGGAATATCCATATAATAGAATATTTTTCACAAAAAGGAAGAGAAATGCCTGGGAAGAGGCCTGGGCAAGATGATAATTGGGTGTCAGAACCTGAAGGACCTGGTCACATTATAACAAGGGCCTCAGGACTAGGTCTGGCCATGGCAGAGCGACTGGTGGGGCAGGGGGCCACTGCTGTGCTTCTGAACCTGCCCCACTTGGATGGGGAGGCCCAGGCCAAGAAGTTAGGGAATAGCTGCATCTTTGCCCCAACCAATGGACCTTAGAGAGGGTTATGCTAGCAGCCCTCACTCTAGCAGAAGAAAAAGTTTAGTATGCAGATGTGGTAGTCAACTATCCAGGCATTGCAGAGGTCATTAAGTCATACAACTCAAATTGAAGCAAGCCCTATGCCTTGGAGTACTTGAATTTTCCACATCTCATAGGCACCTTCAATATGATCTGCTTGGTGGCTGGTGAGATGGGCCAGAATAAACCAGACTGAGAGACCAATGTGGGTCACATTGCTAAACTGCTTTCAAGGGTCAGGCTGGACAAGCTGTATACTTTAGTCCAAAGGGGGCATAGTGGGTTTGACACTTGACCATTGCTCAAGATCTGACTCCTATAGGTATCTGGATAATGACCATTATTCCAGGCCTGTTTGGTACTCCACTGTTCAGAGAAAGTATGCAACTTTCTGGTCACTCAGATGCTCTTCCCCAGTCAACAAGGTGACCCTGCTGAATATATTCATCTGGTACAGCCCATCACTGAGAACCCATGCATCAGTGGAGAGGTTGTCAGACTGGATGGGGCCATCCACAAATAGCCTTGACAGCAGAAGCTAAGAAAACCCTTTTCTTTGTAAACCCTTCTTTCCCTTGGTTGTTACTCAAGCTGAGGAGAAAGCTCATCGCTATTTAAAAACTCCATCCACCAGTCACCCTCTGTCCTAATATACTTTATACTACTCAAAAATAAATAAATAACAATGAAGACCTGATCATACTACAACCTGAACCTTAAAAACAGCAAAATTCATTCAGAAAAGATTACATAATCACCACTCCTTGTATATGTAATGTATAGCGCAAGCAAATCCATAGACAGGACAGCAGGTAAAAGGTTGCTAGGAACTATGGGGAGGAAGAATTAGGAAGTGACTGCTAAGGAATGTGGGGTTTCCCTTGAGGACCGGTCCTTGTTGGTTAATTTCACATGCATTGACAAAAAGCCCTCATAAGTCCTCATCAAAAGAAAAAGATCAGTTTTGTATTGAAGAATCAAAACATCACACACAGGGATTCTTTCATTTAGGGTGAAGTAAAAGGAGACACAAGTCAGGATGCAAAAAGCCAGATTTCTTTAAGTATGTAGGAGAGGGACAGGAAAAAGAAAATTCTACAGCTTCAGCAGAAATATTATTCCTTGGCTTCTAAAATACTTATTTCTCAGAAAGGTCAGCTCTATTTCTAAATGATTTTATACCTGATATATCATTTCTCCAGTTATTCCACAGAGGAAATAGACTAAGCAATACATTTAAATGTGTGCATATTGTTCACCCAATATAAAAAAGCCAACTGAAGAAAGCCTATTCAATTCCCTACTGAATCACTTTCAACATAGAAGATGAATCCACAAAAATGCAAATCATGAGTACTTTAATATAGTAAGAAGACGCACATTAGCAACACTCAGGATAACATTATTAAGGTGAGTTACTGGGCAAAACAAATTGCATTTTATAAACCCTTAGGCATCCAATTAAAAATTGACAGTAGAGGTTGTTTTTAGTGAAATTTCTCAAGGTAATTTAAAATTATGAGTAAAAACACTAACACTGATAAACTGTACATGGATTTTTGACAATCTAGTTTATCATAAAATGAATCCAACTAGAAGTTGCTAGTTAAATGGCGATGCTAGATGCTAGTTCAGTAAACTGAATAGATTTAGTATTTCTAAGGTCCACAATTTAAATATCAATATTGAATATTTAAAATTTAATTTTGCACCTGAATTAATTCTCAGTGTGAATCTTGTATACACCTTCAATATAATCCACCTGGTGGATGGTGAGCTGGACCAGAATGAACCAGACTGGGAGGCCAACAAGAGACTCCTTTCAGTATGATTCGAAACACTGAAGATGGGCAATTTGAAAAATAACTTTTAATGTCATATTAGGTCAGTGTTTTCTAATGTATTTTAAAATACCACTTTTAAATCCATTTTAAAATCTTGAATTTAGGGTTTTCTTCAAAATCTAAGATTTTTAAGAAGCAGAATTTAGTCTTTTTATGATTTGATTATATTCAGTCATGGGCATCTCAGTTTCTTAAGAATGAGTATTTAGGCATTTTTGTTGTACCTAAATTGGGATTTTAAAAGTAGTTGGTAATAGTGGAGCAAGGCTGACAACTTAAAAGCTAATGTCAGTTGGCAAGTTCATTCTCTGAAACAAAACCCTAAGGTAGATTTTTTTTTTTTTCTTTTTTAAGAAGAAGGGAGAGGAGAAAGAAGCATTGGAGGAAGGAAAGAACAAAGAAACATCTTTATTTATTTAGCTGTTCATTTTAGTGTTTTCACCCCAGCCTGGGTCTTGAACCTGGGTCATTGGGGCTGTATGTGGTCGGCACATCAGCATCTCAGCTGTCTTAGCCAGAAGGATGCCCCCCTGCCCTGATTTTTAAAATAACTTATTTTATTGTTGTTGTTATATTAGATTTATTATTTTTAGTTTATTTATATTCCAGGGATTTTGATATTTTTTCTAATGTTATTCTTTCCAAATCTTTTCAAAAGAAGCAATGAGACTGACTTTAAACCTGACACAAGCTTATAAAAAATAAGCAGGAATTGCTGAAGATGAGCTCTCTGGGAAAAAAAACAAAGGAGGTTGGTAATCCATTGTGAATACTCTAGTTCATGACTGCAACAACATACTTTAACTACAGTTAAAAATACATTGAGAGAGATACCATTTCAGACCTCCTTGGATGACTATAGTAAACAAAAGAATTTGGTGAGGATGGAGAGAAACTGGAATTTTCCTTCAATTCATTTCATTCAATTCAACTCAAACAATTCTGGTGGGAATGCAAAATGTGAAGTCACTGTGGAAAATATTTGGACAGTTTCTCAAAAAGTTAGAACTACCTATGGCCCAGCCATATATAACCAAGAAACAGGTATTCAAACAAAAACTTGTACATGAATATTGATAGTAGCACTAGTCACCATAGCCAGAAGGTAAAAACAACCCAAATGGTCCATTTGGATAAAATATGCTGTAAGCATATACTAGAATATTATTTAGCCTTACAAAGGAATGAAGTACTGATACAAACAACATGGATTAAACTTACAAACATTACATTAACTAAAAGAAATCAGACATAAAAGGTCATATATTATATGATTTCATTTATTCATAAAATACTTTAAATGAAATCACACAATATGACTCTTTCATAAAAAATATTCATATAAAATATCCAGAGCAGGTAACCTCAGAGGCTGCTGATTCATAGGTGCCACAGGCTAAAGGGAAGGATAGAATGAGTGACTGCTTAACAGGGAACAGGATTTTTGGGGGTAATGAAAATGTTTTGAAATGAATTATGATGGTTGCACAACTTTGAATGGAGTAAATGCAACAGCATCATACATTTTGAAAAGGCTTATCTCATGTGAATTTCACCTCAATTAAAAATGCTTTGGGTGCACCCTAGGGCTCAGGCAGCTAAGGTATAGGCCATGTAAGGCCTATCAAATCAGGTTTTGCTATTATTATCTCAGAATACAGCACTGTCATTTTGAAGTGAATGGTAAAAAATTACCCAGCTAATATAGCTTTAATACCTTTGGTGTTAAATCATATACTTTCTAATAAAATGATAGAGAAAAGATTTTCCCTATTGAATTGTCACGTGGGTCTTATGAGAAACAGTGGGTTTGGGATTTGTCTCAAACTAGTATTGCCTGTACTTCATAGCTAGAGAATATGCGATCTAAAGGTATAAAAAATTTCCACCTAGCAGATCTTCCTAACAGTTGTGTTCTTTGGACTCTCTCCCCCTTGCATTGTTTTTCAGGAGAGCTACCACTAGATTTAAACCAGTTCATTCTGAGGAGAGCAGGTCGTAGTTTTCTCAAAAGTTGCCACCCAGGGAAATATCCTGTAAAACTGGAATCAACTGATTTTAATATTCAGGATTTTAGAGAACAGCACATGACTGCCAGACATTATTTGTTTGCTAATGAATTTCGAACTACCAGTGTATTTTCTGTTGTAGTGGCAACTGGGCCAAGTAACTGGATAAAATGTTCTTTAATGTCTTATAAACATTTGGAATATTAAGTCCTACAACAAGAACTTTTAACATCACAAATGTGATTCACCATAGAAAGAATGGCTAGACTTTCTCTATTTTATTAGAATTAAATGTACTAGAAAATCAAATTTTAATAGAAAATTTCAATCATAAGATGGCTTTCTAAACATATTTCTGAATAACAGTGTATTCTAACTCATAAATGCAAGAAAAATACAATTTTTTTACTATTCCCTACCTTTGGATTCTAGTTATACTAACATCTGTGTACTGAAGATTTGATCATATAAGCATATGGCACTTCATAATAATGTTCTATATACCAATATTCTGAAATGCATGGACACAATCTGATCACACTGTTTAGTCAGCAAGTAACTTAAGTTTCAGAATATGGAGTGTTTGGAAAGTGCTTAGTTTTTCTAAGCAGAGTTCAATATAACTAGACATGATGTTAATAGAGGACATTGATGCTTATTTCATGGCCATGAGTATGTCATTTTGCAATTTTTTCTTTTAAACTTTCTTAACCTTTTGCTTAAGAAAAGTATTGTTTTTGCAACTAGGTCCACAGGGTTTACATGGCCTGCACCTTAGCTGCCTGAGCCACAGTGTTGTATCTCTCTCAAGTTATTATAAGAATCCTGTCAATATATTTGTTTGAAAGCAGACCAAAACCAAATTTTAAAAGGGAAGAAAAAAAAATTTTGTAAAATAATCAGGTTCTGGTTTTGATATATTATTTAAGTATATGTAAACTGATGTTAAAATGCTCTACAAAATATCATTTAGCAAGGCACAATTCAGTAGCATCAATTTTTCATTTGTAGCTTTTTCTAAACAAGATCCCAAGAAATTGCCACCTTCAATTACTCTAAGTACTTCAAGGTTCAATCTGAAGTCCAGGTAAAGCCCTCTATTCTTGAACTTATAGTTAACAATACATTGGATAGTGACTAGATTATCAAAGTACAGGCTACTTTAACGAAGTTCCAAAATTCTTACCGTATTGGGTTCAGAGATTAAAGAATTTTGAACAGAGGACTTCATGATTAGAAAATCAGAGCTCTTTTGAGTTGGGTGGGCTTCTAATACCTCAACGAGAAATTAAATGTGGAAATGTGAGACAACATTACCTGATATTAACCTGAATGTCAAAAAAGCAACAGCTAAAACATTATAAGGTATGGTGATGAGTTAAAAAAGCTGTTACTACTCTAGACACAGAGTTTGGCTTTTATTTAAAACTTTTTATAGTGTATAAATTATACATATATATATATATAAAATATTTCCCTATAACACAAACTTAAAATGCTCGTCTATAAAAAGAATAGAGTTTGATTTCAGAGATGCTCAAAAGCCCAGCTACTCCTATTTCTTCGTTTATAAAATGAAGGGACTTATAAAAACCAATAATTTTGAAAATACTTCTAGTGTAGAAATGCTTACTGGTTCACTGAAAATTTGAAGTCCATTATCAGTAGGCAATTTATCATAAAGTAATGTATTACATTCTATAATATCATTTAATTAAATACCCTGTTAATTTATGAACATTTTTTCAGTGGCAAGAGTAACTGAAGACAATGGGATCAAGTGGACTACAGCTATTCACTTTGAATACTAAATTGTGCTTGCATCCTAAAATTAAATGTCCTTTTGTACCATTCATGAAAAACTTAAATTCTAAAATTAAGAGAATGAAAACATCTTATTGAAAAATGAAAGAGAAGTAATAACAATTGGTGATGGTGTATTTTAATCTTTTGTTAAAGCTCTGAAATTGTATTAAATTGCTAACCAAATTGAGGTAGAAGTAGACCCTAGTGTTATTTTCTTTCATGTTAGAACTTAGGCCTCTCACACCTTAACATGTATGTACTTTTCTCTTAATTGTATAAATATGATTCAATTTGAAATGTGTGTTTTAATAAAAAAATTATAGGATCGAATGGCACTTTAAAAAATTCTTAATTATTAGCTAAAAAAGGTACTTATAAAACGTACACAATTATTTGATTTTCTTCCAGCTCATCATAAATATATTCATCTTCCTCCAAGTGTAGAATAAAAAGAGAAATAAAATTATGCAAACATTATGAACAGTCATATAATGAAGACACTGGAACATAACCAATACTGTAAGAACACTTTACCTTAGTGTATAGCTTTCCTCTTTGAAGGTTACATGTAAGCTTTGATTCATATTAAATTTTCCAAGTGAAGCAGACTGAAATTCCATTAAATGCAAATCTATTTCCATTTTAAATCACATACAAGAGCTATATGATCAGAAGGATGGGAAACACTAGGTAAGGCCTGGTGGGTAGTAACTTCTTCATGACTAGGTAAAGGAATCACTTGTTCAATGTCTAAAGCATTTAAGTCAATGAAAATGTAATCGAGACATCCATGAAAGCCACCAACATAGTTTGTGTAAGCAGGTTCACCACAAGCACTTTTCAGTTTCAAGAAATGAGTAAGAGACATGTTGCATCGTTCCTCTTCCCCATAGGAAGCCCAGTCTTCGTGAGCCTCTGGAATACTGCCATTGATGACAAAATGATACATTCCTGATGATGGGGTACTATTAAAGTCCCCACAAAATATAACTGGTATGCCAGGATACAGATCACATGAGACATGTCTAATGTGATTCAAAGCTATTGCCATTTGAATGAGACGAATGTACCCACCTATGAATATAAAAAAAAAAAATAATAATGTAAGTCCTTTTTAAAGTTGCCTTTAAGGTGAAAACAAAGAAAAAAAGAAGAAACACAAACTACAGTACTATAGTATATGGTGATATATTCATGGATAGGAGGTGCAGGAATTGCATAACATTGTTCTAAAGGTAAAACAGTTATAAGAAATAATGGGGATATAATGTAGACCATGATGACTATACTTAGCACTGCTGTATGGCATATTTAAAAACTGCTAAGAGAGCAGTTTCAAAGTTCTCATTGCAAGGAAAAAATTTTTTGGAATCTTAAAGGTGATGGAAGTTAACTAAATGTGATAATTATTTTGCAATACATGTTTGTTAAGTCATTACGCTGTATACCTGAAACAGTGCTATATGTCATTCGTATCTCAATAAAATTGAAAAAGGTGTGTGTGTGTGTGTGTGTGTGTGTGTGTGTGTGTAAAAGCTTTACCTATCAAGTGACCATGTTTATAAGTTTACCAGGTCACTCATAAAAACCATTAAAACTTACCTTTTGGATGCCAGTAGAGATGAGTATTAGCAACACATATCTTTCTAGAAGAATCCTTTATAGACTGAAGAATAGAAACCTAAAATAAACACAAAGTGCCAAGAGTTCAGCTGTATCTGCAAATTTTCTGAATTTAAAAAAATTTAAGACTATATGATGAACTGACATCTTATTCCTTACCCTTTCCTTACTTATGAATATGAGTGCAATTATGAAATTCAAGTTTTGTTTTAACTTTTAGAATATACTACAGGATCAAGACTCAGCATTACATGTTTTAACAATCCAACTACCTGTATAGGTAGCATAAAATGAATACATTTTATACAACACTGAGACCAGAGACAGTGTTTTATTTGTTGTCGCTGAGGTAACTTTGATTTACAAAATAATATAAATTTTGATGTGCAGGTTCACTATACATCAAAAATATAACACATCATGCTTATCACCAAATTTCTAATTATCTCTACCACTTTGAGACAGTGTTTTTAAGTGAATAGCACAAGGTTTTGGAGTCAAGCAGATGCAGGTGTGAATACCCACTCTAATGTTTAAAGCAGTGTGACTGGGAGACTTTTTTTTTAAGCCAGCTTCATCACTGGTAACTAAGAGATAGTATATCATCCATCTCAAGAGGGACTGCCGTGTAGGTTCAATTAAATGAGCTACACGGAGGTGCATGAAACACAGACAATATTTTACTTTTTTTTTTTTAAAAGGAAAGGTGCAGGCAGAAGTGAAGGAGAGCAGAAGTAGGCAAGCTGGGAGAAAAGGAAAAAGCACTTTGATTTATTCTATTTAGTTGTTCATCTTGGTCGTCCCTGCTTGTCCTGGGATGGCAAGCCAAGATCTTGGCCATATGAGAACTGTGCCCAACCTTTACTCCACCAGGGTATGCCAATTTTAATTTCTTAAACAGTCATTTCCAACAATCATATTAAGAACTGCCTTATGTCACAATTTATATGTGGTTGGCACACCCTGATGGAGTAGCAGTTAGGTTAATCGCTTCCAAAGGAGCCAAACCACATACTCCCGGGTTCAAGGGAACAACCAATGTGAACAACTAAACAAAAACAAAAAGAAAATAAAATGCATCTTCCTCTTTTCCTGTCTGCCTGTACCTTTCCTTAAAAAAAAAAAAAAAAAAAAAAAAAAAGTAGTAACTTGTATTTATTATTACTTGCCAAGCACTGTTATTATACATTTTACAGCATTTGAAATTTAAGTGTTTGGCATATTTTAAAAGTGCTCCATAAATATTAGCTATTATTTTAACTTTTGGTTTACAGTAATCCTGCCATTTCCATTTTGAAAATGGAGACACTGTAAAGTTTACTTATCCAGGTTCACACAAGTGTGGGGCCAGAATTCTTGCCAATTATTTATATTTTCCATCATCACTAGGCAAGGTGTTTACTGCTACTTAGCTTAAGCTACCTTCATTTTAAAAAACATGTTCATTGCATATCCAGACTTTTTAGGCAATTAGTTTTTTCAAAGTAAGTTTTTTTCAGTAAAAAGGTAAAATTTTCTTAGCACCTATAGTATTTCATGCACCTCTGTGTAAGCTCATTTAATTGAACCTACACAACAGTCCTTGAAGTGGATGACAGGGGGACTGCGCTCCTTCGGAGGGGGCTGACCTAACTGCTACTCCACCAAGGCACGACTACTATTATTATTGTATTTAGCATGTATCGCTCCACTAGATTGTAAGCACTATTTAAATTCCTGTTTGTCTTATTCAAGGTAACCTGCAGCGTGTTTGGCTGATGCTCCATAAGAATTTGCTCAATGATGAATGAAGGGCCAAACTTGGAGCTGAAGCTACAAGAGCCAACACTTTCCAGTAAACTCTGGATAGCTACATATCAATTATAAGCATGTCCCCTAAGGGTCCCTAAAAATAGATGAGTATATACAGAGACTGGCAGAGCTACTTTACCTGAAGGACAGTAGATCTCTGGAACACCCTCTCCTGTGCCAGTGGGTACAAAGCTAGCTTCTCCAGCAGTTCTTTGTGAAGTGGATCGGACTCCAGGGCTTCATGGAAAGATATGTCATGCCGACTAAGGAGATTAAACTTAGACTTTCGATAGAAAGTGGCCAGACCTTCGTGCTGCTTGATTCGAAACACTCCCTCTAGCCCAAAGGCCTCGAGGGCCGGCATCAAGCTGTCTGTAAACACACTGCGATCAACCTCTTGTAAACAGATGAGATCGGCATTGTAGCCTGTGAGTTCTTTCTGGATAAGATTCTGACGGTAGTCGAGCTCTAGGGCGTAGGGGGCACAGTAGGGGTACAAGACTGTCCGGGAGAACTCAGTTTGGGCGTACATGTCAGCTAGGATGTTGTAGGAGACCGTGCGGATGAGAGAGTCGTCTGTCACCTTCTTGGTGTAGAGATGCCGATGGTCAAAGGTGCAAGTCCCGGGTCCTGCCTCCACTGGACAACTTTCCAACTCCGTGCTTAACCCGAAGCGCTGCCCGTTGCCTGGGGTACAATGAAGCTTGAGCCGTAGACCGATGTCGGCATTGGATGGGGTGTAGACGCGCTCGTCCACGCCAGTCTCGGACCAACCAGGTGAGAGGCAAGAGGGAGATGACGACGAGGGACCACCGCCTTCAGATCCCGCCGCTCCGGGTTTGACTTCCCTGTACCAGCGGAAGAGAGAGCCAGCGGGATCCCCAAATTCGAGGTTGAGCTTGGGGCACACCGGGAAACCGGCCATGATATAGCGTGGCAATTGCAGCTCGGTGAAGGCGGGTGGGTTGCGCTCCACCTTGTATTTGACATCGCCGATCTGCAGCACCGCGCCGTCCTGCCAGGCGTCCACGTTGAGCACATCCTCAGCCACCGCCTCCTCCCGGTAGTACAGCTTTACCACCGGCTCGCAGGCCGCAGCCGGCTCGGGCCCAGACCCTGCACAGGCCACGCCGCCGCTCGCATTTGGCCGATTCTTCTTGTTCTTCTTGGAGGCCGCCGCCTTGGCGTGGCCTTTGAGGGCATTGGTAGCGATCCGGCTGAGGGCCCGACCCAGAGGCTCGCTTTGGTCACGCTGCATGTTCTTGTGGCTGCCATCGGCCAACGCGAACGAGAGGCTCAGTTTAGGCTCCGAGGGCACACAGCGCACTACAGCACGTTCCATAGCGTCCGCCGCCGTCCCAGTCGACGCCTCTGCCCGACTGAGCTGTTCCACAGCCGTGCGGACCCCACGAAGCGCGTTGCGGGCGCTTGGGAGCCTCCACATGAACCTGGTGGCCCAGCGGCTGAGGAGACTGACTAGGGAAGAGCGGCCGAGCGTCAAGTGAACAGAGGCAAGCCACCGCCCCCGGCGCCAAACCCATTCAGTCCTGCAACTTCCGCCCACTGAGGAGAGGGCGATTGGTACTCTCGCCGCGCACTTTCGTCAAATCTATTCACCAGGTCCTCTTTTACATGGCCACGCATGGCCTGATACTCACTAGATAAAATGTTATCTTCAACTAAAGTCACGAATATGTGGAAACGAAGAAAATATAGTTTAATAAGGTAACATTAAGCTAGACAAATTTGTCGAAAGTGCAGTTAATGAACATATAAGGGAATGTGCACAAAGCCGGAAGTGTCTGGGGCGCAGTCAAGGATTTTGCTTTCCTGAAGGAGGCTGTCTCTTTTGCGAAGCTCCCACCCCTACGGCTGAAGTTCGCGTGGTTTCAGGGAACACCTGTCAGATTGCCGGCCTGGTTTTGGGTGTGGAAAGCGTTGCTCATTTTTTCTTGACTGCGTTGTTGAAACTGCTCGCAGTCTCCCGAGGTGTGATGGGTTTTCCTCAAGCTGGGCCCGGGCCACTGAGCTGAGCCTTTGTAGCAGTTAGCAGCAGTGAATAATACACAGGGACTCTCATTTAGTGAGGAATAACCACTAAAAATTTCTTTTACAGATGTGAGGGCTAGAGAGTATCTGCTGAAGGCCACACAGACTTTGCAGAATAGAGGAAACGGAGAAGAAATTGCCAGTAAGAGAACCTGATAGCCAAATTAATAGTTAGGGTTTCCAGACAACCTGGTTTGATAGGTTTGTCTCAGTTTAGCAAAGTTGGGCTAGCTTCCTATCCAGTTTGAAATTCTGACCCCGTTTCTTTTCATTTTTAAGAGGAATTGTTTTTCTTTTTAAAAAGAAAGGGGCAGGCAGGAATGAAGGAGTAGGAGAGAGGAGAAAGAAGCACTTTATTTTTTACTTAGTTGTGTATCTTGGTTGACCCCCCACGCCCTCCACCCCCCTCCACGCCCCGCAACTACCTTGGGGAATGTATGTGCACTGTGCCCAACCCCCTACTCCACCAGGGCTGACCATCTGCCCCAGTTCCAATAACAGTTTGCTAATGGTTAATATGGGCAAACACCCAACAAACTAGCTCCAAATTGCTGGACAGGGTTGCAGGTGTCCCTAGCAGGGGTATGACACCCCCCAACTCCTCTGTGTCCTGTGTATGTCGCCCATCCCCCAAATAAGCCAGTTGGGCCTAGTTTGAACTCAAAATCATGGTAAGTCTAAATAAAATATTTCAAAATGCAGTGACATTGGATTGAGTATAATTAGAATTCGGTAAATAATTGAAAGAGAAAAAAGTCGTTGGACATTCAAGGAACAAATTGATAAGTTGCATATCAACAAATGATCTCTTTGTATCCAATTTCTTTTATAAATAGAATATTTATTGGGTCTCTAATAGTAATTCATACCCTTTTCTTCCACTTTACCATGATGAATGAAAATCTTTTCAACTTGTTCTAAATGGATGGTTTTTGCAGTCATTTAAAATTTCTGGTACTGTGTTCCTGTATCTTCAACCACCAAGCATTTGACAAAGTAACTGGACACTGATGGAGTCCAGGGCAATATTATAGGGATAAAAGTCATTACAACTTATCAACTGACTAAGTCACTTTAGAAATGAAGAAAATAAGCCTCATTATGTGTTATTTCCCACATTAGCAAATAGGAATTTTGAAATGGCATTTTTCTTATCTCAGCATTTTACTTAATGCAGCTTTGCAGGACCTAGCCAATTTATTTTTTTTTTAAATGAAAGGTACAGGAGGAAGAGAGAGGAGAAAGAATTTTATTTTATTTCCATTTTAGTTGTTCACACTGGTCTATTCCCCCCTGCCCCTAGACTTGAACCCAGGATTATGTGGCATGCATCCTTCCAAGGCAGTTGACCAACCACTACTCCACCGGGGCAGCCAAGACCCAGCCAATCTTAAATAAGTCTATTTAAAGAAAGACAGAAGCCCTATTAGAAAATGTGACTTTCTTTTAGGTATTCTCATTCTAGTAAGTGGAGTCTTAATCCTCGTTTTGAGATAGTTGGACACTTGTAATATTTTTGAAAAGTTATAGAACATACCCGTAGTGAAAAACAATCTTTCCACCCCTGATTCCTATGCATAAACAAAAATTTATGATAAAATCCCTTCTCTCAACTCTTTATTTTTTGCACAAATTGGAATTAAAATATCCATGGTTGAGTACTTTTCTCTTTTAACTATTTTGTCAGTTTTTTCAAGAGATATTCTAAAAATGACACAACTTTTCATAAAAAGTTAATTTGCACTTAAGGGATTTGAAACATAATACATAGTAAATGATGTGTTTGAAGGTATATTTTTAATGAAGGTAAATTATAGCCTTATAAATTATGTTCATTGTAATAATTAAAATTTTAAACTTTACTTTCTTAGCTACTCTCAAATATACAGTATTGACTATAGTTACCATGCTGTACATAATATACCTAGAAATTATTTATCTTATAACTGGAAATTATACCTTTCGATTTTTTTATTAGGAAGGAAAAGGAAAAAGCATTTTTTATTTTGGGATGACCCCCCCAAACCCCCTCCCCTGCCCCATGACCCAGGTCAAGAACTGTTGTCTTCTGGATTTATGCATTACATGGTCCACACTCCCATAGTCCCAGCCACTTGAGTCATTGGGTGTGCCCCGCTTTTGTCCATTTTCTCCACCCCTCCCCCACCCTTTGCTTCTGGCAACTACCAATCTGTTCTCTATGGTTTAGGTGGTTTTAGAGCCTACGTATAAGTGAAATCATATAGTATTTGTATTTCTCATACTTATTTCACTTAAATGTCCTTAAGGTGCATCCATTTGTCAGAATCTCCTTTTTTATGGTTGAATTATTAGTCCAGTATATATGGACATCATATTTTCTTTATCCGTTTATCTATTGATGGACACTTAGATTGTTTCCATGTCTTTCATGGAAAGGTACAGGCAGGAATAAAGGTGAACAGAGGTAGGCAGGAAGAGAAGATGAAAAAGCACTTTATTAATTTTAGTTGTTCACCTTGGTTGTTCTCTTGGACCCTGTGTCTTGAACCAGGGACCTTAGAATGTGGACTGCACCTAGTGTGTACTGGACCACTAGGCCACCAGGGTGCGCCTCTCTTAGCATCTTCAACATTTCTATTAAAAAGTAGAAGCGTATACCCTTGTGACTAAGATGACTGGGGTATGAAACATGTAAAGCCCAAGGGCCTGAGTTTGTGATGGGGTACATGATAGGGTAGCTGGGTGTTGCTGAGGGGGGGATCCAAAATAAAACAAATAAATGAAAATACTTCTTCCCCTTCCTCCCTTCCTTTCTTCCTCCCTCTCTCCCTTCCTCCCTCCCTCTGATTAAAAAATAGAAGAAAGTTTTGTATAGTTAGGCCAGCCATATGTACCTTTTTAAATGGGATAGTACTGTTTTTATTTCCAGACTGTCCTGCCATTTTAATATAAATAACCAATTTTTAATAAATCAGGGTTATCTTTAATGCGGGTCAAAAGGAGCAGTTGAGTTACCCAGTCTGTTGAGGGGGCCCAAAAACAGCTGCCCCTTTTGTCCCTTTGGCCCTTGATGGCTCTGACTGTGGGGGTTGTGACTGCTACTGCTCTTCCTGACTCCTGTGAGGAAACAGAAGCTGGATGGGAATAGAATTCCCCTCTACCTTGGGTGTGACTGTTTCTTCAAAGGGAACAGAGCGCCACAGTGTGGTCAAGCCACAGGTAAATGTTATGGGGGTTATTTCTGGAACTGTGGGTGTTATCAGGCATTTCTGGCACTGCGATGGTTAAAGTGGCATATGTTTTAGGCAGGACATTTAGAGTGGGACTGATAGGGCTACCAAATTTGATTTTCAAAATTCCTTGTACCAGCCCTGGCCATTTGCATGAAGTCCCTCTGAGCTATACATTACTATGTGATCACTGATTGGCATTGCATAGTAATTAACTTGTTGCTGGCTTGGCTGTTCTGCTCCTGCTTGAATTACTGTCTCTTCCCCTCTTCTTATTCCCAATGCATAACCCCATCTTGCTTTTTTGCCATCCCAATGGCTGGTTTTTGTCTCAAGGAAATAAGGTCAGCCTATGTATAGTGTTAGAGAATCTCATTTTGGTGTCATACCCATAAGTGCTTTTTAAATACTAAAGGCTTTGAGCAATAGATTTATCTGCTCTCAAAATAATATTTCTAGCCCCAAGGCTCAGAAATAGAGCTTTTTGGGTCATCCAGTAAGCTTTGTGTTTGGCCCTTTGAGAGGCTTCCAAACTGTTTGGAAGGTGGCTTTATCATTTTGCATTCCCTCCAGTGGTGTGTGGGCATCCTCTAAACAGTTAGTCTTTCTTTATATTATTGTTGTGGCCATTAGAGGGTGCTGGTGGTCCCTCCTTGTTGTTTTGATTTGCATTTTCCATGATGCTCATTAGTGACATTTAACATCTTTATTATGCTTATTGACCATTTGATATCTCCTGTGGTGAGGTGTTTATTTATATTCTTTGCACATTTTTTGATTGGGTTATTTGTCTTTTTATTGTTGAGTTGTAAAATTTCTTTATAAAAAATGGAGCTTTTAAGGAAAGATTTTAAGTTGCAGATTAAATGTGTTTAGATAGTGATTTGTCCTTTCTTAAAGCAAAGAATTTGTTAAAATCCCAACTGACTCTTTTGCAGAAATTGACAAATTTATCCTCAAATTTATGTGGAAATGTGAAGTATCTGGAACAGTCAATATTACTTCAAGAACAAAGTTGGAGAACTAACACTACCCCATAGTAAAACTATAAACATTCTTACTAAAGCTACATTAATCAAATCAATGTATTATTGGTATAAAGACAAACATATGGACCACTGGAACAGAACTGAGTGTCCATAAATAAATGCTTACATTATGGGCAATTGATTTTTCAACAAAGGTGCTAAGGCAATTCAATGGGTTTTCAACAAATGTAACAATTATATATCTATATGCAAAATATTAACTTGGATCTATACTCCTTATCAACTACGAAAATTAACTCTAAAAAGATCATAGATCTTAATGTAAAACTTAAAAAAAAATCTAGATGTGTTGTCATAAGTATCTTGGGGTCTTGCTCCAGGATTCTTGTGAACCTAAGTGAAGATTTCATTTGGCCCACCTGCTGGGGAGCAAAGAAAGTAGCATAGCCATTTGGAAGCAAAAACAAGTGAGATTTATGAAAGATAATGCACCCTTTAAGAGATAGGATAAGGTGGGCAGTATTCATAGAGGGGAACAGGCCATAAGGAGCTTTGGGCTGAGGTTTTTAAGGAATCTGGTAGCCCTTATCCCAATCCAGGGGTGTCCTAGTGGTTGCCCTTTATTGGAGGACATCAGATTGGCATTACACATATTCTGTTGCCTTTTTGATTGGAGGACAGCTTCTGTTCCCGTCCCCTGCTTGTGCTCACTTACTACCTAGCAGAGGAAAACGTAAGAGAAAATCTTCATGACCTTTTTTAGATAACAATCTCAAAAGCAGAATTCAGTAAAAAGTTGTTTTATTTTAAAAACTTAAAAAACTTCTGTTCTTTAAAAGATGCCATTTAAAAAAAATGAAAAGACATACAAGACCAAGGGAATATGTTTGCAAATTTTCTGATAAAGGACTTTTATCTAGTATATAAAGAATTCCTACAACTCAATGATAAAAAGTTAAATAGTTCGATTTAAAAATGAATGAGATTTGTATCTCAGCAAAAAAAAAAAAAAGGATGTTCATAGTCATATTATTTAGGAAAATGCAAATTAAAACTACACTGAGATACCACCAGAATCATGCATTATTTTGGTCTGCAATGGACTACATAAATGATGGTGGTCTTAAAAGGTGATACCACATGATTCAATATTTGTATATGTTGCAAAATGATCAGTATAATTAACATCTGTCTCCATTCATAGTTATATTTTTTTCCCCTTGGCATGAGGATTTAAAGATCTTCTCAGCATCTTTCAAATATGCAATGCAGTATTATTATGAACCATGTAACTATAGTTGCCAAGCTGGACATTATGTTCCTGTGATTTATTTTATAACTGGAAGTTTGTACCTTTGATCTCCTATTTTGCCCAATCCCCCTACCCTACTGCTATAATTGAAATTATGCAATATTTGCTCTTCCCTGGCTCATTTATTTCAAAAGGTCCATCCACATTGTCACAAATGGTAGGATTTATTCTTTCTCATAATTGAATACTTTTCCATGTATCTGTTGAAGGACATTTAGATTGTTTCTATATTTTTGCTATTGTAAATACTGTGATAAACATAGGAGTGCAGATTTTTTTTGAGATCCTGCTTTCATTTCCTTTGACGATAAACTCAATGCTAGATCATATGATATACATATATATGCAAACATTTATACATATATATAATTATATATCTGATTTGGAAATATTTTCTCTCATTCTGTAGGTTGTCTTCATTTCGTTGATTGTTTCTTTCACTGTACAATTGCATATATTTGTGTAAGCTATTATCATTTAGATGGGGTTTGCATTGTGCAAACTGAAATAGCAAAGTTTCCTATTACTCTCTCCAAGCATACGCTCTAAGTTTGCACACTTAACCTTTGCTTTTACCAGAATTTCCAGAAAGAAAAGTGCTGTTTGTTAAACAAGTACCATATGCAGAAGTAAGGTAAATTATATTGCTGATTGGTTACAATATCTACAGGAAGTCATTTTGGGGACACTTGAAGACTTGATCCTACTTTGAGTGCAAGTGTTTATATAAATCTATTTTCCAGTCTTGCAACTTTCCACAAGGGAAGATTCTGATTCTCTGGTGTCAAGGAAAGGCAGTTAGTTTAAAAAAACAAACAAAAAAAACTCATTCCTCCCACTCTCCATTTACTCCCGTAATTGTTGTGACAGATAATTTGTGGCAGTTTAGCAACTACCTCCCCAGGCAACCTGTACCTTTTCTCCCCAGCTGCTGTCAGACGGGCCAAACAGTTTCCATGGCGATAGTTCTGTTTGGACGCTGCGGGCTACCGCCCTGCTTGCCCAGAGCCGGTAAGATCCCGGAGGAAGTTTCATCCTTCATTTTCTTCTTCCTTTTAGCCAGAGAAGTTTCCCTCTCAATTGTGTAGCGTGGGAAGTAGTGAAAAAACTATCAGATAGATACTTCCTTACTTTCATGTTTTTTTCTGTGCCTCAGGTCAGGCGACGTGAGATGAAATTAGAAATACTCTCTTGAAAGCAACGATATCTCAATTCTATGGGCTTCCGCGAGGAGCACAGTTGGTAATACAGTTAATTGTTCAGCATTACTTGGCATTTTAAATTTGTTATGCATTAGGTATGCCTGTTTTTGCATAGCATCATTTTCTAAAAAGATAATATAATGAGATGTTTAAAAATATGAATAAGGTTAAATATCAGCTTTTTAGCGGGAGCGGGGCAAGGGGAGGGATTATATCGCAACTGAATTTTGTTATTCTTGTGGTTTGCATTTAAGGGAAAAAATTTGAAACTAGAATTTAGAACTGTGAAGATACTTAGAGAACATCTCATTCAGTTCCTTAATTTTATTCATGAGAAAACTGAAGCCCTAACAGGGAAGTGACTGACTTCATTTCCTTATAGCAAGTGGGTGGTAGAGCTCTAAAGGAATCCCAGCCCATTTATTACAACTGTCATTCTTTAATAAAGCACCTGGGAGGAAGATCTAGAAAGCTCTAGAATAATTATTTTTGGTATTGAGGTGTAAGATATGAATATATTGATGCTTGCAATAGTGGCTTTCCAAATTTTTTCTCCTCAGAGTATAGTTTTGATCTTTAGGAGCCCAAGATGTCAGATCCAGACAAAGCTGCCATTGAAGCAGAAAAGGAGGCTCTGAACTTGAAATTACCTCCCATTGTTCATCCTCCTGAACACATAGGTGTTGACACACCCACACAAAGTAAACTACTGAATTATAGAAAATCCAAGGAGCAGCAGAAGACAATTAATCAACTAATGTAAGTAGCAAATTAGTAAATAATTCTTGCTTGGAATTTAAATGCAATGTTTAGTGTTCATTTTCTCATGAAAAATTTTAACACTGTAGGTTGTTCAAGGGCAAAATATCATTTTCAAATTCACTTTTGAAAACAATTGAAAATGTAATAACGATAGTAAATTTTGTCTAATCTTTCTCTAATCAGTGCTTACTCTAAGCATTGTTTTATCACTTTCCATATATATATATATATATATATATATATATATATATACACCATAACAACACTATGTGATGGTTACTATTATTATCTGTTTCATAGATGAGTAAAATCAGGTGTAGAGAAATGAACTTGCCTAAGGTCACATAGCTGGGGTTTAGACCATGGCAGTCTGGTTCTAAGGTCATGAACTTTAAGCACCACACTATTCATCCTCAATATATTGTAACCATATTGGTTCACCAGTAATGGGAACTCTACAGATAACATTGCATTTGAACAAAATAATAAAATGTCCTGAAACTACTTGTACTTAAATTTATTTTTCTATACAAAAGAAAATATAGTTCAACATCCTGCTTCACCCCCTCTAATTTAGTGGTGATTAAAATTAATTTAGAAGCTTACACTTGTGGCTCAGGTGGCTAAATTGGTTGGGGTATAGCCATCTTAGTAAAGCCCAAGGACCTGGGTTTACCACCAGTGGCAGGAAATGGGGGGACCAAAAAAAAAATCCTTCCTTCCTTCCTCCCTCCTCCCACCCTCCATCCCTCCCTTCCTCCTTCCCTCCCTCCCTTACTTCCTCCCTTCCTCCCTCCTGCCTTCTTTTGCTTTCCTTTCTTTCTTCTCTTAAATAACAAGGACACCCTTGTGGTTGAAGTGACTGAGACACTGTTGTGCAGCTCATGTAAAGGTCAAGGACCTGGGTTTGTGATCTGGGGTGAAAAATCAAAATGAGAGAGAGAGAGAGAGAGAGAGAGAGAGAGAGAGAGAGAGAGAGAGAGAGAGAGAGAGAGAGAGAGAGAGAGAGAGAGAGAGAGAGAGAGAG
>RJWH01000551.1:427631-483266 GCA_004363575.1 Solenodon paradoxus | reverse complement strand
CTTCCTTATACTTCTGCCTCTTCTTCCCTCCTTTCTCTCTTTAAAAAGAAGAAAAAAAAGCAAAAACTAATTTAGGTACTAGCTACTAAGCAAGGGCTCTCATAAAGATGACTCATTTCAATTCAGCAGTTGCTGAGAATTTCCTGGGTACCTTATTCTGCTGGTCTTTGACTATAAATATGAAAAAACAGACATCATTCATCTATGATTCTAATCTAATACTGAAATACAAAAATGGGGAATTTCTCTCTGGTGGATTTCTGCTTCCCTTGCATTCTTTTCCCCCCTCTTGTTCTGCCAAATTTATACATATTTTTACAACTAACCAAACAGGTTTACATACCTGTTACATTATTAATCATATTATTGCTAGTTTTGTTTGCTAATTTTGCTTTCCTTACAAACAGGTTGGTCAATCATAACTTCTTTAAATTTATGTTTTTATTAGTTAAGCAACCATCTACTAATATTTAAATCTAACTTTAGAATGTATATTACCTAAAGTCAGTATATGTATAATTTGAGAATCTTTACCCCTTTCGTTTCTAAGGTTCCATAGACTTAAGAGGATAGAGGAGGGAATTCTTAGCAGTTATCTTTAGAGGTTTTTTAAAGCCTTTATGACCTTACATTGTTGTGTTGAACTACTTGCAGTTTCATGACTATAGTATATTTTTCATAGTTGAGTGAAAGATACATTTTACAACTGTTCTCTGTTAATTTCTTTAACTGGTTTGCCTGAATACCTTATACTAGGTTTTCAAGGCTTAGTTTATGGATCATCTTCTTTGGAAAGCTATCTCCTCATCCCCTTTGTATAGGTTTAACTCTTTGTATGTATTTCTCTTATATCAGAATATTTAGCAGGTGTGAAGTTCCTCTTGTTACACAGATACTGTGCTCGTTCCTGGGGAGATCATAGAGAACACAACAGAAAGGACTATGTCTTTAAGAAACTTATATTCAGGTAGGAGACAGACAGTAAATACATTATTTACAAAAGAGAAAGTGTATTAGCTGGTGACAGGTGTTATGAGGAAGTAAGTGGAAATACAATGTCATTTGAATAAACATGGGAACAGCAATCTAGCAAAGGATATCACAAACAGGAAAGCCCTGAAATATGAATGATTTTAGTACATTCTAGGAGTTGACAAAAGCCAATGTCACTGTCTGTTATAAGACGAAGGCGGAAAGAAAGATGGGGTCAGTTAGTGAAAGATTTTATAGGTCGTGACAAGGGATTTGGATTCCATTTTAAGTGCAATGGATGTCATTGATATATTTTAAACTGAGAAGTGACCTGAATGCAATTAATAATTAGAAAATATTCTGGTTATTAAGAATAGATTGAGGTGGAGAGGAAGAGGGCAATAATAGAAGGAAGCAAGCAGAGAGGTTGGTGCTCTTGTAGTAGCTAGGTGGGAACTCGTGATAGTTTGGATAAGGCTGGAGATATGGAGGAGGAGACAAGCACATTTTCAGGGGGTGTGTTTTGGATCCAGAATCAATAAGACTTACTATTGGATTGACTGAGGTAGATGGTAGTATCTATATTAAAAGAGAACTGGAAGACCAAAAGATGGAGAGTTAAAAGTAATAATTCTCTTTTTGAAATTGTGGTCCCTATTTGACATCTAGGGGGAAATGTGTTAGGTAGGCAGTGCAGTTGGATCTATAAAAAAGAAATCTAGGCTGGAAATATTAATTTAAGGTTAAGCTGTTAGGAAACATAATAGACATTGGGTAGAGAAAGTCACCAGCAAATAGACTGAGGAAATGTGACCAGTGAGGCAGGAGGAAAAGCATAAGAGCAGGATATTACCAGCAGATAGCAGTGTGTATGTTGTTTTATTGTTTATTTTCTTGTTTCATTCTACTTTACTTTGACACGTTTAAGGACAGAGATTGCAACACAAAGCAGTGTCTGACATGTTATTGTTGGTATGAAAGAGTGAGTGAAGTTTTAAAGGAGATTTGCCTCTGTTCTGCTTCACACAGATCTGTAAATAGTACCTCTCTTATTTGGGTATTTAATAAAAAATAGTGCCTCAAAAATTACCTGAAGCATAATTCTGTATTAATATTGAGATTAGAATTGCTGTCATGTTTCTTTGGGAGAAAAAGCACTTGGAACAGAAGATTTTTATACCAGAAATACATCTTTATGGATGACCATAGCTTTTGTGATTCTCCCGCAAGTTGCTACCTCTACCTACAAGCAACAGAAATGTAGACTTCCCTGTTTCAAAGACTGGGTGAGGTCTGTGGATGAAGAGTGCCAGGGGTGAAATAGGATGTAAGGAATCCTGAGCAGAACTGGGTCCTCCCCTGGGACCAGTTCTTGGAAACCTTTTGCTGAGGTTTCCAGTCCCAGGAATGAGCCATTTCTCCTATGGCCATTATCTCCCTCTTGATTCATACGAGGCTTTTTCTCCTTCACTGCAAGGGATCTTTCACATTATCCTTTGAAATTATTCAGTTTTTGTATATTTATATGTTTTAAATTGTGAACACAAAACCCACAAACAGGAAATGAAAAATTTAATTTATTTCTTCCCAATTATTTTTCTTTATAGCAAGTAGGAGAAAACATGCACTAGGAAATTTTTGCTATAATAATGAGTGAAATTATAAGAAGCTCAAGAAAGCCATGAAGATTTATGTTGGGACAATTACAGTGTAAACCAGCTAGGGCCAACTATTTTATCAAAGTATAAAGGCAAATTCCTTGAAAGTTTCCATCACTGAGAACTCGATTATTCAGGGTTATAACAAAGGATGAAGGAAAATCTAGCTTGGGCCTAGAAGATTAACAAACGTAAAGGATTTTTTCTTTCTACTTCATGTGAAAAGGCCCTTGGAATTTTAGTTGAGTCAGATTCAGTAAGATTCAACAGAGACATGAGGCTACTCAAAAAAGTGAATTCACTTGTCATCTATGTTAATAAATGTCAAGTGATTAGAATGCAGAAGAAGAAATTTTTATCTGCCCTAGTCAAACATTCTGGAATTCCTGGATGACACTTTACGAAGGACATGATAACCATAAAACCTACAGAGGAAATTGAGGAAATTTGCAACTATCATTTGAAGGAAGCTGATTTGTTTAATGACTGAATATAGACTTCACACCCCCTCTCTGCAGCTTATTAGCCATGTGAATTTGGCAAGTCAAGTAACTCATTTTTACCTTTCTATCAGTAAAGTGGACAGGAGAACTGTGCTTATGTCTTAGGACTTTTGTGAAATTTTTGTGTGATTTAAAAGTGAGATCCATGCATATAAAGATCTTAAATCAATATCTAGAACATAAGAAACTCACCATAAATGGTAACTTATTGACAGGAATAGTTGAAGGATCTGGACAGGTATTATGTTTTGGAGGAATAACTACTCTTGAAGAATAATATGATATTTTTTCTCTATATAGCTCCAGAAAATAGAAGTTACGAGAATACAACTCTGTTCAAGAAATTAGTTTCTAAGAAGATGAGCTAGCTGACCATAAATTGGGATATCACAGAATGATGAATGCCACTCTCCCCTCACTCTTCCTGGGATACCAGGAGTGCAATTTGATTCCACCTCCACCTTTTTATTTAATGAAAACTTGGAAAGTTTACATATAATTGTAAATTACATTGGGCACTAACTATAAAGGGGTTGAGTACTCTAAAATGTACCCTTGGAATCAGAGCTAAGTATCGAAGGAAGGAGCATGTTGAAAAGATGAAACCTTTGCCTAAGGTAGGGATTCTTGTCATCTGGAGAAGGTGTAGTTGTTGTCCATTGGTGGTGGAGAAAGTCACTGTGTTGTCTTGGGTCAGGATAGTTCATGGAAAGTACACAGAAGCTGGCAGGCAAGAAAGGGACACTTCTACTGAGTTGTTGATGAGTTGTACTGATGAACAAGGGCTGGAAGCAAGAAACTATGCTGGAGGTTTTAATTTGGTCAAGGCTGGCAGACAACACCCATTATGGTGTATTTTCTGTCTTACTGTTTTTCTGTGCGGTTTCTTTATGCTTTATAGAGGATCTTTTAATATTTTTTGCCAAACCGGTTCTGTGGTGATGTACTCCTTTAACTTTTGCTTGTCAGAAGAGGTTTTTTTAATCATTCCTTCATTTCTGAATGATAATCTTGCCGAATAGAGTATCCTAGGTTGAAACGCCTTTTCTTTTAGCACTTAGAATATATTATGCCATTCCCTTCTGGCCTGTAGAGTTTCATTTGAGAAGTCCTCTGACAGTCTTATGGGGACTCCTGTGTATGTGACACTTTTACTGCTTTTAATAGTCTTTATCTTATAGTCTTGATATTTTTATGATGGTATGTCTAGGTGTATTTCTGTTTGGGTTTCTTTTATTAGGAACTCTTTGAGCTTTCTGGATCTGAAGGCTTGCTTCATTCTTCAAATTGGGGAAGTTCTCATCTATTATTTCTTCAAATATGGTTTCTGCCCCCTTTTCTCTTTAATTCAGCCATCACGTCTCTTACCTGTTTGATGTCTTTTTTTTAATTCTTCTCTTTGCTTCCTGACATTCTCATTTACTGCCTTTACTGATTTCTGGACTCCCATGAGCATGTTAATCACTGTTACCCTAAATTCCTCTTCAGGTAATTTACATATGTCTGCTGTATTTATATTTTCCCCGGGTTTTTGATTGGATTCATCATTTCATGTATATTTCTCTGTGCCTTTGCTCTTTTCGGCATTCTGTCTATATATTTGATGGTTAGGTTTCCCTGGTGTTGTGTAGGTTTGACTTGACCAGGATTGGCAATGAGACTGCAACTTTGCCTCTATCTACAAGGTGGCACTAACAGGTAGCATTGGGGCTTGGGACTGCCTTCTCACTGCAATTCAGGGTGTGGGGTACCTGATGGGCGGGATTTTCGGTGGCTGGATATGCAGTGGGTAGGATTTCTGCTCACTGGACTGCAGGCTCTGGTGTGAAATCGTGTGGGAGGGGTTTGATTTGGCTGATTTCTGGTATAGCTGCACCCAGAGCAATTTCACTGTGTGGGCTCCAGTTCAGCTCCTGGTGCAGTGGCTCTCCTTTTACCCCCTCCCAAGTTGGCCCTCTGTGGTTCTGCCTCTCAGCTCCACTGGGCCCACCTCTCACTGCCTCTGTAGCTGGTCCTGAAATCCCTAGTCTCTGCCCCACCGCATCTGGAGACCCCCAAGCTCCGTCCCAAATCTAAAATGTGGCTTAACTCAGAACTGTGCCAGGTATCCTCACCCAGTGTTAGTCTTCAGCTGTTCTGTCTCCAGCTGAAGTGCCAGTTGTTTCTTGGTGTTTCTCAGGATAATAGGTGATTTTTTTTTTTTTTTTTTATGTCTGTGGGGTGCTACCCAAAAGTGCATCCTATCGAGTCACCATTTGGAAGTTGATCTGTAATTTGATATTTTTGAGAGTATTTATGTATCGTATAAACTGAATTAGACATTCAAAATCTTTTCCCAGTTTGCTATTTTGATGATTCATTCAACAGATTTTTATTGAGCAAGTGGACACTAAGTGAGCAAGTGGACAGATCAGTGAGCAGACAAGATCCTTCCTTGTCTTTATAACGTTTATCACTCTATTGTTTTATAGTTCTAGTGGCCACCCTTTTTTTTGAAATTCCTTTTTGAAATTCTACCTCTCTTATTGAATCTCCTTTATCTCCTTCAATTGTTGTTCTTCCTTGTTCTTCTCACAACTGGCATTGTCCAGTCTTCTTTCTCAGATCTCTTTTTCTTGTATGCATGCTGCTTTGTCCATCTCTTCTAGTGTATCTAGCCTTTACAGACTCTTATATTTGTCTTCCCACAGTGCTCAAAACCTCTCATTGACTCCCCATTGTCTGTTGAATGAAAAAGTTTGGTATTTGAGAGAAACTTGGCTAGATATTCCAGTCTTCTCCAACTTTTCTCTGTCTAGTCTTGTAATCTTTGGGCAAATCGATAGCTTCCTGCTCCTTCTTTTTCCCTTGGAAAACTCTTTTGCCTTCTTGTTTCTCACTTAGTCTTTTCAGATCCCTCTACCTAGGAAAACTACGCCTCCATTTGATATCCTCTTCATCATTTAAAGCTCATTGCAAATGCTAACTTATTCATGTAACTTCACAGATACCAAGGGGAAGTGAACTTGCTCCTGCTCTGAACCATCATAGTCCCATATCTTTCATATATAGCTCAGTATGTATTTGGTGACACATGAATGGGTTGTATAATAAAGTGATATACTTTTATTTAAAGAGAAAATTTACTTTATGTACAATAAATTCCTACATTTAACACTTTATTGAGCATCTATTATATGCCATGTACTGTTCTGGACATTGAGAATATGACAATAAGTAAAAGTCTACAACATATAATATGTCAAATGATGGTATGTGCTATGAGTCAAGGTACACAAGGGTGAAAGGTTTAGATAGTGAACAAGGTGCTATGTACAATAAGGCATAAAGGACATGCCCTGGTGGTGTAGTGGATTGGTCAACTGCCTTAGTCTGAGAGCTCAGTCCACACATCCCAAGACCCAGGTTTAAGACCAGGGGCCAAGATAAAAGCTAAGATCAACAACTAAATAAAATAAAGTACATCTTCCTCCTCTCCCTTCCTGCCTGTTGATCCCTGCTTGCCTTCATTCCTGCCAGCACCTTTCCTTAAAAAACAAACCAAAAATACATAAAAAGAAACCAAAAAAAGGAATGAGGAAAGGCTTCTCTGACAGGATAGCCTTTAAATAGTGATAATCCGTAGAAGGTCTCATAATGCTTCCAGACTAATTTAAATATCGTCAGTAAGTTGATTCTGAGTTTTGGTTTCACCCTTTTATATTACACATGAGCAATTTAAACTAAATCATGTAATTGATAATTGTGATTGGGATTTTTTTCTCATAGAAAATTCTATAAAAATGTATAGCTATAATGTTTTAATGATATAGCCTAATGTTATCTTTGGGAGAATGATAGATTTTTATAACTATAAATTTCAGAATTGATGGAGCCAAAAGAAATTTAGATAAAATGCTGGATAAAAGAATACCTCCAGCACCAGAGCCAGATTATCCTCCAACTGTAAGTTTATGTTTTTTCCTAAGAAGTTTGTCCTTACACTGTAAAAATTTTTAGTTATGCTAATCTAATGTAATGAACATATAAAAAAGAATAATTATATATTTTAAGTTATAGTCTTAATTAAAAAATTTAATTGAAATGTTTCTTCTTTATTTAATTATGTGTTATTTGTTTGTTTTTGACAGATGACCAGTGACATTAAAAAAAAAGGAGTGAGTTCAATTTTTTTATATTTCTTATTTTGAAAATATTCAGAGAAATTGTTGCTAAGAATCTCCTTTTGAGGCCACATGCTAAGTTCCATTCTAGTAAAGAAAGACATTTAGAAAATGTGATTTAAAGTTTTTCTGCCCAAGGGAATAAGCATTTCTTGAATGACTGTCGGCTTTAAGTGTTCTAATTTTGTTGCCATTGTTATTTGAGGAATAGTTGTAAATATTTTAGTTCTTATTCCAAACAATTGAAAAAAACCTCGAAGTGGCATTTGTAAGGAAATGCTTCTCCCCTTCTTATTATGACAATCACATATGTCCCAATATTGATATAAAGATGATTACTTATTGAGACTATTGTGTGCTAGATTCTAGAGTTTAAAAAAAAGTCACTGACTATATAAGTGACAAAATGAGATTGATGTTATTTCTGAAAAGATGACAATATGCAGAATCTCCTTAATAGCAAAGGATATGGAAAACTTAGAGATCCAGTTATACAAAAGAGGATGTTACCTGGCATGTTCCCAGATAGGGATGTAGGTTTTCCAAGTCCATTAAAGTTCCCTTTGGGGATAGAGAACTGAGGATAATGCCTCCCTGTGAATTGAGGACCTTTGATAAAAACCTCATTTTTGCTATTTCAGTGTTACTATTATTTTAAAAATAATCTTCCTCCTCCCTTTGTCTTTCAAATTTTCTGGAGATGCTGACTGTGGATTTGTCTCTTTGGTAGGTATAATAACTAATGCAAAACAACCTCCAAAACATTCATAAATATTTAATGTGAAGCAGGGTGAATTGCACATTATTTAGATATGTGTCTAGAATCCTTGAGGTTCCTCCACAGTTTTTGCTTTCTAATTTGTTAGTCTTAAAAAGGGACCCAGATGTGAAAAGAGTCGTTTACTTCTGAACCCACTGCTCTTGGCGATCTGGCTTCTAGGAACTCTACCACTTCATCATTAATTTCACCAGTGACCACTGACTGCTAAATACAAAGGATATTTTAAAATACTTCTCTCACCTAGGTACCTAGCTGACTTAAAAAATCTTTTTATTTTGAAATAATTGGACACATGGATCATTGGAACAGAACAGATGACCCAGAAAGAGACCCACATACCTGTTTTGAGAAGGGTGTTAAAATCAGTTTAATAGAGGGAGGATAGTTGTTTCAACAAATGGAGTGGAACACTTGGGCAGCCATAAAAAAATGAAACAAATACTTTCTAAACCCAACCTAAATTAAACCTTGTATAAAAATTAACTAAAAATTGGCCACAGGATTAAATATAAAATGTAAAACAATTTTAACCTTAGGAGAAAATCAAGAAAAAAGTAAAACTATAAAATTTTTAGAAGAAAACTAAGAGCTAAGCGTGTTCTTATGTAAGACACCACAAGCACAATCCAAAAAATGTCAATAGTTGAGATTTCATCAAAATTAAGAACTATTTCTCAGTGAAAGATACTGATTAAAGGATGAAAAGACAGTTATCCACTAGGATAAAATAATCACTAATTACATGAACCAGGTACAGTCCACATACATCCCAAGGCTCCTGGTTCAAGACCTGGGACCTGAGAAACAATCAATGATGAACAACTTAATAAAATATATGAAGTGCTCCTCATCTCTCTTCCTGCCTACCTGCCTACTTGCTTTCCTTCTTGCCTGTACCTTTCCTTAAAAAAAAAAAAAAAAAATCCCAAAACTACTCAATATAAAGGCAAACAACCCAGTTATAAAATGCATAATAGATGTGAATAGACATTTTGCCAATAGAATGTATGGATGGCAAATAGGTACATAAGGATATTCAAATTCATTAAACCATAAGGGGAATGCAGATTAAAACAATGATCAGTATCACTGTGTATCTATTAGATTGGTTAAAATAAAAAATAGACAGTTCTGACTTTTGATGCTTACCAGTCACTTCTTTTCTATTCCCTTATATTTATTCTGATTCTCTGACTATTATTTTTCTGTTATCTCATGGATTTCTCTTCCCTACCTATGACCCATAATTTTCTTTCCTTGAGTCTCCCTGGATGATTCCTTTTCTGGTTTCAGCTACCTTACATGTATTGATGACTCCAAGAGATTTTTATGCACAAATAATTCAAATTCACCATGTCAGGAATTCACCAGCTTCCTCCATAAGACTCTTCTTTCTTACTCTGTTCTGGTTATTGTTAATGCTGTCCATTCAGTCACTCATTCTTGGCTCTTGGTAGAAAGAGCTGAGAAACAGAAATACCCTCTCTCGTCCCCTCTCTTCTCCTCTCCCCATTCCTCTTTCTATTTCCCCCTCATCCATCTATTTTTTTTCTTTTTTCTTTTTTTTATAGGGAAAGGCAGGCAGACAGAAAGAGAAAGGAGGAAGAAGTATTTTTATTTCATTTTCCATTTAGTTGTTCACACTGGCTGTTTTCCCCAGCACCTGGGACTCAAACCTAGGGGTATATGACTTGCTCCTTTGGAGGCAATTTACCCAACCACTGCTCCACCAGGGTGCGCCATCCATCATTTATATATCTTGACAACTATAAGGTTATATCAATGCCTCTTATTCCAATTCTGTAACATAGGAATCATTTTAATCTCTTTCCATGTTTGTAATTCTTTTCTCTAACTGAGAAACGTGAGTTTTATGACCACAATATATTTTTTTAAATCCTAGCCTTCACATAAAATTTTAAAATTGATAAGTCACAACACTGTGAAAAACAAACCTCACTAGAGTTCATTTGTATAGTATTTTGTGCTTAGACTGAAGACATAATAGTCATATACTGTGTTCAAAGTTACTTTGATTAGTTCTACACCCGTTTCAGTGTAGTTGTTACTAACATGAAACCCAATTGGGTTCATTCATTTCTGTTTTCAAACAAACATCCTTATTGTTTTTCTTATATTGTGAGTGTGAAACTAGCATATTTTTTAAAAAGGAAAGGTACAGGCAGGAATGAAGGCAAGTAGACAGGCAGGCAGGGAGAGAGAGGTGGAAGAACATCTTAATTTTTTAAATTTTTATTTAGTTCACACTGGTTGCTTCTCTCTGGGCCTGGGATTTGAACCCAGGGGTGCATGACTTGCTCCTTCGGAAGTGATTGACCTAACTGCTGCTCTACTAGGGTGCACTGAAACAATAGCATTTTAAAAGTAAGAACTATACCAAAAGATATACCCAAAGAAGTGTATCCCTGTTCCCTTTCTTCCGTACTTTCTACCCATTCTCACTCATCCTCTTTATATTATCAAACTCTTTAACTTCTGGTTTATCCTTTCCGTGTTTAATTTTTCACAAAGAAAGATAGACATTTTCTTATTTCTCCTTTCATCTTACATAAAATTTATCATGCTATAAATAATCTTTTGTATTTTGTTAACAATATATTATAGAAGTCACTCCATGTCAGTTCATCTTCTTGGTTCTTTCCCCCTACCTTTATTGAAACAAAATTGAAATATAACATTATGTAAGTTTAAGGTATACAATATGTTGATTTGATCACCTGATTTTTTTTTTACTGTTGCACAAAACACCAATACGTGAATGTCTAATAAATTATTCAGCTACTCTCAAATGTTTCTAATATTTTATGGCAGTGAATAACCTGTTATATGTGTATTTTCGTATTATTATAGGAGGTGTATTTTCAATTTATCAAAGTGAGACCCCTGGCCAATATGTAGTTTTGTCAGATATTATGAAATTTCTCTCCAAAAAGGTTTTTTCACTCTGCATTCCTATTCATAATTTACAGCATGTGGGGGTCATATTTTAATTTTTTTGCTCTTCTGACAGGTGACAAGTGGTATCTGAAGGTGGTTTTGAATTTTCTTTCTCTATGAGAGTGAGATGAAATATCTTTTCATATGGTTAAGGGCCACTTTAATTCTATTTTTATAATGAAATATTTGCTTATATCTTCTACCTACCTTTTTTCTTTTCTTTTTTTGGGGGTCTATTTTCCCCTAAATTTAAAATAAATTTGTAGTAAGGTATACATAACCTAAAATTTGCCTTCTTAACCGTTAAGTGTACAGTTCAGTGACAGTAGTTTTGCATTGTTGTGCAACCTACCTCCAGAACTTTTTCATCTTGTAAAACTGAAACTCTATACTCACAACAGTTCCCTATTTCCTTTACCCTCTAGCCCCTGGCAACTACCATTCTGTTTTCTGTTTTTGTGAATTTGACTATTCTAGAGACCTCATGAAAGAGGGGCATGTGGTATTTTTCTGTCATTGGCTAATTTCATTTAGCGTAATGTTCATCCAGCCTCTATACTTAAAGCATTCTTTATACTATATTTGAGAAATATGTTCCAAATATTTTCTTCTAGACTTTTTTGTTTGTTTGTTTCTTTCAATTATAAAAGTTTGTTCACCCATTTATTCTAGTAGGCCCTAAACTGCCAACACCACTAACCATTCGGTTTCCATGAATCATGACCTTTTAGTCAATATGGCACCAACATTTCAATTTTTTAATAAAAGAATGGTTTTGTAAAAGGAATTGTTCACCAGGAAGAACTTTACATGTCCATTTAACTAAGTCTTGCTTGCCTAACTAAAACACACCAAGATTTATCTAGTTTTTTCATTTAGGTTGGGAGGTGGGTGACTATGATAAAATTTTCCTTTCAAGCGTTTTTCAAATAAACTTGCACTTTATATGATTATAGATACAGGTTCAGTATGGCTTTAAAAATATTGTCCAATTAAGGTGTGCCCTGGTAGGGTAGAGGTTAAGTCAATCACCTCTGAGGAACTCAGGCCACATACCCTGGGTTTGAGTACCTGGTCCAGGGGAAATAACCAGTGTGAACAACTAAATGGAAATGAAATAGAATGCTGCTTTCTCCTCTCTTTTTCTGCTTGCTTGCCTACTCACCTTCATTTTTGCCTGTGTCTTTCCTTAAAACAAAAACAAAAACTGTCTAATGGATTTAAAAATTATCTATTTAATTTGAAGGCTAAAGTTTTCAGGAAAATTTTCAATTTAACTTGAAGTGATTTATTTCTTATGTTCCTTAAATTGATAGGATCCCAGAAGTATGAACTTACCCTTAGTTGTGAAATACTGTTTTTTGTTTTGGTGAATGTTTTAAAAAAAGAAAATTAAAACCCTTTACATATATATTTCATGTACATATACATACCAAACAAACAACTCCCACTCCCCCAACTTCCCCCCTCCCCAAATTCCAACAAATGATTTAAAAAAACCCAGAATGGTCCTTAGGCATATATGAGTTAAACACAAATTCTGATTGAGTAATGACTGGAGATTTCCCCCAACATTTTAGAAAAGTCATTCTCTAATGCAGAGGAAGGAATATATCTGTGGCATCAAATATTCTTTTCTTAGGATAAAGGATGCAACTGCAGAAAGCTTTTATTTTTTTGTTCAAAGTAACCAGTGCTATAGATGCAGAAAACCAAAAAACCCAAGAATTCAAATACTGCCAATGACTTCCTCCAATACTTTAAAACAAACATGCCAAACTTGATCTGCATTAAACGGTAGTTATTTGTTCACATTTATAGATTAAAAAATGAAACAAAACCAGGACACACATGCACACACACACACACACACACACACACACACAACACAGCACATACTATTAAGGAGCTTCATCTTCTGGACAAGAATGCCAAGTTAGTCTCTCTTTATAAAAAGGAATTACAGCTTGAGGGCATATCATATTTGCCTCTTTTGACAAACCTGCTTCATCTGAATATTTCCATTTCATGAGAAACATGACCTCTGCACTACTCTCTGTGTCACCAATTATTCGTTCACGATGAAGACCTCTGGCAAAGCCTCTTGGTTTGTCAGCAGCACTTCTTTTCTTCTTTGATTTGCTATGATCAGATTCATTACCAGATAGTTTCTTTTTTGTATCTTTTGCTTTCTCAGCTTTTTGAGAATTAAGAAATGCTTCAATTAGCTTTGGACAATCTAAATTTTCTTTAGCTTCCCCCAAGTATTGTCAGCATCCTTTCCACTTTAGGAAATACTCTGCCTTCCCATTCAGCATTCGTTGGTTCAGTACTTTTTCTTTTTTTAAAGAAAGTAAGAAAGGAGAGGAGGAAGAAACATTTTTAAGAAAGGGAGAAATATGTTTATTTAACAGAGTAGTTTTTTAGGTCTTAAACCCAGGTCCTTGGACTGCTTGTGGCCTACACAACCAATGTCTCAGCGCCTGAGCCACAAGAGAATGCCGGAAGAAGCATTTTTCAGGAAGGAAAGGAAGAGGATGAGGAAAGACTTACATATATATATATTTTGGGTTGTTCCCCTCAGGCTTACATGGTCTACGCCCCAGCTGCCAGCTTGGCACCTGAGCCAACAGGGCTTGCCTGGTCCATTATTTTTTCCTCTGTCAATTTCTTCAGATTCTGCCTCTTCAACTTTTTCACTCTTTCCTTTTTGTTTACCCCCCATTTTTTATGTTACAGTTATATTGGAAGCCATTTTTTTATTGCAGACTTGAAGAGCTATTTTTTGCTGACTCTGAGCTGCTCTAGGTTCTGGGTTTGTTGCAATCTCCATCAGTTATCTTTTGACCTTTTTTATTGTGACTTCTCTTTCTTTCTTTCTTTTTTTTTTTGCCATACAAGCACTTTTATTTTTACGTAGTCAGAATTTGTTAGTCATTTTTTTAATTATGTCTGGGATTAGAAAGTTTCCTGTACTCATTATAGATGAATTTATCCATTTCCCCCTAGTTCTTATGTAGCTTTATGGTTTAAACTCCTGATTTTTGAATTTATTCTTATTTATGGTAGAAGGTATGAACTTTTCCAAGTGACTAACCAGTTGTCCCAGACTGTTTATTAAAATCTTTATCTTTATCTCAGTAATTGAGGTACTATATTTATTATATGCTAAATTTCCTTTTGTTCTGCTTTTTGTACTTTTACTCACTAATCTGTTTACTCATGCACCTGTATCATATTGTTCTAATTAGAGTGAAGTGTAATATGTTTTCATATCTTGTAGATTTTCTTTCACAGGGATTTCTTGGTTATTCTCACATGTTGCCTAGTTCCATAAAAATGCAATTGATATTTTTATTAGTATTGCATCAAATTAATCTTGAGACAAACCAAAATATTAATGATATTTAATTGTCTTTACCAACATCAAGTATTATCAGTTTGTAAATGTCCACTCTTTTTTAAAGACAGGAAGGAAGGGAGAGGAGCAAGAAACATCTTAATGTAGTTGTTCAGTTTGTTTTTTCACCCCAGCCCCAGAGGGCCTTAACCTTTGTAGTCCACATGTCAATGTCTGCGATGCCTGAGCCACAGGGCGTGGTCCTTATTCAGATCTGTTCTTATCAGGAGACTCGTTGTTATGTAAGAATTTATGAGATTATATTTTACTGCTATTGTACCAGCAATAATCTCAAAGAGAGTAAGGGAATTGTCTTTTTTATGAGCTAATATATATATTCTCAGTATTCATAACAGTATCTGAATATTTGTTGAATTAACTAATATTTGTTGACTGAGGGAGTAATAATATGTCAGATAAGAGATCTTTATTTTGCCTTGAGAAAGTGAAAAATATACTAATAACAAATTTTATGAGAACTCGTAAATAAAGATATAAAATACTTTTTTTTTTGTAGGCCATACTTTTGGATAACATGTTTTAATACTAAAATGTTTTTTTCAGAATATTTTTATTCCGAAAAGGTTTTGTCTTGATATGACAAAACTCATGAGTTGCATTGAAATATTACTCCATGTAGAACATTTTTTTCTTATTACGTTCTCAGTTCAATTATGTTTACATGAAACAATGTGTGGAAAGTAGTCCTATAGTACCTATTCAGCAGGAATGGGTGGATCACATGCTAATGCTGATACCTAAGTCTTTAAAGGAAGGAAAAGAAAGAGAAGAACTTGTTGAAAGTCTCATAAATGAAGTTTCACGTGATTTTGAAAAAAGCTTGAAAAGATACATGGGTAAGTAGCATTTAACACAATGCCAATTCTTCTACCTGTGTGCCCTTGCTCCTCCTTTTGAAAGTAGAAATACACATAATGAATAATGAGCAGTAATTATTTAGCAATATGTATTTATGAGATATTACTTTTATTTAAAATGTTTATTTTGAGCCTATATACTAGTCTAAATCTTTGTAATTAAGGGCTCATTTTGTAATTTTTTATTTGATTAATAATAAATATTTTTCATTTTGTCTTTATGGTTGTACTTATATTATTTATAGGATTGGAAGAAAATATTCATGCGTTTGGGGACATCTATTAGGGATTTAACCTTTGTGGTTTTTATTGGAATAGTTTTTTTAATGACCATTTCAGTGACCCTTGAGTAGATAGACTGAAAAACTGAGAGTGTGCTGAATCTTTACTGTCTCTAAATTTACCTCCAAAATAAGGTCGGATAGTACCAAGAGTTTTATTTGTTTTAAATAAAGAAATTTTTCTTTTATTTTCATTTTACTGCACAGTAAACCACATCATCCAATATTAAAGTTAGAAATTTTGATAGAATTTTTGTAAGGATTTTGAAATATTAATAAAAATATGTATTTTAGTACAGAGTGTCCTTGTGAGACCACCAGTTAAGTGGCTTGAAGATGAAGGAGACCCTTTACCTGAATCTCCTCTGTGAGTAAATTATTTTAAAAATAATGCTTCATCTAGGTTTTGATAATAGGTTGAAAATAAACTGATCTTATATCCAAGTCAATAACTGTGAAACTTAAATGTATTTTGAACATACCTGAAAAAAATAGTACTATTGTTTCCTCCAAAGATATCCTCTGCTTCTCAAGTTACTGCTTAGATAATTAGGAGCATCTTTATGAATGTGTTGCTCAACTTGGCTTTAAGTAATCTTCACTATATGCCAGATTTATTCATTCTTCCTCCCTAGTCCTAAAAACTGAGTTTGTTTATTTCTACACAGGGTAACTGAGTCAGAGTGGAGTGGAAGTTAGCAGGTCATTCTTGCCTGGAGCATCACCTGTTTTACCCACAAATTATCTCTGTTCTCTCTGAAGAATGCACTTTCAAAATCTTGATGCATTTTTATTTCAAGTATATCTCCTAAGGTTCTCATTCCAGATCACATTTCCTTATTCTCATCCTGCATTCTTACTTTAATAATAATCAAATGTCATAAACATTATTTCTTAAATTTAGAATGTCTTGCTTGAATCATATTTTATATGGTGCTTTGCTTTTCCAGAGGTTTGGATTATTCTAATGCTTGGCATCCAACCTATCTGCAGTTAAGAAATCAAATATCGACTAATTTGCACATTGTTCATCCAACTATGAAAATGTTACTGGACCTTGGTCATACAACATTTGCCAATGCAACTTTGTTGGACTTAACAGGAATTAGGTAAAATTACATATTAATTAATTAACATTTAAAATGTAAGTGTCTCCTGTTTAAGTCTTTATGCTTTTGACTGAATACTTTTTCTAACTGGTAAGTCTTTGGAATTTTCCATCAGTCTAAAATTTAAAAAAATTTGTCATATTTGTCTCAACAATTTTGTGTCAGGACCAGTATCTACCATGTGCTTTAAGTCATTTTAATTTTCTTCATAAATAGAGCTAAAGGCCCAATTGACTGTGAATCACTGAAAAATGATCTATCAATACAAGCTAGAAAGGCAGAAGAAAAGATAATGAACACATGGTATCCAAAGGTTATAAGTCTCTTTACCAAGAAGGAGTCACTAGAAGGCATTAAACCTGAAAAACTGGAAGGGTTTTATAACTGTGTTTCAACACTTATGTCAAATCAGGTATATCAAAATATAATTTATGTATTTTAAATTATAATATTATTAAAATTTGGTATTTCAAACAGAATTCTATTTAGAAATAGTGCTGTCATTTTGAAATTTAAGAAAACTTATTTTTTAAAATATTATTTTATTGTTAACGTTGGTTTATAACATTTTTTATTTAAACTTTTACATGGACTTTTTAGCAATATAAAAGTAATATATATATGTAAAATAATATATGTACATAGTTCAAAAGTATTCAATATGCAAAATCTTTTTTAATAGTAATCTTTATTAATTATTTTGTTCACAATGCTATGTTCATTTTAGAGTATTGAAATTGCATCTCAGTCAATATTTCACACCACACCCACCACCAGAGTTCCAGTGTCTTTTTGCCACTATGTTTTTCTCTTTTATTCCCTCCCCTTCCAACTATTCCCAGTAACCACATTCTTGTGTCCTGTTATTTTTGCTGAGATTGGTATGTTCATTTGTTTGATTTTATTATATTCCACATTTGAGTGAAACCATCTTGTATTTCTCTTTTTCATTCTGACTTATTTTGCCTGACATAATCCCTTCCAGTTTCATCAAGATATTTGCAAAGGGCACAATTCCATCTTTTTAAATAGCTTCATAGAATTTCATTGAGTTTATGTACCACGGTTTCTTTATCCAGTCAGTCATCTGTTGATGGGCATTTAGGTTGTTTCCATGTCTTGGTTATTGTGAACTGTGCTGCTGTGAACATAGTGCAAGTAATTTTTCTGATTAGAGATTTAGTATTCTCTGGGTATATGTCCAGGAGTCAGATCGTTGGACCAAACAATAGATCCATCTTTATTTTTTTTTGAGGAATGTCATACTGTTTTTCAAAGAGGCTGCATCATCTTGCATTCCCAATACTGTAGGAAGGTTTGTTTTCCTCCACATCCTTTCCAACACCTGCTCTTTCCATGTTTGTCTTCAATTCTTTGACTGTATCTTTCATAGTTAGCATTTATGCTGGGGATTTCTTCATGTTGCCATCTTTTTGTTGATGTATTTCCTTCAATCTCTCACTTCTTTTCTGGGGTCTTCTAATTACCTTTAGGGAGGGAGTTAGTTGTGTCTGCCTCCTGAATCTCATTTACATTTTTATTAACTGTTATTTTGAGGTCTGTCTTTTAGGTTGTCCCAATCAGTATCTTTTCTGGTGGGTGCCTAGTATCTTCCTGTTTTTGGATCATTTGTGGAGTTTTATTTATTTATTTTTTTTGGCGGGGGGACACTTAGATTTTGGCATGCTTTCTTCTCTACCTTGAAGAAACACTCTGTGACTTTCCTATTCTTTTGCTTTAGATTTCTTCTTACTATATGATGATGTGGCAGGTGCCAGCTCCTTGATTTCAGGTGACTGGGACTAGTATCACTCTCTATGATGCTCTCTTGAGGTGGGCCATTGATTTGGTGTTTCAGCTCGTGCTTGCAGGCTTCATAGCTTTCTGGTGCAGGGAGATTCATACTCAGCCGAAGTGCAGTCCACTGTGCAGAGAGACCAGAATTTCCTATTAGTGATAGGGGCAGGGCTCTCCCTCCCTGCTGTTCTACTAGAGACCAAGTTCATAGGCCACCCTTGTGAAGTCTGCTGTACTCCAAGGTAGCAGGCATCATCCTGTAGCCAGAGTTGAGGGGATAGGACTCACTGACCACAACTCCTCATTGCCTTAATTATGTATTTTGACCCCTGGGTCTGGGTTGAGGCAATGTGGGAGTTTGCATGTCCTGATGCCTAGCAGGTGCCTTTTCCTGGCAATGGCTGGGTAGGTTGCATGTTAATGGTCAATGGTATCTGAGTTCTTAGTGTGCGCTGGTTCTGGGCTATGGCGGGGCCAAGCTAGGGGTCTAGGATATCTGAGGCCTCATATGTGCTGGTTCTATGTTGTGCAAAGGTGGAGCCGAAGGCGATGGCCCACAATATATGGGACCTGAGGCCTAGCTTGTGCTGGTTCTGGGGTGCAGTGGGGCTGGGGACAGGAGTCTGGAGGATCTGAAGTCTGGCGTGCACTGGTTCTAGCAAAAATTCTTTATAATTGATTTTTGACATTAAATATGTCTTGGAGAAAGTTTTTTGTAATAAACTGATTAAGCATTTTATTAGCTTCATGGACTTGTTCCTTCTTCAGGTTTGGAAGTTATTAGCTATTAGTTCTTTAAATACATTCTCTGTTCCCTTTTCCTTCTCTTCTTTTGAAATATCCATTTACTCTTTGTTGTCTTTTATGATGGAGCTATATATTTCTCATAAAGTTTCTTCATTTAATAAAATTATACTTGTCTCTCCTCTTCCACTGGAGTCATTTCTAGATTTCTATCTTTGATCTCACCAATTTTCTCTTTTATAGGGCTTATTTTATTTCCAGCACTTTCTAAAGCATGCAGTTCTTTAGCTCTAGAATTTCTGTTTGATTCTTTTTAGAGTTTTGATCTTTTTGAAAAATTATTCTTTTTGTTTTAAAATTTAATTTCTGAAATAATTGAAATGTTTTACTGAGTTTTCTTATTGCTCACTGAAGTTTTTCATAACAATTTTATTTTTATTTCTCTGACAGAGCACAATCTTCTGTGACTTAAATTTTGGTTTCTGGAGAATTGCCTTTTTTTTTTTTTTTTGTGACACAGTGCTATGGTCACTTTTCCTGGTCACTTGTTCCTTTATTTATATATTTCAAGAAGTAAATACCTTTCTCATTTAGGTCTTTTTATGTTTTTAGGTATTTTTATGTTTAATTCTAGTCTATCAATTCACCAGGTTGGTAATGGAGGGCTTTATTTCACTTCCAGCAGGTGGTGGTATAGCACAGGTTTTTGGTTTCTCTTTTCTGTGAGGACTCTGGTATTTGCACTTTCTACTTTTCCTCTGCCTCTGCAGATGTCACCAGTGTGATCATGCTGCTTGTTATCTCTGGAGTCACTGGTGCCTTGTTGCTGCCAGTGTCACTGTGGTCACAGGGATTATACCCATGGCCACTAGGGTAGCTCTCCATTGTATCTAAAGTTGTCTGAGTTTTGGGTCCTTTAGTTAGGGAGAGGGGAGAGGTGAAAAGTGGGGGTTAGAGGAGGTAGGGGATATAGAGCTGGGGCTGCAGACCCCACCTTTTCCACTGCTTTTGGGTTGTCTGGAGTTAGAAGTTCAATGCCAGCTGTTTCCCTATATTTGCTTCCTGGTGTGTTCCTCTTCACTCACCTTTAGATGTTCAGATATGTACATCTTTCTCAAGACCTAGTATATTGAGCAGTATATACAGTATATTGTTGCATTATGAATGTCTTACTAATTGTATATTGAAGGAGAGAGACAGAGGGTGTATCCAACCTCCTTGATGGTGATGTCAATTTTACTTAAATAAATTTAGCAGAAAAATGTTTCATTTCAGAAGCAATCTATAATGAGAAGAAAGTCTAGAAGTATGGTTAGTATTTTAAGTGATCAGTTAACTCATGCTTAAAGATTATAAATTAGTTACAGTTTTGTTGGATTTTGTTAACAAAATAACTCTATGTAAATACATATTTGATCTTATGAAATTCCAAATTGATTAATCTTCATTTTGTAAGAAATAGTTATTTTTAATGTACAGTCTTTAAATTTGTTGTTAGAAAGTCCATATCAAACACTTAGACATCTAAAACTGTTTCACAATGTATTTTATTTCCTTCATACAATTTTTTTGGTGAACCATATTATTTTAAATAGTGTCAATCTAATTAGATAATTTATGAACTTAATTATCATTATTGTGTGACAAAGGATGTTTGTACATACTCAATATATTTCTTTAAAATTCTTTTTATTGTGGTGACTTTGATTTTGCATATTAAAATAAACTCATATGTGTAGTTTCTCCATATGTGCTTGTTTCCAAATTTCTCAGACAAATGTCAACACTATCTGCTTTTTACCAAATAACCTAGTGTTCTTCACCATTGTCCAGTGGGCTCTGCCACCACTGGTCCCCACCTCTCCCACTCTGGTACAATTTCCTATTGGTAACCTCATTTCTTTTTATATTTTTATTTTTTATTTTTACACATTAAAATAAACTCATATGTCTAAGTTTCCCATTCCTCATATATTTCCACACACCCTACCCTCCTCTACCAAATCACCAAATGTTTTTCACCAGTGTTCAGTGGGCCCCTCCAGCATTTGCACCCCCACAACACCCCCGTCCCATTCTCTATTGGTAAACCTCAGTTTTGTTGAAAGTGTTCAAGGGTTAGTTTCTTTTTGCCGGTTTTTTTTTTTTTTTTTGTATCTGCCTTCTTTTGACTTATTTTATTTAGCATAATCCTCTCTAGATCCATCCATGTTGATTCAAGTGACAGGCTTTCATCTCTTCTAAGGGCTGTGTAGTATTCCATTGTGTGTATGTACCACATATTCTTTATCCATTCTTATGGCGATGAGCACTTAGGTAATTTCCAGTTCTTAGCTATTGTGTTCGGGCTGTGAAAAAACATGAGGATGCATGTATCTCTATGAATTAGTTTTTGTATGTTTTGGGTAAATACCCAGAAGGGGGATGGCAAGATCATATGGAATTTCCATATTCAACTTTTTGAGGACTCTCCGTTCTACTTTCCACAGGGGTTGCACCAATCTGCATTCACAGCAACAGTGTAGAAGTGTTCCCTTTTCTCCATATTGTCACCAACATTTGTTGTTTGCAGACTTTTGGCCCAAGTGTAAGGTGGTATCATATTATTGTTTTGATTTCTATTTCCCTAATAACCAGTGAGGGAGGAACATTTTTACATATGTCTGTTGGAAATCTGTAGATCTTCTTTGGAGAAATGTCTATCAGATTCTCTCCATTGTTTGATGGGATTTCCTGTTTTTCTTTTTTTGAATTTTATGAGTTCTTTGTATATATTGAATATTAAGTCCTCATCAGATATATGAAACACAAATATCTTCCCCCAGTCAGTAGGTTGTCTTTTTGTTTTATTGATAGTTTCTTTTGCTGTACAGAAGCTCTTCAGTTTGATGTAGTCCCACTTGTTTATTTTTGTTTTTGTTTTCCTTGTTGCTGGAGTTGAGTCCTCAAAGTCCTCTCTAAGTCTGATGTCATAGAATGTCTTTCCTATGTTGTCTTCCAAGAAATTTATGGTCTGGTCTTATGTTCAAGTCTCTAGTCCATTTTGAATTGATTTTTGTGAATAATGTTAGAGTGGTCTCATGGTTTTTGCCTGTGGTTGACCAGTTTTCACAACACCATTTATTAAAAGATTGTCCTTTCTCCATCACATGCTCTTGTCTTCTTTTTTGTAAATGTCATGCTGTTAATTTAACTTTCAGAAAAAAAAATCATTATTGTCATGTTTGTAAATTTTCATGAAAAAAATACTCCCACACTAGTGAATTTTGAACAGTCTGTATATGAATATTTAAAAACTGGCTCCAGTGACAGTAGGGGCTAGCTCTCCAGGCCATCACTGACTTTTTGGCCATGTGCATGTCACCCCATAACACTCCCACCTTCAAGTGTCGAACCTCCCCCTCCCACTCATGCTTTACCACTTTGTTTGGTTTTCTGGGATACTTTTTATACCAGGGACAGAATTATTCAAGAATGTGAAAGATAATGAGTTGTCATTTTAAGATTGTCGATATTCTGTTGAAGCACTAAAATTTGCGTATGTTCCATTTATTGTTTTAGACTACATTTATTCAGAACATGTGTTGAATGACAATCATTTTCAGGACTAAATGGGTTGATAGAATGAATTAATTGTAGACAATAATTCACAGATTTTACTTAAAGGTTTAATTTATACTTTCTAAAGTAATAATTTATAATATGTAGTTGAAGGATTTCTTAAGACGAAATGTAGAAGGCTTTGTCAAACTCTTTGACCAAGATGACCAACAAGGGCTGCCAATATTTAAGATGGAATTAACATTTGATGAGGATAAAATGGAATTCTATCCTACCTTTCAAGATTTGGAAGATGCTGTTTTGGATTTGGTAGAAAGAATAGCTGAGGCTCTGCAGGTATTTAATCATCTTTATCCATTAAGCTTTAAAAAAAAATAGTACTCTTTCAGAATCTTAAATTCAGTTGAAACTGTGAAGTGTATATATTTATATTCATGTCTAAAATGTTACTATTGTTTGTTTTATTTCCATTCTCAAGTTATTTAGAGTTAGAAAATTCTTTCTCTTTGAAAAAGTTTTCTGGCAGAGATGACATTTTCCTTCTTAGAACTTTTATTGTATTTATAAATTGATACTTTTGCGTATGTCTTCTAATGAGTTGTGAGCTTCTTAAGGACAAGATTCATGACATGTCGCTTGTTTGTAGAATATTCTAGTATAATCACTTTATCTTTATAGTTATTTTGTACATATTGAATCATAGAAAACTAACCCAACTTAAATTTTATGTCTACAAACTATGCAATTTCAAATCATTATCTAATGTAAAGCTATCTTTTCTCAGACCATTGAAAGCTAAAAAAGTTTTAAAATTTAATGTAGATGTCTATATATATCAATTTCACAGATACTTATTTCATAAATTGTCATGTTTATCTATGTTAGAATGTTCAAACAGTATCCTCATGGCTGTCAGGAACTTCAACAACTGTAAATCTTGACTCAGAACTTCCTGAACACGTGTTACAGTGGGCTGTTACTATGCTGAAGGTGGCAGTACGTCGAAACTTAGAAGGTGCAAGAAAGCATCATGAAACATATGGTATATCTTACCTATATAATTCTTTTTTATTATAAAATAAACTCATTTTATTTTTACTAGAATTTGATCAGATAATTGTTTGTCTGGGGCTGTCATAAAAGAGCAGGGATTGCCAGAAGTGGTGATTGGTATGGCTTTTGGCAAAGTTAAGGATCAGACCCAAGAAATTTGATTTCTCTTAATTAAAGGCTGTTAACTGAAACAAGATAAAAAATCAAAAGATGAAAGATTTTTTGGAATAAGGCAAAAACCAAATTGAGGGTAAAAGCAAGTTTAATTTATGAGAATAATTTTGAAAAGCCTATAGCTAAATTTTATATTCTCTTTAAGTTTGTGTGGGGCAGGATGGATAGTTATTATTTGACATTCTATTAATCAAAACCTTACATTAATGGACTGATCTGAAGCCCTAACTTTTAAATTTAAAAATTATTTCTTTCCTTATTGTCTTTATTTTAAAATTCCTCTACTTAATCTGGTTAGCTTTGTTAAGTATTTAATTTTATTCTATCAGTATCTATTCTAGTGTATGTTAACAGAAGTAATAATAATGTTTAATCAAATAGACTGCTTTATTCCATGACCATATGAAAGGAAACCACTTTATCTTTTTTTAAAGGGTAGTGTAGAGATTTAAAATTAATTATTCATTTTCAGTTGAAAAATATAATTGGCTCCTTGATGGGACTGCAGTTAAACTGATAGAGACTTTTCAGGCAGAAGATCATACTTTTGATGAATATACAGAGGTAAGTGGTGAATCTTTTTTTCATTAATTTAGTTTCTGATTTCTTCTTAAAAATCAGTGTCTTTGTATTTAACAAATTACTACAGTTACAGTTAATAGAATTTCTCATTCAAAACATCATTTTCATAAATTTTGTATATTACCTCATAATTTAGTCACTCGTTTATTGATTAATCAAAAAATTCTTCATCACATTTAGACACACGACAAGATTTTGATGGTTCACGGATAAATAATACATAAACATTATCCTCAAGAGCTTATATTTGGATAGGCAGACAGACAGAAATAACCACTACAGCTGAGATAAGTACTAGATAGAGGGTTGGACTAAGTGTTGCAAAAGCACAGAGGAAGGAATGCTAACTTTTACTTTGGGGAATTAGTGAAGGTGTCTTGAAGAAGTGAAGTGAGCTAGGTTTTGAAGTAAATATTGATGAGTGGAGAAGATGTAACATGATTAGAGGACAAACATGTTTGTAGGTGTTCAGAGAATGTCAAATAAAGCAAAATGACTGAAGAATAGGTTACACAGGAATATATATAGTACCTGGAAGATTTAAGATTATGAAGTGGGAAATTTAAGTCAGAGCCACATGGGAAAATCTTCAGATATCTTTGCTGAAGAATTTGGACTTTGTTTTGAAAGTTTTTATCCATGGAAGTAGTATATTTGGATCTGAATTTTAGAAAGATAATTCTGGCAGCAGAGTAAAAAGCAGCTGAATGAGAAAAAAATTCCTATCTCCTAAAGGAGCCTTATTGCATATGCTAAAACTAGACTTTGTTTATCTTCTCCCTTTCTGCTGTTTTTTTTTAAATTTTTATTGTACAGTTTAGAAATGTTATTTTTTTCAACATTTTATTATGAAAATTTAAAGCATACAGAGAAATGGAAAGAATTAATGAAGAACACTACCTAGATTATACTTTATTTGCTTAGCTATATATTTATTCATCAGTTCATCTCTTTTCCATCCTTGTTTAATTTCAAGAATGATTGACTTTAAAAATCAACTATATTGAGGTTTAATTTACATACAATAAAATACACACATTTTATTGTGCAGTTAACTGAATTGTGCCAAATTTATGTGCCATCATCAGTCAAGATACAGAATTTTTTCACCACCTCAAAAAGTATTCTTGTATCCCATCCCAGTCAATGTGTTACACCACACACACACACATATATAGTATATTAATCCTGTGTTTTGAGACATTGCTAAACTCACTTATTTCTAGGAGTTTTATTTTTAAAGATTTCTTAGAATTTATGTATTTGTATGTGTTCTATTACATTTGTATAATAAATGCATATTTATACACATAAACATATATATCATATAGTCTACAGACAAAGCTTGCTTCCTTCTTATATGAATGCTTTTTCTTTTTTTTTTAAAAAGAGAGGAAAGAAGGGAGAAGAGGAAGAAGGATTTTTTAAAGGAAGAAATGAGGGAAGGAAGAGGAAAAGGAAACACTTTTATTTCCCTATTTGTTTTGGTTGTTCCTCTGGCCCTGGGTGGTAAACCTGTATCCTTTGGTTTTACATGGTCTACATCCCAGCTGTTGGCTTAATGCCTGAGCCACAGGCACTCAAGTGGTCACAGGATTTATTTTCTCACAGGCTGTTGAAGTTCTGTTTTTTTATGCATACACATTTAGAATTGTTATGTCTTCTTGATGGGCATCCTTTATCATCATGAAAAGCCTCTTTTATCCCTGAAAATATTCCTTATTTGAAGTATTTTTCTGATGTTGATATTCTGTAGCTTTCTTCTTAAGAGCAGCTTTATTGATTTGTAATTCATACACCATACAGTTCGCCTATTTATGGTACAATTCAGTGCTTATTTTATTTATTTTAGAGAGGAAAGAAGTATTTTTTCATTTGGTTTTTTCTTTGGTTTTTCCCTGACCTTGACTTGGGAACACAGGTCCTTGGGCTTTACATGGTCTTCACCTTAGCAATCCTTAGCTACCTGAGCTATAAAGATATGCCCATCATTAAGACTACTGTTCTATTGTAGGAATATGCCACATTGGGGAGTGGGAGTGAATATTTTAAAGTAAAATTGTGATAGTAACTGAGTTCTCTTTTGCTTTATTCTTCATTCACGAATATTTATAATTATGTTGTTTAATTTCTACAGATTTCTGAGTTTCCCTATTTTTTCTGTTACTAATTTTTTATTTTTATTTCATTGTGGTCAGAGAACATAGTTTGTATTATTTCTAACCTTTAAAACTTACTGGGGTTTGTTTTGTGCACTAGCATATTAGCTACCTTGCAGAATATTTCATGGGCACTTTAGAATGTATATTGTTATTGTTATTGGGTAAAAAGGTTCTCTGTTAAGTCTAGTTGATTTATAGTATTATTCACACGTTGTATTTTCTTGTTAATCTTATGCCTACTTTTTCTATGCGCTGCTGAAATCACAACTATTGTTGAATTGTCTGTTTTTTAACTTTTCTGTTATTGTTTCAAGTATTTTAGTTCTCTGTTGCAGAGAACATTAATATACATAAATACTGTATCTTCCAGATTAGTTGACCCTTTATCATTATAAAATAATCCTGTATATCTGTAGTAATATTTTAAGTAAAAAATTTTTAATTTATTTTGGTAGATATTAGCCACACCAACATTCTTATGGTTGCAGTTACATAATATATATTTTTACATATTTAAAAATTTTTGAAAATATTTAAAAATATTTTTATTTTTTAACATTTGTATCTTTTAATCTAAAATGTGTCTCCTTTAGATACCATGTAGGTGAATCTGGTTGTTTTTTAAAAGTAGCTTGCCTGATCATCTTTTTAAACTCTTTTTCATATATTCATATTTAATGTCATTAATATAGTTGGATTTATGTCTTCCACTTAATTTTTTTATGTCTCATGTCTTTGTTATTCTTCTTTACTGCTTTCCTTTCCATTAGATTAATATTTTTTAATGAAGTTAAATTTCTTTAATGATTTTTAATTAAAACATTTCTTTAATGGTTAATATAGTTTAAACAGTTTCAGATTTATGCTAGTTGAATTGCAGTGAGAAATAGAAATATTATTCCTAAATAACTGTCTTTCTGTGGTATTATTGCATATGAATTCCATATAGTAATATTACAAATGTAACAATACATTGTTATAATTATTATTTTACCATTGTAGTCTACTAAATACAATTTTTTGATAGTTTATTTACTTTTATATAGTATTCACATTGGTCATTCCCCCAGCCCTGGGTCTTGATTTCTGGGCCTTGGGATGTATGTGGGACCACTCCCAGGACGTGCTAGACCACTAGGCCACCAGGATGAACCCATCAAATAAAATTTGTTTGCATCTTTCTCCATTGTATTTTATTGGCAAATGTGTTTCAAATATATTCCATTTCAATATGTTATAGGCCCAGCAATACATTATATGCATATTTTTTATAGTTCATTTTAAAATTAGCTAAGAGTAGGGAGAAAAATATGCATTTATTCTCTCTTTTGTAATTGCATAATTTCTTTTTCTGGTGTTTGTTTTCTTTGTGGATTTGAATCACCATTTGGGTTTACTTGCTTTCAGTCTAAAGAGTTTCATTAGTATTTCTTTTAAGATGGGTCTCTTGGCAATTTTTTTCATTATTTACATATATTGAAATATGTTTATTTTATGTTCATTTTTAAAAGATAGCTTTGCTGTATATATGGTTTTCAGCCCGATAGTTTTTTAGTCTTGTTTCAAGATTTTCTCCTTGTCTTTGACTTTTTGCATTTTTATTATTGTATTACTGTTACTGAATTTCTCTACATTTTTCCTAGTTAAAGTTCTTTGCGCTTCTTGGATATGTAGATGGGCATTTTTTAGTAAATTTGAGAACTTTTCAGTCAATATGTCTACTTTTTCCACTTCTTTCTCTTGCCTCACTATACTCCCATCACATGTATGTTGGCCCACTTAATCATTTTTTGCATTTGTCAGAGGCTTTTTTGTCTTCATTCTATTTTCTATCTTCTTTGGATTTCATAAGTTTTATGAATCTACTTTTAAGCTTGAGAATTCTTTCTTCTGCCAGTTTAGATCTACTGTTAAGTCCCACTAGTGAATTTTCCATTTTAGTTTTCGACTTTTTAGCTTCAGAATTTTCATTTTATTTTTTATACTTTAAAAATCTTTATTGATATTCTCTGTTTGATGAGACATTGTCATCATACCTTCCTTTACTTCCTTATGCACAATTTTGTTTAATTCTTTGAACATATTCATAATGGCGACTTTGAAGTTTTTCTGCTAAATTTGAATATTTTTGCTTGCTATCATAGGCTGTTCTGTTGTCTGTGTCCTTCCTGCCACCCTACAGTGTGTGGGTGCAACTTCCTTGTTTCTCTTCTTGTCTCATAATCATCTTTTGGAATCTGAACATTTTTAGATAATTTATTGTAGCAACTCTAGGTTTTAGTTTCCCTTCCAGATTCATTGTTATTTGCATGTTTCTTTGCTTAGTGACAGTGTGGATTGTTGCAGTGAGCTCTGTTCTTCTCATCCTTCCCCTCTTTAGTGCTAACCCTTTGATGTTATCCTCAGGAAGCTAATGCTTGGCCACACATGGCTGTTAGGCTTCAATAATTATTGGCTTATTGCTCTATTGTTTTCAAAAATGCCATGGAGGTACAATTTGCTCTACTGATTAATCAGAGCTAGACTTCCTTCAAGGAATAGTTCTCAAGGTCAGTGTTAATTTGTTTTGACCCCAGCGGGGTTCTTTTTAGCATTCTCTTTCCCTGGCTCTCTCAAATTAGCTGACCTACAGTTTAGTCTGTATATTCACAAAATTCCTGAATCCCCTCACAATTTTCTCCCACCACAACCTTTATTTTTTTTGATGGCACACTTGAACTTCATGATTCTTTACAAATAAAGGTAATTTCTTTGGGAGAAGACTAGGAGTTATCTGTTTTATGACCTGTTTCCCCCTATGCCCAGGCAAAATCTCTAAATCAAGGCTTTGGATATGGAATGGGCATGGTGACTTGCTTGTCCCAGTGACAAGCCCGTTGTAGAAGATGACCACTCCTTAGAGTGAAGAGCACTAGCTTGAGGTCTTCTTGTCTTGCTTCTTCTGGTGTGAAACCATCACTTTACCATACAGAACAAGTGTGATTGGGGCTTCAGGACTCTCAATGACCTTCTCAAGGTAGAGCCTGTGGATTTGGTTGGAACACGAGAGGCCTGACCTCCCAACTATACTCATCAAGAACCTAGATTCAGCCTATTAAGCCCTCTAACTGGAAATCAGAGTGAGAGAGAGCCTGTGTTTTAAGCAAAATAATCTGGGAGGAAGTGGTATTGGCTCAGATACCACAGTTTCTCTCTTTTCTTACCAGATTTTCATTGATTTTCCTGAATACATGTTTCTTCATTTTCTGTATATTTTTGATCATTTTAAGAGACTTTGTATGTTTTTAAAAAGAATTTCTATTCCCCCTTTTTTGACTCAGTCGACTCAGACAGCTATGAAATAGGCTGTGGGTTCAGGACCTGTGGCTGAGGGGTTGGCAAAAATTTTTTCTATCAGTTTCATTGTAGAGCATGTTCATAGAAGGTTTGTGTTGTCATGCTGCAAGTCTCTCTTGGATTTCTTTTTATAATATTTTATTATCTTTAAGATGTTATCTTTTTTGTTGCTTTTTAGTTATATGATTATGAAGTACTTTCATGTTCTTTTGTATTTTTTCTGGTTGAGAAGAAATACTGCTGAGATTCTTAGATGTGGATTTATAGTTGCCATCAAATTTGGAAAATATTGTAATATAATTTCTTCAAACATTTTTTTCTCTTTATTTCCCTTTTCTTTCACTTCTGGAATTCCAATTATGTGTAGTTACATTGCCTAATAATATCCTAGTGATCACTAAAACTCTATTCAGAGCTTTTAGTTTTTTCTCTGTCTGATTTTGGATCATTCTTTTGCTTCCTTTAAACACATTAATCCTTTTCTTATCTGATTACAGCTGTTGTTACTCATTTTAAGGAAATTTTTATTTCAAATATTGTTTTTTTCCAATTTTGGGTAAAAATTAATTTTCTCTTTATTATATTGACATCTTAATTTATATCCTTGAACATATGGAGCATATTTCTAATAGAGTACAAGGCAACTATTCTATATCATTTTAGTCCAATATGTATGCTTTTCCATTTTTTCTAACATTTTTATGATCTACAAGTCATGTATTTGCTTTGTTAAATTTAATTTCTAAGTATTTTGTTTTTTGAAGCTATTTTAAATGGAATTGTTTTTTTAACTTCATTTTTGGATTTTTTTCATTGTTAGTGTCTTGAAACACAATTCATTTTTTTCCTACTACCCCTTACAAGTGATCTTTATATTTATATTTATCCTGTAACTTTTTGGGACATGTTTATTAATTTTCATAGTTGTGTGTGTGTATGTATGTGTTGTATAGGATTTTCTGTATATAGTATCATGTGATATGCAAATAGAGATTGTCCTACTCTTTCCTTTCTCATATGGATGCTTTTTTTTCTTTCTTAGTTACCCTGGTACCCCTGTACCCTTCAGTACAGTGTTGAATATTGGAAAACATCAGTTTTTTAACCATTAACTATAATGTTCATTGTAGATTTTCCCTAGATATTCCTTCCATAAAAGAGAGGATTTTGTTCAATGAGTCTTTTCTGCATTATTGAGATGATTATGCACTTTTGAATTTTATACTTTTGTTATTTACTTTTTATGTGTTTATAAAATTACATTTTGAATACATAAATGCCTTATTTCTTTCACACGAGATAGTAAGTCCTCTGTCATTTGTGTTTTATCATATAGCTCAGCAGAAGATTTTGCAGGGAATAAGTACAATATATTTTCTGTGAGCTAGCAGTTAATTTTTTTTTGTGTGTGTGATCTTGGCCATAACTTATAGTATAACTTTAGCCCTAAATCTCTAGGTTGAACAGATTGCATTGATTTTCAAAATTATTTTTTTTCTTAGGCCTAGTGTTTTTTATGTAAAATTTTCTAGAATTTTATAATTTCTGGATGATTTATGATAGTTTAAAAATTTACCTTTAGGCTAAGTAATAGATCCCTGAATTTATCAATCTTTGGCATGCCATAGTTGTGGATAGTATATTTGGGGGAAATAAAAATTATGAGAAATTATATATATGAAATGGTATGACATTGGGATTTGTGTAAAAATAAAACAGGACAGGGAATGGTTAGGGTTATAGAGAAAACAAGATTGATTGTGGGTTGATACTCTTGAATCTGGTTAATTGATATATTTTATCTACTCTCGTGTGTTTAAAATGTTCAATAAAACATTTTAAGGTAATTGTGTAATGTAATGAGAAAAAACACATAAAGTATATATGTACAGATTTATAGGTAATTACAACCTAGGTGGTCATAACCACCTAGTTTAAGAATTACAATTTCACAACACTCTTCCTTTGGGATTAGGACACCTCTTCCTTTGGGATTAGGACACCTTCCTTCTTTATCCATAATGATTATCCTGACATTTCTTGCTTTCTTTATAGTGATAAAGCTATGCATCCTTAAATAATATAGCTTAGGTCTTGCACTTGATAAGTTTACATGAAAGATATAATAGTATATGTATTCTTTTGTGCTTTTCTTCTTTCATTCATCACTGTGAAATTCATCTCTATTCTGCATCTAGGCTTATAGCGTAACACTTTATTGTATGAATATACTATTCTTCCTACTGTAAATGAACATTTGTTACCATGTTTTCTTTGATCTAGCCCACTTTCTTTGCCATAATTATTTTCCCAAAGCCTGGTGATAGTACTTGAGAATAAGAAAACATCTCTTCTCCAGGACATTCAGTTCTTCTCTGTACTGTGTATTTCCAACCGAGCAGGCACTCAATGTCATCTTTGAATTAATTAATATTCTTGTATCCTTTAAATATTAAAAAATTTAAGCCAAATACAATGAATACTGGAGGCTATAGAAAACTAGAAAAATCTTGAGAAAGAAGGATATGAAGGAAAGTTTCTTTAATGAAGAATAGAGTGGGTATGTCTTGGTGGCTCAGTCACTAAGCTGATGTCTAGGGACTGTACCTTGTAAAGTCAAAGGTTTACAACCAGGAACAGGGTAGAAACAACCAAAATAGATTAACAAATAAATAAAAGTGCCTCTTCCCCATCATTCCTTCCTTTCCTCTCACCTTCCTTCCCTCCCTCCCTCCATCCTTTCCTTCTTTCTTTCCTTTCTTCAAAATGCTTTCTCTTCTCCCTTCCTTCCTTAAAAAAAAAAAAAAAAAAAGATGAAGAGGAAAGAGGCATTTTGGTGAAGGTGAAGATGGGGTGAGAAGGAAGGTAGAGAGGCAACATTAAAGATGGATTGTGAAAATAAGTCAGAGTTGCTTAAAGTAGGTAGTTAAGTTTCATTTTCACAAAATGCAGTTTATTTCTTATCAGGTTTTCTCGCATACTACTTATTTAATTAAAAAAATTATCCCATTATTTGGGTATTAAGCTATTGCTTGAATTCCAATATGTTTTTCTTCTTCTGAATTACTTTGACCAAACCTCCCAAATTCCTTACATTCATTTTCCTGGAGACTGAATTAGAATCTTCAATGTGACAGCAGTAATGACAGCAGCAAATGTTAGTTAGCTATACAAATTGTTATATAATACAGAATTGTTTCCAAACAGAGAGAAATGAATTGAATTTGGATATAGTTTTTTTTTTTTTTCATTGTGGGGTGTGTATGTGTGTGTGTGTGTGTGTGTGTGTGTGTGTGTGTGTGTGTGTGCGTATGTGTATTTGTCTTATTACTGAGGGCATTTTACTTTGTGAAATGTCCAGATAATGATGTTGTAAATTGTATCACTGGATATTTACTGGTATATGACAAATTCCTTAGTGAAAGGAGAGGTGGAGGTAGGCAAATCAGGTAGAAGGGGTCAATTACATATATGGTAAAAGATAGAGTTGGATTGTTTATGGTAAACTTAATGTATTATATTCTGATACTGATTAGCAATGAAGCATACCTTAAGCCTATGTAATGTAATGATGCAAAGTTCTGGCAATAAAATTTTGAAAAAGAAGGAAAAGGTCAACAAATATGTAACAAAATCACCCATTTTAGTCATTTTTCAAAAAGAAATGAGTTTGCGTTTATATTTTATAATTAAGAATTTCACCATAATACAGTATCATGAAATCACTCATGAATTTGAAAATTCTAAGCATTTTTTAAAATTCTTTCTTTTTTTTTTAAAGTGTATAGGGAAATTTTTCAATGTTGCCTCAGAAATAATGCTTTTACCACAGTGGGTTCATTACCCAATGGTACGTTTGGATTGTGAAGATTTGAAGACAGGTCTAACAAACAAAGCAAAGGGATTTGCCAACATATTATTGAATGATATAGCTTCAAAACATAGAAAAGAAAATGAAAGGTAAGTAGAGTTAATTGCCAAACTCAAAGTTACAGAGCTAAAAGAAATAGTTTGCTAATAGTAACTCTTATTTAAAAACAGAAGAATAAAATATAAATACTTAGAACTTTTATAGTTTTTTCTCTTGTAGTCTTATTGATCTGGTTTCTTTTGTTTAACTAAACAAAACTTTAAGGCAGCTCTGGAGATTTAAGAGATGAAATTAAAGTAAACCAGTGTTTGGTTATAGGTTGCATGATAATACAAAGATTATATAGACTTTCAATTATATTGAGAAGATCTGCAATTAGTCCTGACCCCAGTATTTACTTATGTTACTTAAGCTCATCTGTAACGTGGAGATAGTAACACCTCCTTTGCAGGGTGACTATAAAATTGAGTTCATAAACTGGTGGTCTTCTAGCTGAATGTATCACAAAGGGGTTTTTTCATGTTTAAATGAATTCTGAATTTGCTATAAACATTTTAAAATTAGGAGATTATAATGGTGATATATGTGTGTGTGTACAAATGATTTTTTAACTTTCATTTTGAAAAAGTAGAAATATCATGCCTTTATTGGGCCTGTGTTGGTAAATGGAATTGAGAAACAGTTTTCCCTTTTGGATAAGGGAATGCAGCCTCTGGTTTGTTCAGCCAGTGTTTAAGCAACTCATCATCCAACTCATCAAATTCATTTGTCACATATTTGGCTCCAAAGGAATCTTCGGTATAACCTATTTAAGGATTAAAACAAAAATTTTGAAAGCAATTAGCACACTACCAAGAATATTGTACTCAATAAATGGCTATGATGTTCATTTTCTCAGAAGTGATGTGAGAAAATGTTGTGCCTTGGAATTAGAAACACTAGATTTGAATCCAGGCTTGCTGTGAACTAGTTCCTTCCATGACTCTAAACTAGTTCCTTAATTTCCCTGAGACTCAATTGCCTGTGACAGCTATGAAAAAAATACCTTCCAACATTGAAGTTAAGATCACAGATAACATTTGTAAAGTATCTAGTACAATGCTTGGCATAGAATAGCCACCCAATAAATATTTTTAAATGAGTTAAAAATATCACTGTCAGAAAGTTGAGTATTTTTGGTTAGGCATATTTTGTACAGACATATACACCAAAAAACATCAAAAATGGAATTAGAATTAGAATGGTTAGTATTAGAGTGTGTCAAACAATTCCACCGAATAAGAGAATGTTAATGGCAGAGTTGATCCAAAAATGATTTAAGTTTAACAAGACTTTTTGTGTATTTTGTTTTGTAGTATCTGTGACTTTTCTGGAAACTTCTATTGCTTCCAACAAAATAACTATATTTTATTATAATCCTATGTCATAAGAACAGCTGAAAAGTCCTGTTTCCTCTACAAAGCTTATTATTTACTTCCTGTTTAAATTCCATACTTGAGATAGGTAATACTGCAGGGACAGGATGTGTGGCACTGAGTGCAATTTTAAAAATAAACCAATTGTTATTAAAAAGCAGTTTGCCTACTTCACAGTTTGGTTTAGCATCTGCTTGGGCCACCTTGTTCTAAATCTTTTTTTTTTTCTGTAATGTCTCTCCATGGGACTATGTTTCTGCTCTACAAGAAGAAAGTATCTTCAATAGGACTATGTCTTTTTTGTATTATCCACATTAATTCATGCCTCCTAAATTTTTGATAATAAATAATTAATTATCTGGTGTGCCCTGGTGACTCAGGTGTTGAGTCTGCATCTGCGGTATATTCCACATAGAGCCCAAAGACTGTGGTTTGTGAAGGGGATGGGTTGGCAAGGAGGGGGCTACCAACAAATAAATAAGGAATGCATCTTTTGCTTCTCTCTTCCTGCCTGCCTATTTGCCTTCATTCCTGGCTGCTTCCTTCTTCTTCAAAAAATAAATTATCAAGCTCACTTCTCCAGTTTCGTGTGACCACCTTGCCTTTGTATTCCTACTGGCCTGCTTTCCATTCATAAAATACGTGACACTTATTGCTGCCTTGAACCTTTGTCCGTGCTGTTTTTTCTTCTTGGAAACCCTTTTTCCTGATATTTGTATACTTCACTTTTTGTTTCTCTCACCTTAAATACCACCTCACCAGAGAGGCCTTCCCTGGCTGTTTTGTGTAAAATAGCGGCCCTTTATGTATACTCTTTCAGTCTTTGTTCCTTTACCTTATTTTTCTTCAAAGCACTTTTTATTATGTGACATTGTGTTACATTGTTATATATTTATGTGCTTTCTCTCTTTTCTCTACTTGAATCTAAGTTTTATGAGGGCAGGCACTTGATTTTGTTGCTGTTTCTTCAATGCTTAGAACTTTGTTTAGCACATTGTAAGTATTTAATTGTTTATTAAATAAATGACTAAGTATAATTGCCCACGTAATATAAATGAAATACCTGCATGAAGTAAAGTTCATTTTTAAAATCCCTTACCTTTCATATAATTTGTTGAAAGCATGGACTTTCCTGATAGTTGTGGACAAATATTACAAAAGACAGGAAAAATTCCATGAAAGATACCTTCAGTTGAATAATGGGTGTTTAGTTTCATACTTACATAGTGTATTATAGGAGAAATATAGTTTTTTTTAAGAGGAAGGCAAGAAGGCAGGAATAAAGGTAGGTAGGCAGCAGGAAAGAAGGAAGAGCGAGGAGGAAGTACCATTTAATTTATTTAGTTGTTCATCTTAGTTACTTGTACTGGCCCCGGGCTGAGAGCCTGGTTTGTTGGGCTCTATGTGGACTGCTCCCCAGGCATGAATTTAACATTGAAATGACCAGGGTGAACTGGAGAATTACAGTCTTTGAAAATGTATAAAGAGATTTGATATTTGTCCTTGCTCTACTGCTATGTTTCACAAGAAGTACTATGACTGCTAATTATATTAATAATTATAATTACTAGTGAGAGTGTATAATGTGGTAGATCCTTTATAGTCATTATGGTATTACAACAATCCAGAAAGATGTGTTAAAAACTTCATTTTACAGGTATGGAAACTAAAATTTTCTTAGATTTGCCTAAGTTCACACAACTAAAGCAGTTGAGGTAGGCTTTAGATTTAAGGCTGCCTTATCTGAAGTATGCTCTATGTCACACTGCTTACCTGGGTATTCAAGAGAGTTGAAAAGAACAGTAGAAAAAATATTAAATATACCATACTTTCACATGGAAAAGTTATCTTAATTTTTAGATTTCACAGATGTATGATATAGATATGCTTAGTTATATTAAATAAGTTATGCTTAAATATTTTAAGATATTTCAGTGAATTAACCAATTATTTTTAGGATATCATAGTTCTCATAATCATAACATATATATTATGACTTAGCATCAGTTATCACAACTATAGTAAAACAGAGTGTTATGTCAGTATTTGTAGTGAATTTGAAGCAATAAAAGAGTATGCATTAAAAGTCCCCGAGACAACAGAAGAGATGATGGATATAATGTCTTATATAGAAAAAGCCCGGACTGTAGGAATTCAAGAGTTAATTTCACGGATCAAGGTAAGAATCTTTTAGTGCATATATTTAAAGTTTTTTCTTTGTGAAATGTGATTTTTTTCCTTATAATTAGCATTTGATTTTTTTTCTCGTTATTGGTTTTTGGGAGGAAAATTACAGAAATAGAGTAGTGCCATTTTCATGACCTCAAAATAACTTATCACTGTTGATGTTGACCTTGACTACCAGGCTAACGTGGTGTTTATCAGGTCTCACCACTCTTTTTCTCCTTCTTCCCATACTGTCCTCTTTGGAAGGAAGTCACTATATGGAGCCCACACTTAAGAATTAGGGTGTTATGCTCTCCTCCATTAGAGTAAGCTACATATTTGGTTTGGAGTTCTTGTGCATGGACAATTTGTCTCTTTCTCCCGTCTCACTGATTTATTCAATCATTAAGTTATATCAGTATGGCTCATGGTTATTTATTTTAGAGTTTGGGTTATAGTATAGAATTAATTTTCATATGAAAATTAGTATCTATCAATACTTTTTTTAATTGTTAAAATGTATTTTTATTTAAGCATTTTAACTTTGATGCACCCTGGTAGCACAGGCACTAAGGCGGCAACTGGGTCATGCATCATGTACCTGGGTTTGGGACCTGTGACTGGGGTAAACCACCAAAAAATGAATAAAACAAATTAAAAATTACTTTCTCCTCCTTGTCCTTCCTTAATTTTTTTTTTAAATGAAAGATGCAAGCAGGAAGATAGAGGAGGAAGAATCATTTTATTTTTTATTTAGTTGTACATATTGGTTCTCCCTGGCCCAGGATGCAAACCTGGTTCCTTAGAATGTGTGGCCTGAGCTTCAGCTAGAGGCATTTGACCAAAAAACTGCTATACCTTTATTTTTTTTGACTTTAAAACATATTATTTTTCTCTTTTTAATAAATAAATAAAAAAAAATCCCTAGCCCCCATCTGGAACCCGGTTCTATGGGTTTTATATGGCTTATACCTTAGCCACCTGAGTCACAGGGTTGCACCTCTTAAATAGTTTATCTGAAAATTGTTTGGTAATGTCTACATATAACATTGTATAACTTGCAGATAAGGAGAGTTTTGGTTTTGTCCTCATCAACATTAGGTATTTCAAAATTTTATTTTCTTTGCTACAATGGATTAGTTAGGGCCTCTAGTACAATGTTGAATAGGGGTCATAAGAGCCCAACCTCAAAAAAGAATACCTTTCAGGATTTCCCTATTAAGTATGGCACTCAACTGTCAGTTGTTTTTTTTTAACAGGCATTTTATCAAATTAATGAGTTCTCTTCTATTAGGCCTTTAAAGATTGTTATGAATGAATGTTTAATTTTATTAAATGCTTTTTATATATAGAGAGATGATCATATGCTTTTTCTCTTTTAATCTCAACATAATTACAATGATTGACTTACTAAATTATATTTATTGGTGTTATAATATATAATGTATTCTACACATATTTATTATATACATATATATCATATATGTGTGTCAAACAAAAAATCTTAAATTAGCATTTGGATCTGTGTTTTAACTCTTAAAAATTACAGCCCTGCATATGGATCAATGAAAGCTATAGGGGTAAAGATACTCATCTTCTCTTCTCAGGTAAATCACTTGGTTTTAAAGTTTTGTTTTGTTTTCCTTTGCCATGTACCCTAAATTTTTGTGGACAATTGCTATATGCTAATTACAAGCCAGAAAGGTGGTAATGTCACCAAAGATGCAAAACAAAACAAAAGATCCTACAACTGGTGTACCTGGCGGCATTGGTGGCCATGAAATGCTTCCTCCTCCTCCTTCTGCCCTGCTGCCTGCTCGCTTTTCATTCCTACCTTCTTTCCTCTTAAAAAAATGCTAAAAATCTGTGTCACCAAAGATTAAAAAATAAATATGTAAGACTTTAAAAAAAAATCTGTTTCAAACATAAAGCTTAAAGAGTAGCTGAACTCCAAACTGCATGTTTGGTCACTTTTTCCTGTCATACCAAGAACCAGTGTACCTTCATGTTAAGTCAACAGCAACGGAAAATTTTTAAAGAACTTTATTTCCAGACCTCCAACCAAAGATGGTGGAGGAGTAAGATCCTCAACAAATCTCCTCTCCACAAACACAACTGGGTGGGAAAAGCTGAATCAGTTTTGTCCCCAGCTCCCAATGGGCTTGTGGTCTAAGGTTGGGAGGAAGGTTAGTAGACAGGAGACTCCCTGGGACCCAAATGGCTGACTTCCAGTTCTTGTGTGCCCAGCACCTGAGGACAGCCCTGGAGACACTGTACATATACAGGGTGAGTAACTTTTTTTCAGTTTAGGCCACAATCCTGGGGGCATAGGCTCTTGCTTTCAGGGAAAGTTCTGCTAAGTGGAATTCACTTGCACTCTTTCCAGGTTTTCAAAAGTGATTTCTCTCTATAACCTGTCCCAGTGTTCATCCAAATATCTGCCTTACCTCCACCTGGGACAATGGTTGAGCTTATAATTACTTAAGGTGTCTGCAGTTTGTGGCAGGAACTTGAAGTCCCTAGGCTTCAGTGACTGGATATTAAACCTCAGAGAAAGACTGTGACCGAAACCTGCTAGGAGTGGACGCTGGTTGCAGCTCTCTTCTGAGACTGTGACCCTGAGATAGTGGTGAGAAGTGTCTGCAGGGAGGCTCCTGCAGCTGTGGGTTCTAGTGGGACTGTGACTTGACTGCACATGGAACTCATGTCTCCTGGGCTGACACTGCTCTTGCCCTGGCCTCTGGGCTAAAACCTAGTTTGTAGAATCTACAGATTTTGCAAACAGATTGCAGCTGGGGGTGCAGTTTTAACTGGGGCTACTGATAAAGCTCTGTCAACAGAGCTTGTCTGTTATGGATCTCTGTCTCTGCTCAACCAACCAAAGCCTCTAAGGTGATCTGAGCTGTTGGAACTGATCATCAGCAGCCTCCTGGACTTCTGTTTCCCCATTTACAACCCCACATAGACTACATTCCTGTTGGCTGAGATCCTGTCTTCCACTCTGTGCGGCCCTAGACCCCTAGGCTCCTTGACTAAAACAGAGGTTTAAACAACAGTGGAAGGCCCAGTATCTTGTGCTATCACCCTAGGACTATGAAAAGAAAATAAAGAAAAAGAAAAAGGACAACCTAGAAATATATTGCCAATGATGACTCAAAACAAAACCCCTGGGAAAAAATTCCTAATCTCTCAGAAACTGGTAACCTTCCTGGAGAAAAGTTAAAAGGAACAGTCCTAAACATTCTTACTGAAATCAAGAACAATTGATGGACAAATTGAAAATTACAATAAAAAGGAAACATGAAAAAAACTCAATCAGAAATCATAGCACTAAGAACCCTATAGCTGAACTAAAAAAATTAAATAAAGAGTTCAACAGTAGATGAGAAACTTGACAGACTTTGTGAGGTGGAAGATAGGGCAGTAGAAAACACCGAAATAGACCAGAAAATGAAACCAGAACTTTAAAAAAGGGAGCTAATATAAGAGCCTGTGGGATTACATCAAGAGGAACAGTATCTGCATCATTGGGGCTCCAGAAGAAAAGAAAAAGAGAAGGGAACAGAAATCACAATTTCAATAAATAATAGCTAAGAACTGTCTAAACTGAGGAATAAAACACACATCCAAATTCAAGGAGCTCAAAGAATTCTAAATAAAACCAAATAGACACACACTAAGACGTATTATAAAAATGATAAAATCTTAAGACAAAGAATCCTAAAATCAACTAGAGAAAAATGTGTTACATATAAAGTAACCCACATAAAGTAAAAAATTGTCCTGCATGATACATTAAAAATTTTGAAAAAAAAGGACTATCAACCAAGAATAGTCTACCTCATCACTTAGAATTAAAAGAGTGGTATAATTTTGCTAACAAATAAAAGTTAAAGAAATATACCATCACAAAATAGGTTTTGCAAGAAATACTAAAGGGACGTACATAAAATAAAAAGGTCTACTCATGAGCAGCAAGACACCAAGAATATAAGATATGGCGGGGGGGGGGGTGGAGGGAGAAAGAGAGTAAAAATGTAGCTTGTTAGGATGAGCTGAGTTTAATTTGCTTTCAGCCTAAAACATAGAAGTCTGTAGCTGAGTGGCATGAAGTCAGATAATTCTACAGCTGTTGAGATACAAAACATTTGTGATTTTGTTCATAATCTGAGTCAAATTGAAATTTTAGAGTATTAATTTTATTATTAATACTAATACTAATATTAGTATTATTAATAGTAATAGTAATACTAATTTTAGTATTAATCTTTTTCATAATACTTAGATTTTCTATAATGATGTGTTATGTATGGGATTTCTTTTATAGGAATCCAAGCGTCGAATGAGTTACTTTTTGGATGTTTTTCTATTTCCTCCAGAAGATTTGGCTTTAAATTCAGCTGTTCTTATGTGGCCTTGGAAAATTAATCCCATCTTTAATGGAAATGATGAGGTAAATATATTTTTAGTATTTTTTTTTTGTATTTTGACATTTTAAGCAGTATTTATGTACTTTTGATATATACTTATATTTATCTTTAAAAAGTAACTTTATGTGTCAGTATGAGTATTGGATTAACATTTATGACCCTGCAGGTTTAGGACAGATAGGCTGCTAATATAACTAACAGAATCTGTTAAGTGGGACTGACATTAAAGAAATCAGAGCTGTTACATAAAAAATAATAATAATAGGCAATCCCTCGTGGCCTAATGGATAAGACTACTGAACATATTCCACATATATCCCAAGAACTCAGGTTTGTTCCCCTGCGGGAATAACCAAGATGAACAATTAACTAAACTGTCTGTCTCCCTGACTCGCCTTCATTCCTGCCTTTCCTCAAAAATAAATAAATGAAAAACTAAAGCGTTAGAAATAAAAAGGAAATTCTGCAATAAGTACTTTTCATTTATTAAATTATTTCCTTTTTTATTAAATTTTCTATTACTGTTTCATTAGTTTATAATACTATATGGTTAGGAGAATGGATTTGCACCTTAGTCACTGTGTATGTCAAACCACACCTACCACCAGAGTTCTAGTGCCTGTCACCATTATCTTTGTTCCTTCAATCCCAGGTTCCCTACCTACTATTAAATCATTTAATATAAAAATCCCAGGAGTTCCTACTTTCCCAATTTCATTGATGATAAAAATGAAAAGTTAAGTAACTTGCCTAGTATCACAGAGATAAATAAGTAGTAGATTCAGGATTTTACATCAGACTGAATTTAGCTCAGGTTTTGAAGAAGTGCTAATCTGAACCAATTTCTCCTAAATTGGGATGTGAAATGGTAGAGTAATGAAAAATGTAGGTTTCATTCAGATAAACCAAAGATTTAATCCTGATTTCAGCTTTTATGATGTGACATTGGTTATGTCTCTTGACCTTTATGTTTCTAAATTTCATCATCTATGAAATGAGAAAAATAATACCTGTGGTAATATAGGTAAGGTATTTAATAGTTCCAGATTCATGGCATGTGCTTAATAAATGGTAGCTTTTATTATTATCTCATAATCTGTTAACTAAAATATCTAATAAAAAAGAATTGTTAAGTCACTTTGGAGATCTAGGATTATTTTTTGTATGGTGGTTATTTTCATTTTTATATCAGTCAGTGTTTCATTTTTATATTCATTTACTTCTCTGATAGTTTTTATTACTATACAAATAATTCATATTTCTGATTTGCTAACTTTCTTTTGTAACAAAATGATTAACATGATTAAATTGTCTTTTAAAAAGATCATTGAGAATGCTAAGCATAAAAAAGAAAATGATCTAGTTGCCAAGAGAGAGAAACTGATTTTGGAAATAGAAAAAGAATCACGTCACATGGAAGAGTTTGCAGAATTTGCAGAACTGGACCGCATGCAACAGGTCTGATAAATATATGATAGTAACTATGACAGGCTCATAGCTTAATATAGAACATATTTGCTCATACTTAAAAATATAGAAAACATATGCTTACTATGGCAAACGGGAGTCTGACTTATAGGCCTAGAATTGATGCAATTCATGCGATCTTTTTTGTGACATAGTTTACTATTTGTAAAATAGACATAACCATATGTAAAGTTGATATATAAAACCGATATATAAATGCCATAGGATATAGTCTATGTAGTATCATAAAATCTTATTTTTCTAATAGTATTTTTATGACATCACTTAGCTGATTTTTGAAATAAAAATTATTTGCTTTCAGTATGTGGCAGATGTAAGACAACTACAAAAACGTATTCAGGAGTCTGAAGAAGCAGTTCAGTTTATTAATAAAGAAGAGGAGCTTTTCAAATGGGAGATGACAAAATATCCTGAACTGGATAAATTAAAAGTTAACATCGAGCCCTATCATAAGTTTTTTAATTTTGTCTTGAAATGGCAGCGAGCAGAAAAAAGGTAATTTCTGGTAATGTAATAAGAATTAGGCAAATGAAATAAAAGGATTTGTAAAGTAGATATTGATTATTTTGTTGCTGTCTAAGTGTTTAAAAGTAGAACTTACTTGTTTATTTGAAAAAGAACGAAGTATGATGTAGGAGAAGCATCTAATGTTGCTAATTTTGCTAATATATCTAAAGTCTCACTTACGTTTTTCAGAGTTGATTCACTCTTTATGTAATTAATTAATTTGAAAAATATTTACACCAAAATTTAAAAACATGGAGTCAAATATGAATTTTGTTTAGATATAGTCATCCACTTACAGTCTGATACATGTGTTAAACATACAACATAGCTGAAATGATGGTTTTAGTTTTGTCCCTCCACTATCAGTTCTTACCTGTGGACTAAGAAAGATTAACTGTTTTTGTCCTCATTTATTTCTCTTATAAAATGAAAAGTCTTAAAGATTCTCTAAGCTCCCCTCAAACTCGAAAAGTATTTTTGATTTAATACTATTCTTTCTATTCAGGTGGATGGATGGTGGGTTTTTGGACCTTAATGGAGAAAGCATGGAAGCTGATATAGATGAGTTTTCCCGAGAAATTTTTAAGATACTGAAATTTTTCCAAACAAAGCAAAAGAAGGAATTATTAGAAAAAAGAAAGACAGCAAAAAGACGATCTCTGGGAGAAGAGAAAATTGAAGAAGAACCAAAAGAGAACCCTACTATTGCTATGTGCTCTATGGTAATGGAGCAGATAAAAACTTTTAAGGTATGAACATATTTAATGACATTTTAGAAAGCCCCCAAGAGCTATTCTCACCAAATGCAAATGAAGAGAAAGAAAAGAAGTAAACCCAAAGCTGATTCCAGAAACTTGATCTATTACTGAATCCATGCTTTTTTCTTTCCCGATGAATTCATCAAAATCAATCTTTTATAGAGCAATGTTTGACAAATGCAAAAGACTATCATGACTAGTTATATAAAGAAGGTAAAAAATTGACTAGCCCAGACCAGTTGCCCATACTAAGACAGCAGCACAGATAGCAGTTAGTTGGGAAAGTTTTGGTCACACTACAAATTGTATCAGTTTTACACTTGGTATAATATAGCATATACTATGTAGTATTATTTCCCTTTGTTTTGATTACTATGTCTTGGAGAAATTTTCTCATTGTGCATAGGATTCTTTCATTCTTCTTTATGCATATATAATATTATATTTTGGTGTGAAATTTCTTGTATGTGGAAGTGTTGCTGCAAGGTAAATTCTAGAAAAGTGAATGCCAGGTTAAAATCTATACTCTGGTTACCCTCCCTAGAGTTATACTAATACACTAATATCACCAACCTTGACAACTTATTATCATTAAACTTTGACTTCTGCTAATCTGCTAGGAGAATTTTTTTCTCCTTTTATGTAAAGTGATTTTTTTTTTTTTTTTTTTTTAAGGAAAGGTGCAGGCAGGAATGTGTTTGGTAGGAGGCAGTGGACTTCTCCGTTAGGTCACCAGGGTGTGCCTCTACATAAAATGTTAAGCATGTTTTTAAGTGTTAAGAATGTTTTGTACCTCTTTGCCTACGAACCGTTTGGTCTTATTATTTAGTTTCCTGTTGATTTACTTGTCTCTTTCTTACTGATTTCTAGGACTATATATGTATAAATATACACACCGTCACAAGGGAGATTCGGCTTTTTTTGACTTTGATATGTTTTGCAGATTTTGATTTTTGACTTTGCTTTTGCTTTGCAGACACCTTTGATTTTTATATAGTCAATATAGCATTCATTTCCTTTATGTCTACTGGATTTTGAAATATAGTTAGAAATGCCTTCCCTAGTCTGATGTTTTCTTGTAGTACTTTAAAAATTTTCTTCCAATATTTTTAGAGTTTATTGTTTGTTACTACTTTATTGAGGATTTTTGAGATTATGTTCGGGAGGGATGGTCTTTCTTTTCTTTTAATGTCTTACATTTTGGTATCAGGATACTTGGATTCTGAAGCAAATTCGGAAGTTTCATTTTCTTTAGTTTCCAAGTTTTGTATAAAACTTACATAATTTTTCTCTTAAATATTTTCATTCTCCCATTAAACTATTGTCCTGGAGTATTACTTGTGGGAAGGATTTTGAAAAGTTTCCATTTCTTTAATAGATACAGTGATTATTCAAATTTTATATTTTGTGCCAGTTTTTGTAAATTATGTTTTTTAAGGAAAATATGCATTTCCTCTAAGTTTTGAATTTGTTGTCATAAATTTTCTCTTAACATTTATTAACTTTTTATGTTTTAGTATTAAACTGTTATCTACACTATGTCGGTAATTTTTATTTGCTCTCATTTTTTAAAAAACATCCTAGTTAGGATTTTATTAAGGATGATATTCTTCCTTTCCTTTCTTATCACTATTATCCCTGTCATTATATCAATATGTTATCATCATCTCTGTAAGTCATTTTGAGGCAGAAGAAAAATTATCTCATACCAGGAGTAATATTATTTTTTCCCTTGCTGTTGCTTCCTATTCTTCCCAGCCTCTTAATATTGGGAGATCTTAGGAGTCAGTCATTGGTCTTTTTCTCTTTATGTCCTCACTGTGAGGAAAATCTCATTTGATGCCATGACTTTAAATACCATCTATATACAGCCAATTCCCAAATGTTTAACACTAGCTCAGACCTCTCTTCCATGTCCAATATTCATTACAAACTTAAAATTCATCTCTCATTGATACATTGGTCCATGTTACATCTTTTACATGAATTTCTACAAAAGAGGTTCTGCTGGATCTCCCTGCTTCTATCTCTGTCTTACCTTTACCCCATCATCTCTTCAAAATATAGTAACTAGAGTAAACTTAAATCAGACCATGTTACTCCTCTCCTTAAAATTTTACAAAGCCTCCACATTTTAATAAAAAGTTGACTAATTTTTATTGCATTTTTAAACATTTCTTAATCAAAGTTTACACATTTTGATAAAATGTTTGCCTGGTACTGCATAATCTGGTTTCTCTTTCTTTCTCTGACTTCATATGATTTCATTCTTCCTTATTTCTTTCACCTTGCCTCAACTACTCTTGCCCTTGATGCACAGTACACCCTTGTGCTATCCCCGATTCTCATTTCTCAGACAAGCAGACATGTTCCAGCTTGATTCAGCTGTACCCTACATCTTCTTGCTTCCCTATTGGTCCTGATCCTCTTTACCCTGATTTAATATTTCTGTTTCCATTTATTACCCTTTAACATATCATAAAAGAAATCACATTATTTTTATTGTTTTTTTTCCTCTCTCCATTCATCCCCAGTAGAATATAATCTCTCTGAGGTAAGGGATTTATTATTATTTTGGGATATAATTGACATTAGTTTCAGGTGTACAACATAATGATTTGATATTAGAAAATATTGAGATCATCAAACAGATTTAGTTAACATCCTTTACCATAGTTACAAAATTATATCTTGTGGTAAAACTTTTGAGATCTATGCTTTCACAGCTTTCTAATACTATACCACTAGCGTATCATTAACTATAATCACTATATACTATATATTACATTTTTTATTTTATAACGAAGCTTATACAAGGGATCTTTGTTTAATTTATTGATGCATCCTAATCATTAATAATAATGACTAACATATGATGCTAAATATTTATAAAATGAATACAGAAAAGTCAAAAGGGAATTTCATATATTCACTTTTAGTTAATTTCCTCTCAGTAATTTTTTCTTGTGCTCTTTTACCGTGATGTTTTTCAGGACCCTATTCCTAGCATTACAGTGGGTGATACTTTAAATCTTTTAAAAAAGAAATTCCACAACAGCAGGTTCTGTTAGTTGATGATTAAGTTTTTACTGGTAAATGGAAAAATATGAAAATAAGGATTATATAATGATTTTGTTGTGGTTATTGTTTGCTGTTGTATCTCCATTGACTAGAACTGAGCTGGCCATGTACCAGGAAGTTAATACTTGTTGAGCAGTGGAGTAGAATTAGCCTTTTGTTTCCTCTGTATACTCCTTCAGCTTCTTTCATCGTCTTACCTTGGTGGGAAGATAATGAACTTTTGATGAAGTTAAATTTACTGACTTTGAGAGTATGTCCTTTCAGCTTTTTAGATAATATACTTCATTTATTTGATACTTATCTTACCTGTAATGTTATGTCCTATTCTGATGAATAATGGGGAACTATGATGATAAGCAACAAGATAATTATGATAATAAATGGAAGGTTAAAAACAGAGTCCTTAATAAGTAAAATTAAAAGCTGGGTGGTGTGTGGTTCTCCAATTAAAATTTATTGCATTATTATTTATATTTTAATAACCACTGGACGATGAAGAACACTTGATTTGGTGGAGGGAAGGCTGTGTTGACATATCTGAGGAATGGGGAACCTGCACACAAAAAAACCATGACTGTCATACAAATATATAAATAAACATGTGTCAAATAAGTAGAACAAAATATCAATTAAAGAGATAGCTAGTAAGATGGTAAGGCTTCAAAGAGCTTTTGAGGAGCTATTTATAGGAAATTTAATCAAGGAATAACAGAAAAAGATTGCTAATATTAAATTAATGTTATACAGGATAATAAACCATAACATTTAGAGTTATCTTTAATAGACATTATTTGCATCTCTCCTGGACAAGAATATACAAGTTGACATGTAATTTCATAAACTCTGGGGCTTTAAGTAGTAACATTGAGTTGAACAAAATACAGTGTAAACAGTTAAATTTTCTCTAGGTGGCTCTGTACCACACATGCAACCTACCTTTTTTTGTCTTTCTCCCCAAGTTCTACATAATTTTTTTAATATCTGTTACAAAACCCCCAAATTTGGGAACTAGTATCTTGTAATATGGTGCTAAAAACAAAGTTCATGTAGTTTTGCATATATAACAGCTTTGTATTTCTTTAATATCATAGTTTTTCTTCCCATAATTTTATCATATACTTGAATATTATACAACATTTGCCTCTCTTCTTTTTTACTCTCATTTTCCGAATTATTTCTGTGAATGAACTGTAGAATCATTTTTTTAGCTTCTCTCTTACACAAATCTAATTGGTATTTTGACTGGACTCATTAAATATATTAAATAATTTCAAGAAATGTAATCTTTATACTATCTAGACTTCATTTATAAAAATCTATGTGTATGGTAGTCAAATAAGTAAGTCATTTTTGTTTAAATTTTCCTCACTAGGAATATATCCCTACTGTCTCCATTCTGTGCAATCCAGGAATGAGGGCGCGCCACTGGAAGCGGTTGTCAGAAATTGTAGGCTTTGACTTGACTCCAGACTCTGGAACTACACTGAGAAAAGTTTTAAAATTAAACCTTGCACCGTATTTGGACCAGTTTGAGGGGATAAGTGCAGGTGCAAGCAAGGTAACTATGAAGATCAACTGAAATACTTCGTTGTGTTTGTTAACCAAATAACCATGGTTTTTGTTGTAGCTGAATGCATAGTTTTGGAGAGCAGTGGGAGGAAATGGGGAAAGTGATGGAAGACAGCTCCTTTTTTGTTTGCTTCTATATCACTTCCTTCTCCTGAATCCAGACTGCAAGTGGCTCCTTTGACTTCTTATTTCTGCCACGTTCTGATATTCATGGATGATATGCTAGTCTTGGTTCATAATTTTTCCAGTAAGAATACTGATGTGTGTGTGCGAGTGTGTGTGTGTGGCATGCGATGTGTATTTTCTAGTAGAATAAGTATGGACATCTAGGTTTCTTGAAATACACAGAAAGCATCTTCCGACAGATTGAGGCCACTTCAGAGTAAATACAGCAGATAGCAGATAATTTATTCTCTTGCCTGTTTTATTTATTTTAAAGGAAAGGTGCAGGCAGAAATGAAGGCCAGTAGATGGGAAGTCAGGAAGAGAGAAGAGAAAGAAGCACATCGTTTATTTTATTAAGTTATTCATCTTGGTTGTCTCCCCAGCCCTGAGTCTCAAGCTGGGGACCTTGGGACATATGTTTACTATGCCTGAGGAATTAATCTGCCAGTCTACCAGGGCTCACCTGTTGTTTATTTTAATAATGACAGTAGCAGTTTTTATAGAAAGTGAATTTTTAAAAGTGGCTCCGTCTCCTTAGAAATTTTAAAGTTGTGTTTAAAAGCCTTTCTAATTTAAAGTCAATTACAGTGTAGCCACACATTATTTTAAGAAAATGACTGCATAATGCATCAAATACTTATTGAATTCACTAGGGAAAGTTGATACAGTGGATGAGATTCTACCTTCCCATTCTTTTTTCCTTTCTCCCTTTTAGGAATTTTCACTAGAGAAGGCCATGAATACAATGACAGAAACTTGGGATGACATTGCATTTCATGTAAGTCTGTATCGTGATACTGGAGTCTGTATTCTTTCTTCAGTGGATGAGATTCAGGCTATACTTGATGATCAAATTATAAAAACTCAGACAATGAGAGGCTCACCTTTCATCAAACCATTTGAAAAAGAGATCAAGGTATGCTAAATATGATAGTTAGCTTGTGGTCGTTTATAAACATTGTTAATTTTATTACATGTATACTCATGGAAATAAGTCAGTTTTTTGGATAGCTTTGGAGATACAATAGGAATGGATGTTAAAAAATTAATGTGGAGCAATATAGAACAGATCTGACACATGAGCACTAATGACTTTTAAAAGAAAAAATTACATTTTATTAAAAAAAACTTCTTCAAAGACAGTGATCGACACAGAAGGAAAATCACTGGTAATATTTGTTCTAACTTTAAACAGCCCAGACCTTGTTTTCTGCTATATTCTTTAACTTATTGTGAAGTTTTATATATCATACTTTAATTGTATTTGTTAACAACTAGCTTGAGGATCTTTTAGAATAATTAAAGAATTATTGTCCATTTGAGAAAAACACATGATATTTGAGACTATAAGATTATTTCATACCTTAGAATGGAAGTGGGTAAATAAAGAAAGCTAGTAAATTTTAATAGTGCATAGATTTATAGGTAGTATAACCTTCTAGCTGGGGATTATATAAAATGGGGAAAAGAAAACTACAAATGAGTTTTCCCCTTTATATTTATTGTTTTCTAACCATGTGACAAATACTGCTCTGGACTTTACTTTTATTAACCCATTTAATCTGCATAGTAGACCTTCTCATAGTAGATACAACTATTTTCTGTATTCATAGATAAGGAAAACAGGGCTTAGGAGGAGAGAGAATTTATCAAAATCATTCAGCTAATAAATGACAGCTGGGATTCAAGTTAAGCTAGTCTAGTTTTAATTTAAGCTCAAATAGTGTTTTAACAGAAGACTTTGGCTGCCAATGTTTACAGGAAACAGGGTGGTATTCTTTCAAAAGGATGTAATTTTCCCCATGAGTCAGGCTGCCCCAGACTTTCCTATAAGATATTATGCCTTTTGTGGAAGTTTTTTTGTCTTACAGGGAGAATTTTCGAAAGTTTTTAAAGTAATAAAATATGAAGTGTAATCTTTTGATACATAGGACCTGAGGCCACATAAGAACCGGAGAGGTTATAGGAATGATTTTAAGCTAATAAAATTCCTTTTAAGTTCTAGGAGACCTGTGAGAATAAGGAAACTTGTCCCTCATTCCTCAAAACTGTGTTGATATAAAACAGGGTTTCTCAACTTGGCACTCATAATGACATTTTGGACTGAATAATTTTTTGTTGTGGGGACTGACCTGTATATTGTAGGTAGGTTAGTAGCATCCATGGCCTCTGCCCACTAGGTATTTGTAGCACCTTCACTCCATCAGTGGTGACTCATGAAAATGTCTCCAGACATCATCAAATGTCTCTTGGGATGTGGGAAATAGCCCCAAGGTTTATAAGTACTGATGTAGGGCAGGCTATATTCTTGAGTGTGTTTTGGACTTGGGATGGATCACCTAAATATAAGAAATTTCATCTAAATAGTCATTTCCAACAATGAGTTCCAGTAATTTAAGAAAACTTCAGTCCTCCTAGAGTTTTTCTGAGTCTATGTGAGACACGCATAAATGACCATGAACTGTTTAGCACTGATTTAAAAATTAGCATATATTTAAAATAAATAAGTTTTCCTTTCTGTAATTTTCCGTTCTTGAAAAACTGAAATTTAGTACAGTGTGTTTTACATTAAGGCCTGGGAAGACCGTTTGATTCGAATACAAGAAACGATTGATGAATGGTTAAAAGTACAAGCTCATTGGCTATACTTGGAGCCCATTTTTTGTTCTGAGGATATCATGCAACAGATGCCAGAAGAAGGACGTCAGTTTCAAACAGTGGACAAACATTGGAGAGACATAATGAAGTTTTGTGCGAAAGATCCAAAGGTGAAGTGTTTTTCTCCCTTGCAAATAATTGGGCACTTTTATTTTTGCCTACTAATTAAAGCATTTGGCTTTTTTTCTTTTCCTGATTAAAAATATAAAACCTGCTCATTCTATACAAACTGGAAAGTTCAGAAAGTGTAAGAAAGCTTAAAGCATTAAAATAATTTACCAATTTACAACACTACTTATAACTCTTCTGTCTTTCTATCTATGTATCTGTGAACTGCTTCCAAGGAACATGTAACTTCCTAGACTTTTATAGTTATACACTTATTGTTCCCCTCCTCTTGTAAAATAAATAGTAAAATAGAATGGAGGCCAGGAGAACAAACTAGTGAGCATGCAAACACTAGAGCAAGAGAATGTGTAGAGCAGGTGGCATTCCACTCAACGACTGTATGCTCAGAGGGATGGGACAAAAGCATCTGCTGTTCTCTGTTGGGCTCACTTACTGTGTGCCTCTCCTGATGATTGTGATTCTAATGTTGAATTACAGACTATTTTTTCACATACATAGTGTGTGTAGTCTGTGGATACATATGTCTGCTTTTGAAACTCAGGTATTCAGTATAAGAATTGATAAGGTTTTTTTTTTCCATACATGGTGAAAACAGCTGTGTTGTACTTACTGAAAGTCAATGGTACATGAAAATTTATGAGTTTTAAGGACTTTGCCTTTGTTTGCTTAAGAACCTTTGCAAGGAATGATTTCTTATAGATATGAAGTCACCAGAGGTTTTTCTACAAAGGGCCAGATGATAAATATTTTAGGTTTTGTGAGACATACAGTCTTTTTGTAGCTACTCAACTCTACCTTCATTATAGTGAGAAAGAAGCCAGAGACAATATGTAGATGAATGGATGTGTCCATGCTACAATAAAATCTGTTTATGGAAATTGACTTTTTCATGTGATATGAATGTTATTATTTAAATTTTCAAACTTTTAAAAGGGTAAAAATAATTTTTAGCTTGCAGGTGATGCAAAAACTGGCAGCACCTTAAATATACTTTTTATTTTTCAATTATACCCATAAAGCTAAAAAAGAAATCCCACCAGATTCTTCCTACATAATTCAATAGAATGTAGGAGAAATGCATGACAGTTACAACTTTCTCATTTGTAACTAGCTTCCTTGAATAAGAATATTTATGATTTATTTAGATTTACTAGTTTCACATTACAAAAATTTCATGATGATTTTCATAAACCTTTTGACAGTCCATTTTTGACATGTTGTAGATTAATGTTTAGGTCTTAGAATTAGGTCTCATGCATACAATTATGTCTAACCCTAATGAATATGTCTCTTTCAGGTTCTTGCTGCTACTTCTTTAACAGGTTTATTGGAAAAATTGCAGAATTGCAATGAACTGCTGGAGAAAATTTTGAAAGGGCTTAATGCGTATCTTGAAAAGAAACGTCTTTTCTTTCCTCGGTATGATGGATAATCAATTGTGCTGTAATTAGAAGCATTTTCTGATGTGCGATAAGTTTTAACTAAAACTTTTTGTGTTTGCATATTTTCTCCTAGTTTTTTCTTCTTATCTAATGATGAAATGTTAGAGATTTTGTCAGAGACCAAAGATCCTCTTAGAGTTCAGCCTCATTTAAAAAAGTGCTTTGAGGGCATTGCTAAATTGGAGTTTCTTCCCAATTTGGACATCAAGGCCATGTATAGCTCTGAAGGTGAGCGAGTGGAGCTGATTGCACTTATTTCCACATCTGCAGCACGAGGTGCTGTGGAAAAATGGCTCATTCAAGTGGAAGATCTGATGCTCCGGAGTATTCATGATGTGATTGCTGCAGCCAGGCTGGTATGTTTCTTAAGATTTAATGTGCAAGTGCTACCTGTAAATGCTTTTACTTAAGAGGTTTTGAATGGGTACTATTAAATTAACGCTTGAAGTTTTTACTGTTTTAAGCCATTGCTTATTTTCTTTACTCTTTGTTTCTAATATTATTAAGTAATATTCTCATTTAAAATAATATTCAATATTAATTAAACAATACGTTTAATATTATCACATATTAATGTAATTATTAAAATAATAATTTCATAGAATATATAATTAGTGGCCAAATGTATAGCTTAATGGTTTAAACTATATACACCTTAACTTATTCAGTGTTGTATGTCAGTTACATCTCAATAAGACAGAAAAACCACATGTAAAATTCATGTTATGTGTAAAATTAACTCAAAATGGATTAAAGACCTAGACATAAGACCAGAAACCCTCAAACACAGAGAAGAAAATGGAGGCAAAACATTATTAGACATAGACCTAAGAGATATCTTTGGCAACTCAACTCCCATTGCAAGGCAAATCAAATCCAAAATAAATAAGTGGGATTACATAAAACTAAAAAGTTTCTACTCAGCAAAAGAAACTCACATCAAAACAAAAAGACATGCAACTGAATGGGAAAAGATATTTGCCTCTCACAACTCAGATAAGGGGTTAATATGTAAGATACATAAAGAAATAAAAAAATTGGACAACAAAAATACAAGCAATCCAATAAAAAAAATGGGCTGATGACCAGAATAGACACTTCTCTAAGGAAGATACATAAATGGCCAACAGGTTCATGAAAAGATGCTCTGCATCTTCTCGTCATTAGGCAAATGCAAATAAAAACAATGATGAGATATCACCTCATGCAGGTAAGAATGGCTACTATCCCCCAAAAGGGAAATAATAAGTGCTGGAGAGTATGTGGAGAAAAGGCAACTAATTCACTGTTGGTGGGAATGTAAAGTGGTGCAACCATTCTGAAAAGCAGTATGGAGAGGCCTCAAAGAACTGATAATGGGAATTCCAGATGATCCAATTATTCCTGTACTGAGCATTTACCCCAATGACACAAAAACACTTATCCGAAGAGATATATGCATCCCCATGTTCATTGCAGCACAGTTCACAATAGCTAAGAGCTGGAAACTACCTAAATTCCCATCAACAGAGGAGTGGATACAAAAGATGGACATATACACTATGGAATACTATGCAGCCATCCAGTGGAAGAGAGCCTACCATTTGCAACAATATGGATGGACTTGGAGAGAATTATTCTTAGTGAGATAAGCCAGAAGAAGGACAGACATCATATGATAGCACTCATATGATGGGTAAAGAGAAAACAAATAAATGTCATAAATTAAACAACACTACAAGTGGAGGAGGGGAAGAGAGAAGGGAGGAGAGAGAGAGAGAGAGAGAGAGAGAGAGAGAGAGAGAGAGAGAGAGAGAGAGAGAGAGAGAGAGAGAGAGAGAGAGAGAGAGAGAGAGAGAGAGAGA
>RJWH01000551.1:191365-427531 GCA_004363575.1 Solenodon paradoxus | reverse complement strand
AAGGGGGGGAATATTAGTAAATCTACTCTGCTATTTGTAAATGTAAAAATACCACTATGTATATCTCAAAACAAGTCATTCTCAAAATCCAACATTCCTTCAATAATAATAAAAAATAAATTTGTATTATGTGATTAAGTGCTATAAAAGAATAAAAAGTATTATGAGAGAATAATAAGGTATATATAACTTAGAATGAGAAAGGAAAAGAGGAAATTCAATTGAAATTCATCCAAAAGGTAAGGAGGAATTAACCAGAGAAGAGAAAATTTCATTATCTAGGTATCCTGCGCAAAGGCATTGGGATAAGAAAAAGCATTGGCTTGGATGCTAAATGCCTGGTGTAGTTCACTGACTTCCTTTTACTTTTAATTACTTAAAAACTCAAAATGAGGTGAACAGACATTAAGAGGATATATAATTCCTGAAAGAACTTTAAGACCTATGTACTACATGTGCCTAGCTTCTGTGGACCCAATTAAGCTAATCTTGAATGATAAACTCTAGCTAATTCTGCCTTTAGGACCCAGAGAAATAGTTGTGTAGTAAAAATTTATTTTAAAAGACACTACAACCTAATATTCTGCAACTCATTTTATATGAGTGAGGCATCTTTTTTCTTTCTGCTAAGAGTCCTCAGAAGCTCTTCTTGCAATGGCTATTCCTCAGCTTCAATGTGTAATTATATCTTTACATTTAACATTCTTATATCTAAGATTGTAATATTGTATTAAAAGTTCAATTTCCATTAGCATCAACTTCAAACTTTGTTCTGCATTTTTTTCAATTTATAATTTGTATCCCCTATTATCATATACGTTTGAAGTAAGCTACTTTTTAAAAGATTAACCCTCCCAATAAGTTCATTTAAATGCACTTCGAATATGAAAGTTTTAGACTGAAATGAAAGTATATTTTGCACTCAAAAGTACAGATTAATTCTATATAATAGAACAAATACATAATTGTTCAAATCACATACTTACTTTCATCATACATGTTTTTAGAAAAGCTATGGGTAAATCATTCAAGGGTTTTAACTACGAGTTCGATTTTCTTCTAGGTTGTTTCTACTAGGTCCTTCTCAATTGAACTTTGACATCTATGTACATGTGAGGTGGATTTGTTTTTTTTTCACTTTAGCTAACTCTTTATTTCATTATAGTAGAAGTAATATGCTTTCTATGTGAAAACTTGACTTTACACAACAAAGAAACATAGCAATTATATAGAAATCAATTTTCAGAAAAACCAATAAGCAAATCCTTTCAGAAGATTTGATTATTGGATTATTAACATATTAGTTCTTATCCCTCCATTCTTTAATAAACAAATGTTTTAAATATATAATCATAAATTGTAAATATGTTTCAGTTCTTTTAGAGTCATTAAAATTTTTCATGACTATAGTCTAACCTATGAATGTTCCAAATATTACACTTCTCTATTATTAGGCATTTAGCATTTTTTCTCCTTTCTGTAAGTTAGAAATGCATTTTAATTATTCAGGCTTATCCAGAATCTGCAAGAAGAGACTGGGTTCGAGAGTGGCCTGGCCAAGTTGTACTTTGTGTTTCTCAAATGTTCTGGACTTCTGAGACACAAGAAGTTATAAGTAGTGGGACCGAGGTAAAGCATTTTGTTATTTTAAATAATGTTCTTTTTCCATGCTATGTTTCTTAGCTTATCTGTTCTTTGTAAACCTAGTCTTACCCTGAATTTCTACATGTAGCATTAAAATTACACAATTCTTTGTAAACTTGTTCTAGGCCTAGATAAAATCACTCTATTTTGAGATAAACCATTAAGTCAGAATTATTTTATAAAAAAGTATGTATACAATAGGTGTGTTTTAGGCACTGTGGAGTATTAGTTTAGTTGCCTTTTATTTTGTAGGGATTAAAGAAGTACTATAAGGAACTTCAGAATCAACTAAATGATATTGTCGAGCTGGTGAGAGGAAAATTGTCGAAGCAGACCAGGACTACTCTGGGGGCTTTGGTTACTATTGATGTCCATGCTAGAGATGTGGTCATGGACATGATTGAGATAGGTATGTGACTTTTTTCTTTAATATTAAAGATAAAATATCAATAGCTGCTAGGACAAAAAGACGTACTGTATGTGTTTTTCTTTCAAGGTAATTTATTTTATGTGATCTTTTCTTTGAATTGGAATACATGAATTATTTTAACATTTGCTATTATAAAAAAAGATAAAATGCTTCTTCTTCAAATTATTTCCATGTCAGGGTTATGCATTTTGTTTCATTTTATTCTATTTGTAGGTGTCTCACATGATACGGATTTCCAGTGGCTTGCTCAGCTTCGATATTATTGGGAATATGAGAATGCTCGAGTTCGTATCATTAATTGTAATGTAAAATATGCTTATGAATACCTTGGAAACTCACCTCGACTTGTCATTACTCCTCTAACTGACAGGTGTTACAGAACATTGGTATGCATTAAGTTATTTAAATTCATACATTAGAGATGACTTTTTGATGTGGTGTCATAATTTCATGTTCAAATTTAACGTGGCTATTCTTTTATTTTATTATCTCTAGTAACAGAATACAGTTATCTTTTTCTAATCCCAATTTACCTTTATGTATTATAATAATAATGAATATTTACTTCTGGGTGCTTTTGTATAATACGGAATGTTTAATTCTAACATTTGAAAATTGTGAGTCCTTCCCAGTAGGGATAATTAGAAAAAGGAAGGTATTGGTAATTTAGAGAGAAAATCAGATCTTTAGAAAGTAGTACTGATTTTCTTATTTGCAGTGGAGTCCTGGAAGAGATGATAAGAATTGAAGAAGGTATATTTGTACCTTAGAACTCCTGGTTAGTTCTCTTGAATGGAAGGAAGATTGAATGGAAGGGTGGTTGTGTGGTGAAGTCTGTGCATGTTGAGGAACTATGAAAGACAGACACAACTTAAAAAAAATCCTGGGAATAGGGTTGCCAGATAAAATACAGGACTCCTATTGAAATCTGATTTTTTTTTAAAGGAAATATACAGGCAGGAATGAAGGGAAGGAGGCTGACAGGAATAGAGAGAGGCAGAAGAAGCACTTTGTTTTTATTTAATTGTTCATCTTGGTTGTCATGTCTGTCCATGTCTCCCCCCGCCCCCTCCTCCCCACTCCCCACCTTCCCAACCCTCCCAGCACCCCGCCCCCCCACTCCTGGGTCTTGAACCTGGGACCCTGGGATGGATGCAGGACAGCTCCCAGGGTCTACTAGACTGATAGGCCAAAAGGGCATGCCCAAATTTGAATTTGAATTAACAATGAATACTATTTTAGTACAAATATGTCCCCAATACTGCACAGGACATAGTTATACTAGCAAATTATTCATTTGTTTACCTGAAATTCAAATGTAATTGTCCACCCTGTATTGTTACTTGCTAAACCTGGGAATTGAGGAGGAAGTACGAATCTACCTGTGCTTAGTAAATCAATAAGTCTTTGAGTACTCTTGAAGCAGAGATAAAAAGGGGATCCTGGGAAATGATTTACTCGGGAATGCTCACGGTATAAACCTGTAAGGCAACTAGACAGTGAGGAAAACTAAGTTAAGCAAAGATGGTTTTAACGGACATTGTAACCTTAGCCTGATCTCGTTTTGGCGCAATAATGACATCACAGAGGTACCCTACTTTCAGGTAGTGGGGTCTGGCTTTTGTATTCTTTTATTTTCATGGGCTTTGTGTCACTCTTGGGTAAGAATGTGAATGAACTTCCAGGTATTTGGTGAAGAGGCAGCAAATTACCTTCTATTAGTTGAAGAAAATTCTTAGAAAAGAGCAGCCGTGAGCTCTTTGTAGCCAGTGAAGCAATTGGGTCATGAATACAAAAGTAGGTGAAGATAGTATGATAAAATATTTCACCAAGTCCTCTTCTTTCTCAGAAAGCTTTGCTCTTTATTGGTGAGCAAGTTCATAGTTTCTCCCTAAATATGTGTTGAGAAATGAATCTCAAGCTTCTAACAACTGAGTTGTAAAATCAGAATTACATTAAAACACTTCTATGCAATATTAGACATTATTTAGAAAGTCTATTACATTTATCAGCCATAATAGAGATAACACATTTGCAAACATTTTCTTGAAATTATAGAAAAAGGGGAGAACCTGAAGTTTCCAACAGTTATGTTAATAGACATTAACAATATAATATTTATTATAAATTTAAGGTGATTAACTTATCAGTTGATAATGCCTCTCTTTAGTGAGCTTTCCCTTGTTTTATTTTAGTCAGTCTGAAAATTTGTGGTTTTCATAGGTTTATTTACTATTGCCAATTTAAAAAAATAGACATTTTTTAAGAAAAGTTTCAGGTTCACATGAAAATTGAGAAAGTACAGAGTTTCTGTGTATCCCTACTTTCCCATATACACAACTATAGTCTCCATCTTTATTTTTTTTCTAAAAAAGTTAAATTTCACACTCAGTAGTTTCATAAACATTCAGGAGTTAGAGTTGACTGTAATTTATATGCTCTTAAAAAATTTCAACCACTGTTTTAGTCATTGTGGGGTTCCAGAAAGAACTCAAACACTGTCACTATTCTTAAGGACCGCCGAAGGAAAAGTCTGTAGTACTAAATATATGAGTATATGTAGAGCAGTGTTAAGGGAATGGGGGAAAATGGAGTAAATTCCTAGAAAATTCCTTGGGGAAGGCAACAACTTCAGGTGAACCAGAGACAAAATTACAGCCCATCTGTTTCTCATTCAACTGATGGGCTTCCATTTATAACACCTACTCTCTGGTGTTCATCTTGCAGTAGCTAGTCATCCAGATTGTTAATTTCGATTTCTACAACCATCTCCACAACCACATCTAATCAGACCTTTCTAACCAAATATTGCTATTTCAAGGCTTATTCTGTTTTTTAAAGGGAAATGGTTACATAGGAAGCATTAAAAGGTAAGATGGTTTTGCTATACTTTTACATTTTTTGGACACTTTAAACTGCCTTTTCTTTGTGCAACTAGAAAATTGTGTGCTAAAAATGAACTGAACAAGATAATTGTATTACTGCCTCTGAAAATAAAAATAAGACTAAATTAATTTCATAAGTAATTGTTTATTTATTTATTTATTTATTTCCCTTTTAGTTAAACATGGGTTTCTTTTTCTTTTCTTTTCTTTAAAGGAAAGGTACAGATAGGAATGAAGGCAAGCAGACAGGCAGGAAGGAAGAGAGAGGAGGACGAAGCACTTTATTTTATTTAGCTGTTCTCACTGGTTCTTTCTCCCATGCCCAGACCCGGGAACTCCAACCCAGGGGTATGTGGTCTGCATACCTTGAGAAGTGATTGACCTAACTGCTACTCCACCGGGATGTGCCAAGTATGGTTTATTTTCACCCATCTTGTTTTCTTTTCAGATAGGTGCCTTCTATTTAAATCTTGGAGGTGCTCCAGAGGGGCCAGCAGGCACAGGAAAAACTGAAACCACCAAGGACTTGGCTAAAGCTCTGGCTGTTCAATGTGTGGTGTTCAACTGTTCAGATGGGCTAGATTATCTAGCAATGGGAAAGGTAAGGTTACATATTCAATGTAAAAAATATACAACTAGGTCTAACTGGATAAACTGAAGCAAACTCATTTGTAAACTTTATTTCAATGAGGTTTGTTACTCGAACTGTGATTTTAGGAGCAAAAACATGGTTTTTATCCTAGGGGCTTTTATTAAGCTAAAATTTCAAATTTGACTTAAAAGCATAAATATTTGTTTTCACAAATGATGTCTCTTCCTAAAAAAAAAAAAAAAAAAAAAAAAATCATTCCCCCCACCCCCTACCTTTTTTTGTTCTTAGTTTTTTAAAGGCCTGGCTTCCTCTGGCGCTTGGGCTTGCTTTGATGAATTTAATCGAATTGAGCTGGAAGTGTTATCCGTGGTAGCTCAACAGATCCTTTGCATCCAGAGAGCTATTCAACAGAAGCTTGACGTGTTTACTTTTGAAGGAACAGAGCTTAAGCTCAATCCAAACTGTTTTGTAGCTATTACCATGAATCCTGGTTATGCAGGACGTTCTGAATTGCCAGACAATCTTAAGGTACTTTTTTTTAAGAGTGTAAATTTGTTAATCAAAAGTAAAAACCTAATCCACTTAAAGTAGTATAATTTTCATACATGTATATGTAATCTCCTTTTTTGTCTTTTCATCTGCTGTTGGGTGAGCCTAAAAACTTTTTTAGATATCTAAAAAATATTAAAGCGCTAATAGAATTAGAGTGCCTCTGAAAAAATTGGACCAAATGAAAAGGTGATATAAACTTGAGTATCAATATATTATGTTTGGTTGCTTATACTCAGTTTTCAAAATAGCTTCCTTTATGTAATGAATATCTTTCATTTATTATATACTTCAGGTTCTTTTTAGAACAGTGGCTATGATGGTTCCAAACTATGCACTCATAGCAGAAATCTCCCTTTACTCCTATGGATTTCTGAATGCAAAATCTCTGTCTGTGAAGATAGTTATGACCTATAGACTTTGCTCAGAGCAGCTCTCATCACAGTTTCACTATGACTATGGAATGCGAGCAGTAAAAGCAGTTTTAGTGGCTGCTGGAAACCTTAAACTAAAGTTTCCAAATGAAAATGAAGATATACTTGTAAGTATTAAACATACACGTTGTGAAATCATTTGTAGAAAGATTATTTTTAAACAGGGTTGATCGAGAACTATAAGTAGGCAAATAGAGTTGCTTTTAGTCTTTTTTATATGGAGCTGAAATTAGAGTTATACTTTATGTCACCGAAAGGACCTTTAACTTGATGAAGTATATATAGTATTGCCTTTTTAGTTTGGATACTCCATGGAGCAATGTAAAATAAACTTTAACTTTTGTCAGGGGAAGGAGGAGGGCAAACACTGGCAATTAAATAAAATTTTACTGTTTTGGATGATTTTAGCTTCTTCGATCAATTAAAGATGTAAATGAACCAAAGTTTCTATCACATGATATACCTTTATTTAATGGAATAACTAGTGACTTATTTCCTGGTATTAAACTTCCTGAAGCTGACTATCATGTAAGTACATCATTGAGAATTATTTATTCTGCGATATATTATTCTGATACTTTACAAAGTTTTAATGAATGAATAAAATCTGGAGAATGAACCCCTATTTTAACCACTTTAGTTAATGAGAAGAGTAAATTTTAGTACCTTCTGTTATATACCAGGATTAAAAAGAATCAGATCAAAGATAATGTTCATTGTAAAACAGTAGGTATTTTATTCCTACCTTGTGATTTAGAATACTACTATGTACACTATAATACTATTGTATTTTAATGGGTAGAAAAAATGTTAAACTGAAAGTGGTGAAACATCCTGTTGTTAACATAATAAGGCTTTGCTCCTCAAATTTATCTATTTTTTTAAGAAAATAGGCACCCATGTACATTTCCAGTTTTATTTAAATTATAGGCATTAGAAAAAGGCCTATGTATGCATGCACATACATATCTTGTTCATCATTGTTAAATAATGTGATATCAAAGTAAAATTTAAAGTTATAAACAGAACAACCTCAGTGAGATGGGTAATGATGTGTGACTGAAAATCAATCATTTTATGGCAATTTCTATGATAAAATGTACATGAAAAAGTCTTTGAATTCAGCATACATATACTACTGTTTGCCATGTGATGATTCAGCACTTCCCTTTTTTCTGTTGATGTTACTGTATAATCTTTTCTTTGCTTGAGCTGTTCTATCATTTAGGCATCAGTTAGCTAAAAGGCATAATCATCTTTTCAGCCTTTTTTAAATCTTAAAACTAAAATGCGAATATACATCCTATACAGTATCAGATTAAGGTGATCCTAAGGTATTTTCTAATACCAAGAACCTATTCTCTGATTCTCTGGACACCAACTGAGTGGTCAGCAATTCAGTTCAACTCTCACACTAATTACCTGGAGTTAGTATCAGGCTCCGTAGATTAAAGACTCAGTCCCACAAGACTGCCCCTCAGTTTAGACATCAATTTCAAGTCTTGAACCACCTGTACTTCTAACTGACTAGATATAAATAGTAGTTTCCATGACATCCTCTCTCCATCCCCAATGCCCCCAGCCACTCCCCCCACCTCCAGGTTGTGCCTGAAATCCCAGTACCAAACCTTATATGTGTGTACACACACACACACACACACACACACACACACACACACACACACACACACGCTAAGGTTTTTCTATATATACATACTTATGATAAAGTTCATAAATCAGGAAAGATTAGCAACTAGCAACAAAATAGAACAATTATAATATAATGTAATACATTATATGAATGTAGTCATGTTGTGTCTCAGAATATCTTATTATACATAATGTTTTTGGACCACAGTTGACTGATGGTAATTAAAACCATAGAAAGCAAAACTGGGGATAAGGGAGGACCACTGTATATCATAGATGCTTATCAAGATGATTTAGAGTGTGCTAATATGATTTTTTAAATCAAAATGAAAATACAACATTTTAACATTTTCTTGGAGAATTCTTGTATTTCCATAAATAAATTTATATAAATAAATTTATATAGCCATTTATTTTAGTTTGGGAACTTCTACTAGGAAGTGTGCAACTGAGTGACTCAGTGCACTGGGGGTCAGTCTGAGTGAAGCTGGGTCCTTAGGTAAAAAACATATGACTTATTATGACATCTTGCTTTTTAATATGTACTATATTCCTTTGTTTCCCATGTAGTTATTTGTTTTAGTTTTCAGGTAATATTTATTTAATTAGTCTTTTATGTTGATTTTACATCAGTTGTCACTCCATAGATTATAATATATACCCCTTGACTAACTACAGTTTACCTTAAGTTTGCATTATCTACCCACTACTGCCCATTATAATATTGTTTTCATGTATTTTATATAGTTCATATATTTTACTTCTACATATGCTATGAACTTGCAATACATTGCTTTTTTTTTTTCTTTCAGCCTTAGTGTTTGAAAATACTGGTCTTTATGTTATCCTTTCTAATGTTTTTTATTCCTTCCAGCAGATATGTGCTTCCCCTGGGGAACTTTTCTTTTCAATCTAAAGACCATCTTTCTATATTTCTTGTGTGGTTCCGCTGGCAACAATTCTCTCAGCTTTTGTTTGAAAATATATTTTTCATTTTCAAAGAATATTTTCGTAAGATAGGGAAATCTAGATTGGTAGGGGCCTCTAACACCTCCCTCATATTTTAAAGATGCTATTACATTAACAACTGACTTTCATTGTTAAGTTTATGTCAGGAAATTTTTTTATTTGTGCTTCTTTGGTGTAATATGTTTTTTTCCCTTTGACTTAAAAAAATATTTTTTTCTCTCCTTGCTTTGTTTTGTGCTAGACCCCCTTGGAATTTACTGTACTTCTTGAATTTTGGATTGATGTCTCTTGCCAAAAATTCTAGTATTATCTTTTAGAATATTTCTTCCATCTTATAGTCTCTCCCCTGTCCTTCTGGAACTCCACTTACATATATGTTAAACCATTTTATATTTTCTTACATATTTGTTATGATCAGGTTTTTTGTTTTGTTTTTAAATGTTTTCTCTGTGCTTTAGTTTGGATAATTTTTATTGACATGTCTTTAAGGTTAATGATTCTTTGTTCAATCTTCTGACAAACATCCAATGAATGAATTTTTAATTTCTGCATTTTTTTTTCATTTTTGGTGGGTTCTATCTGATTTTATTAAGAGATCTATTTTTTGTTTAAATTCACCATCTATTTATCTATTTTCTGTCATATTGTGTATTTTCTTTTATATAGTTATGACAGTTATTTTAATGTCCTTGTGTGCTAATTATGCATCTGGGCCATCTATGTATTTTATTTACTGTTTCTATATATCATCAGCTATTCTTATGACTTACGCATTTTTATTTTATGTTAAAATTGTGTATGAACTGGTGTTACTTTCTGTAGAAAAATCATGTGTTTTCCTTTGTCAGGTAGCTAGATTGAGTTGCTCAAATCAGTCAGTAGTTGACCTAAGCCAGAGTTTTGTTACAACATTATTGAGCTTTAGTTTAACTATGGTTTCCAATGTCATTTGAGTCAAAACTGTCCTCCTTTGTTATCAGGCCGTCCTGCTAGCACCTTTTGGGATATGGAAGTATCCCAAGACTAAAGAATCTCTCCTGTGTATGTACGCCTTTCTAACATCCCTTGTTTCTTGTGTCACCTCCCACTCATCGAAACTACAGGCAGTGCGGAGAACCAACTTTGTGCTTTGAGGCTCCTCTGGATTCATATCTGTCACACAAGCCCAAATGACCATTAACATTTCCATTGGCTTTCCTTACTTCAGCAAAGTGTCTTTACCTGTAGTAGACCCTATTCGGTTTCCACATTTGGAAAATCTTCCTAGGGACAAACTTAACTGTTTATTTGTGTTCATCTAGAGAAGGCTCATCCTTTTCTAAAATTTAGTTCCTTTAGACTTATTTGTATACCAAAGTGTATCTTCTGTATCTTGATTTTTTAAATCATTCTTTAGCCCCCCTATTTAATTGTGAAGGGTTGTTTGACATGTCCTTTTATATCCTAACCAGAGTTAATTCTGAAAATGCTACTGAAAAGGATTATTTTCATGTAAAATAGTGCTTTGGTACTGTGATCATTAATATCATAATAGGGAAATTAATATTTTTAAAGTATTTTAATTTGATTCATTTTTCCTTTTAGTTAAAAATAAAGCTTTAAAGAAATTATTGTGAAATATAGACTGAGATGTAATTTCAGTACCTTAAAATGAATATAGTATTGTGAACAACAAAAAAAATGTTGCTATAAAAAAATAATTGATCAGTATAAGAAGGTAAAATTTTCTTTTAAATTTCTAAACGACTACTTATAAGACATGTATGACTTGATTTATGATACTATTTTATGTAAATACATTCTATTCTTTTAGGAATTTTTGGAATGTGCTCATCAAGTCTGCAGAAATCATAATCTTCAGCCGGTTAAATTTTTTCTTGATAAAATGATTCAGACCTATGAAATGATGATTGTCAGACATGGGTAATTATGGGTATCATTATTTGCCATATGAAGGTGTTATTTCTATTTTTAATTTTTAATATGTACATATGTAGCTGTTTAAATTTCTGCCATCTTGAAATGTACAGAGCAGAAATTTTATACTTCTCTATTCACAAAAATTGTATTTGTGGTCTTACTGCCATATTTGTGCTTATACTGGAAGAAAAGGGTAAGAAAAATATATATGAAAAGGGGATATGGTATTGAAATACTGTTCTACTTGATCAACTTATCTGGTTAGTACATAACTATAGTCAAGTATAGAATCATGGTAACTTATTTATAAAACTGGAATGATTGATTATAATTTGGTATCCATAAATAATGAATTTTCTCTGCGTGACACATTCCTCAGGATGATAATGGTACTGGTCTTTATAGATTAACTTAAAAGATTTAAATAAATAATGCAATAGATTTTATTATTAAGTCTTTGTCTCTAAAATTTTGTTTAGGTTTTCTAGATAATCAAAGTAATTGTTCAACTCCCTCAGTGATATAGCACTAATGGCATCCACAATTTACTCTTTTGGTTATTGATTATGTTTTTCTTCTTCTTTATACATATAAAATGTGCTCTTTTTTCAGTAGGACAAGCTAAAAGTTTCATTCAATAAGTGAACCAGAATCAAAATTCTGGATCTCTAGGTGATGCATGATAGTTTCTCCATCTGATTTAGAAGGTGCTCCGCTTGATACAGATACCTAATAATAGAAAGATAAGAAATACACACATCTCTATCACAAAAGTGGGTTTACTGAAACAATCACCATAGCAGACACTCTTGTTCAGAAATTGAAGAATGAGAGACAAAAATACCACAGGTCTGATGCATTTCTGAATCCCAACTGGGCATGTTGGAGCCTCAGTTCTAGAGATAGATTGAAATTTGTGGAGTTTAAACGTTAGTATTTCTCATGTGTAAGGTTCTTTTCACAGAGACATAATCATTTTCTATATGAACTTTATGGTATAGGGTATCACTAGAGGGACTATAGAGCTTTTGTATTAATAATTGCACATATAAATGTTTTTCCTTAGTGATCTGCCCCCATTCACCCAAACCTGGATCCATGTTTCCTTGATTTTGCTCCAAGAGGGGCGTTTCTGATTATTGTTCTCCTTGGACCTTGGTTCAATCTTCTGAGAGGTCTTTCCATATTTGTTTTCGTTCCTGGTCACAGGTTAAGTGATCAATAGAGAGAATGTCCTTGGGAGCTGAGAAATGTATTCAGCTGTTTTCTGCAAATAGAAAGTTAAGGCTTTTTTGGTCATGATTATTTTAAAGACATAATTTTAAAAACAATATATTATGTAAATTTTAAAACATACAAAATAGAGTGAATAGTAAAATCACGTCAGGTACCTCCATCATTGGTGCAAGTATCATTTTTAAAAATCTGGATAACTTTGATTTAGAAAGTAATATAAATTTAGATGGGCAGGTTCATCATTCATCAAATATATCATGGCATACTATGCCCACCAGCAGATTTCTAATAGTCCCCCACCACTGTTCATTGGACTCCCAACTATCCCTTGCTCACACGGTTGACCCCACTTACCCTGTGGTAATCTCAATTCTTTTATTAATGTCCAAGCATTTTTGTTTTGTCTGTTAATTTGCATTGAATCTTTATATTCCACATGTGAGTGCGATCATCCAGTATTTATCTTTTTTTTCCTTCTGACTTATTTCACTTAGCATAATCTCCTCTAGTTCCATCTATGTTGTGGCAAATGTCAGTATTTCATCTTTTTAAGGACTGTGTAGTATTCCATTGTATGTATTCATGTGTGTATGTATCTGTCTCTCATCCTCTTTATACATTCATCTGTGGATGGACACTTTAGGTTGTATTATTTTGGCTATTGCAAATAATGTTTCGATAGACATGGGGGGGTGCATATATCTCTTTGAATTAGTGTTTTGAGTAAATACCTAGAAGTTGGAAAATGGGATGATGGAATTTTCATTCTCAATTTGTTGAGGAATCTCCACATTGCTTTCCAGAATGGTTTCACTAATTTAAATTCCCTCCAACAGTGTATCCTTGCTAACATTTAATGTTTCCAGTCTTTGGGATAATATCCATTCTCCCAGGTGTGAGGTAATATCTCATTGTTTTGATTTGCATTTCCTTAATAATAAGACATGAGGTACATATTTTCATGTAGCCGTATGTCGTCTTTGGAGAAATATCTATTCATATCTGCAATTTTTTGATTGGTTTGTTTTGCTGTTGAGTTTTATGAGTTCTTTATATATTTTGAATATTAACCTTTTGTCAGATATCTTCTTCCACTTCTTGTTATTTTGATGATGGTTTCTTCAAATGTGAAGAAGTTTTTCAGTTTGATGTAGTCACATTTGTTTTTGTTTTTTGTTTTGTTTTGCTTGCTGCTGGGCTTGCGTACCCAAAGATCTCTCTAAAGCCAATATCATGGAATAAATTGTCTGTTTTCTTCTTTTTTTTTTTTTTTAATTTCAGGTCTTTCATCAAAATCTCTGATCTATTTTGAATTAATTTTTCTGTAGGTTATAAAAGAGTGATATGATTTTATGCTTTTCTTTATGGTTTAGTTTTCCCCAAATCATTTGTTGACTTTTCCTTCATTGCATACTCTTGACTTCTTTGTTAGAGATTACCATATATGCGTGTTTTCATTTCTGGGGAGTAAATTTTATTCCACCCATCTGTTTATTTTTATTCTAGTACCATACTGTTTTGATTGTTATCACTGTACTATAGTTTGAAATATTCGTGTGTGATACCTCCACTTTTGTTTTTTTTTTCGTGACTGCTTTAGTTAGCTAAGGATCATTTTCAAATCTTGTGCATTCCCATATATTTTAGCCTTGACTTGTTTCTTTATCAGTAAACTCTCTAAAAAAACCTAATCAGTTTTATATGTTTGATTCCAGGCAGCTTCATGTGCTGCTAGCCACAACTACAGTCCTTATTAAGTTATCTCTTTCTAAACTTCCTTGTAGTGTCCTTGAACCTATCAGATTTAGTTGAGAGAGACACACCTTCAAGTAATTTCCTGAATTATTTTATCCACCTGAAATGATTACTTGGAACCATATAAATCTTTCATAGGTTTTAATAAAGTGATATGATGTCCCTACTCTTGATTTGAACTTTGATGACAAAATGAAGAAACCTTCGTTCTTCAAAGGTTTTCTCAGTTTTATTTTTTACCTCTCGAAGATGAGAATAAGTTACCTCAGTCAATTCTGCAAGTTCTGAATTTCTGGATTCCCTTGCTTTCAAACTGGCCATTTTTTTCCATGTTCATTTCTTTCTTGTAATTCTTTGTTAAATGCAGCCATCAGCTATGATTATATGCTAATCATACTTCTGCTTATCCAGTCTCCCCCAGAAACTACAATTTCATTAGATATATTTTGTCTTTCAGATTATTTTAAAAGATAAATTTATGAAGTATTTTATCATTGCAAAGCATTAATTGACAGTCTTTTAACTTCTTATAGCAGTTAATTTGCTACTCATGACCTGGTCACTGAGCCAATGCCACATATTTTAGTCTTTTTTAATATGGTAAGAAACCTTTCCTCCTCCTAGGTACCAATTTCTGTCAGTAAGGATGGGTTAAGTTATACTGTAGGAGCAACTGGCTTCCCAGTGTTAGTGACTTAAAAATAAAGGTTTAGTTTTCATTCAGACTGTGTCATTATAGGTTAATGACCTGGGTGGTTTTTATTTTTAAATCCAAATTATTGAGTTTTAGATGATTGGAGTAGCAGTCTTCTCAACGTAGTGAAACACAGCTGTGCTGAAGGGTTAAAGGAGACAGCTATAAAATCCTGGCAATGAGCTCTCCCCTGCTAGGAAGTAACACCCATTATTTCCATTTATTATTCACTAGCCACCTAATATTTCCACAAGAGGTTGAGAGATCTTACTATTTGACAGAACAGAAGATTCAGAAGTATTTGATTAAGAGCACTAATAATTATTCAAGAAAGGAATTTTTCACTTCTTTCCTTAGGAGGCTCCAAGTCATTTTTAATTTTTTAAACAATTTTATATTTATTGAGGTAACTTTGATTTACAAAATAATGTAAACCCATAAGTGCAGGTTCACCATTCTGTAAATATGACAACACACCCTGCCCACCACCAAATTACCAAAAGTCCTCCACCACTGTCCATTATACCCCACCACCACTTGCCTCCAACCTTTGTTCTATTCTTGATGTCCAGAGGTTGGTTTTGTTTAGTATGTTCCTTTGCTTTGTTTCTTTATATTCTACATATGAGTGAGGTCATCTGGTAAATTTAGGAGTATACACTTGCTGTTTTTTTGTTTTTTATTCTTTTTTGTCAATAATAATAATTTAGAAATCAACAAAGTCAGAAGTTAAAATTGTTTTCCTCATGTCTGAGAAAACTTCATGTCATTTCAAAAATTATGTGTGGTAATTATCATAGGGTAAAATATTAAATAGTATATAGGCAAGTAAATTAATTTGCCATTATTCTTTAGAATTCTATTGTATACATATTTTTCTTTAATAGTTTTATGTTGGTTGGAGAGCCTTTTGCTGCTAAGACAAAAGTTCTGCATATGCTGGCTGATACTCTAACTCTTATGAATGAATGTGGCTGTGGAGAGGAAGAAAAGGTCATTTATAGGACTGTAAATCCCAAATCCATTACTATGGGTCAACTTTTTGGACAGTTTGACCCAGTGTCTCATGAGGTAATCTTATAGTATAAAACATTTTCAATTCCTACTGATAACACATTAAACCAAGAAATAGGAAATGTTTTAATATTTTCACTACTAAACTCAGTTTTATAAAGAGAGCTTTCCATCTCTTCTCTTTTTTTCTCTCAGTGGACTGATGGTATCATGGCTAACACTTTCAGAGAATTTGCCTTATCAGAAACTCCCGACCGGAAATGGGTTGTATTTGATGGTCCCATTGACACTTTGTGGATAGAGAGCATGAACACAGTATTGGATGATAATAAAAAGGTAAATTATCACAATTAAGAGCAAATTCTCCCCAAAAGACACCACACGGTATGAATATACTAACATCATTGAACTGTGAACTTAAACTGCTTAGTATAGTAAATTCAGTATTATGTTTTTAAAACACATATAAAGCAAAGCAAATGCTTAAGCTATGTTATGTGTCCAACAACTAATTAACTATATTTAAAATAAAGTAGTGAGTTAAATATGATAATAGTTGTATTTTCAGTGAAAAATATGTTGTAGTAAATGCTTACTTTTTATAGAATAAAAGTATATTACAACCACTATGTTAGCAGAAAAGCATAGTAATGTAATAGTTAATTCCAGTCATGTTTCATATAGAACCTTAAATTAGTATTTTAGGGGAAAATGCAGTTCTTACTCATTTTTGAAAACAATGCTTCACTGCTTATATGTGGTACACTACCTTAGAATCTATGAAAAAAAAACTAGAAAATGGAAGTCTAATACTTAGTTACACATAATTGTAAAATGTGCACTAATTGTTAAGTTTAAGTACTTCTTAAAAAGTGTATACTCACATAAATGTCATCTAAATAAAGATGTATAAAATTCTTGTACCCTAAAAAAAATCTATAAAGTTCACTCTTGTTTTTTCACCATTGGTACATTCTCCCTCAGGTGTTATCAGCTAGTCTGGCATTGACTGTGATAAATTGGTTTTATTCTTAAAATTCATGGAATCATGTTCTTTACTATTTTATTTCTTTCAGTCAATATAGTATCTGTGATATTTATATTGAAGTTCCATTTTATTCTATGTATTAGTATTCTACTATATGAATATATCACACTTTGTTTTCATACTTACATGAAATAATGATACAGCTTTGCAACATATACTTCAGTTTGTCAAATGACTTATGACCTTATCTTAGGTGATTGGTCATTTATGCATATACTCTTTTTTTGGTCTTATTGATTGAGTTTAAATGTAGAGAATAAGCAGACAGGAAGTAGTGATGATTTAGAAGAGAGGTTAATTAATAGAGTCAAGTCTCAGGATTCATAACCATAACTAGGTAGAAGGATTGTGTTGTACTGGATGGTGGGGAAGCAGGAAAGGATTGGTATAGATACAGGTGAATATATGTATATAATAGTGGACATTTGAAGATAAATTCTTTTGGTGATTTACTTTTTCTTTATGAAGTATTTTCTGTTCTTTGCATGCTTGAAGATAAAGATGGGGATTTAAATTAGCCATTGGAAAATGGAAAGATTATTGTAGCAAAACACAGAAGTGTATCTGAATATTACTGAAAACCTGATTAAGTTAAGACATGAGTTGATAGTAGTACCAATGTCTACCTTTGTGAAATTTTCTCTACCAGTCTGAGTAGTTTGGGTGTAGGTGTAGATTATATTGCTAGACTGGAAATACTGGAAACATTTTAATGATCTTAGCATGAGAATGGTAGAAGTGCTGGGCCATTATTAATGAAGGAAGTTAAAACAGGAATATGAAACTCACTATGAAAATGAAGAGTTCTAATTATAGGAGGGGTCCATAAGTGAAAAAGCAGGATATCTAGGGGGCAGACTGGCCTGCTTGAGTTTGATATTTCAGAATTGTATAGTATTCTAGGAGAGAAAATCCCAGGTATGTAAAGTGGATGATTGGAGTAGAATAGGAGAAAAATAAATGAAGGCAAGGTGGTCTAGGATTTGTGGGGCTGTTCTATTGAGATGCTCCTCCTCAGGAACATTGGATCAGGCTAGAGTTAGTAGGAGAGTAAGTAACTGAACAAAGTATCAAAGGCTTTGCTAATGAGGTGAGATGTATAGGTGTAGCAAGCAGAACCTATCAAAGGAGCAAGGACTGTATTTGAGAGTGGAGTAGAAGTAGTTGGGGAACAGCACAGGGAAGGAGGAGAATGCTGACTCTTCTTCCCAAATTTGCAGCAAGTAGGAGAATGTCTGCTGAAATAATCTGATAGAAAGCAGTGTTCTAAACCAGAACTGTCCAATAGAACTTTCTCAATGATGGGGCTATCTGCATTGTCCAGTAACGTAACAATGAGTCACATGTAACTGTGGAGCATTTGAAATGTGACTTAGTGCAATTGAAGAATTGAATTTAAATTTCATTTAATCTTAATTAATTAAAGTTAAATATAAATAACAGCATATGACGGCTGGCTGCCATACTGGGCAATCCAGCTCTAGATCATTCATTCATTTTGCATATAAGAAGCATCTAGAAATGTTAATGCTGTATTTTGACATATTTTGACTAGATAGGGAGAAGTTGGGACTAGAAGATGAATGTAGAAGCAAGGAAGAGATACTGAAAAATAAATGTAGAGTTAGAATTTAAAATAATAATTAAATTATTCTCTAGTATTAACAATATTTTATTCACATGTTAAAAGTTAATGATAATTCCAAAGATGGAAGCCAAGGAGATAGAAAGAGTAGGATGGCTTTAATAATAATGGCAAGGTAGGAATTTGGCAGAAAGGAAGAAATTGATAAATTCAGTTTTTTATGTATTTGATCAAAGATGAATGTTTTAAATTAAAGAAACCAATGGCATGTATCAAACACAATGTATAGTCTTTGATTTAATTCTGGTTTGAATCAATTGAAAATATATTATGAAACAACTGAGCAAATTTGAGTATTGCTTATTAGATGATATTAAGGAATCAATGGTAATTTTGTTAGGTGTGTTACTGTTATTATAGAGAAAAGCCCTTATTTTTTAGAGATGAATTTTGACATATTTGAATATAATACTCTTTAAAAAAAGATGAAAAATGACAAAATGTTGGCTAAATCTAGGAGATAGGTATGTGTTAATATTAATCTGGATTTTCTACTTTACTCTTTTTTGGCAATAAAAAGGTCTTAAGACAACTTTAAAATTTTTTTGTAAAATTTTATTAACAAGAACTGACATTTGTATAGAATTTTACAGTTTTTGTATGTTATGTAGCAACCCTTTCCCCTAATCTAGGAGAGAAGATTTTTCCCTGTTTATAGTTGAAGAGACTGAGATGTTTTATATATATACTTAATAAGATTCTTACCAATCTTATTGATTGAAAGACATAGAATTAAGATTTTCTGACTTCCATTCTAATACTTATTTCATTATACCACAGGAGATGCTTAATCTTATAAATGGAATAAATTTTTATATGAGAAATTTGAGATTTTAAAAAGTAAGCATTTAAAATATAATTTTTTTTAGCTGTGCCTTATGAGTGGAGAAATAATTCAAATGTCCCCTCAAATGAGCCTCATCTTTGAAACGATGGACCTTTCCCAGGCCTCAGTAAGTTCATTATTTAATATTACAGTAGTTTATTTGTTCATTTAATCAATAAATGTTTTTTATTATGGGGTCAGAAAATGAGTTAGGCACTAGGTATATAAAGATGAATAAGTTATAGTATGTGTTCATTTAGGAGATATGAAGCATGCTAATGAATAATCCTAATGTAGAACCACCTCTAAGTGTTCTAAGAATATGGAGAGGGGTAAGCACCCAAGAAAAGAATGAGTAGAAAAATACCTAGGAAAATGTTTGGTCTGGTTTAAGGTATAAGATTTCTTGAGGTAGATTTGTTTGGGCAGGGCATTCCAAATCCTTTTGAAAAGATAATTTGTAAAGACTTGACGATATGACCTTATCTGCGAAACTATAGCTGCAAATAGTTTTGTCTAGTATATGGAGTCTACAGGAAGATAGGAATAGATCATGAGGATATTATAAGTCATGTAAGAAGTAATTAATATCTGCTAGACTTACTTATATAAAAATTACATTGGAAAGAGAAAACTTTTTCCCCTTCCAGCCTGCCACTGTAAGCCGCTGTGGAATGATTTATTTGGAGCCCTCACAGTTAGGATGGGAACCACTTGTATCTTCATGGTCGAATTCATTGAATGAACCTCTCCAGGAACCAGATCATCAAGCTCTTCTGAGAGGACTTTTTGGCTGGTTAATACAGCCTTCTTTGAGGCTTCGTAAGAAAAAATGCAAGGTTAGCTTTATAATTCTGTGACCCACTTGAGTTTTTTTTAGTTTCCATTTAACTTGACTAAGTCTAAAGTCACTTTGGAAGAATAAATAACCACAATGAATTTCTCCTTAGGCATATATAATACATTTTTAAAAATTGAAATGTTGTGACTGATTCATGTGCACTTGTAAGAAAAATGCAGTGGGCATGCCCTTGTGGTTCAGGTGGGATACGGATGATGTAAAACCCAGGGAACTGAGTTTGTATCCTGGGGCCAGGGGATGGGGAGTTAAACCAAAATAAATAACTAATTATTAGAAATACTTCTTCCTCCTCTCCCTCCTGACTACCCTACTTTCCTTCCTCTTTTTGAAAAAAAAGTATATCAGAGAAATTTCACATACTCTTCACCCAATTTCCCCCAGTGGTAACGTTTTACAAGCTAATACTATAATATCACAGCAGGATACTGAAATTGATACTATCTACTGATCTTATTCAGATCAGTTATACTTATAGTTATACTCCTTTATATGTATGTTTGCACACATGCACTTCAAGTATGTTTTTATCCCTCTGGATTTAATGTCAACATTTAAAAAATAATACATATGTGTATATTTTTAAATCATACGGCATGATGATTTGATATGCATATATGTAGTTAAATTATTATAGCAGTCAAACTAATCTCAAATACTTACCATATTTTTTGTGTGTGTGATGAGAGTATCTGAAATTGAAATCTATTCTCTTAGCAAATTTCCAGTACTGATATAGTATAGTATTAGTATTATTGACTATAGTCATCATACTTTACATTAGATCACTAGACATATTCATCCTGTAACTGTACCTTTTTGCTCAATATTTCCTATTTCTCCCACCTTTCCACCCCTGATAACCAATATTTGACTCTCTTCCTGTGTATTCAGTTTTTAGATTACACTTACAAGTGAGATTGAGTAGTTTTTTTTCCCTCTCTGTATCAGGCTTATTTCACTTAAAATGTTCTCAGTGTTCATCCATGATTTGAAAATGTAGGATCTTTCAGGTGGAATAATTTTCCACTATATATATATATATATGTATATATTTTATATATATATATATACACCCACATTTTATCCATTTGTACACCAACTAACACATTGTTTCTGTATTTCAGTTACTGTAAATAATGCTTCAATGAACATAAGAACACAGGTAGTTCTTTGAGTACTGATTCTAATATCATTTCCTTTGAGTGTATACATAGAGGAGAGTGGTTTTCATAGTGGACTATCTTCTCAGAATTCATCCCATATTTTCTACATCTAGTTAGTCCTCAAGATCTATGAATTTTTCCTCTTTGCTAATTTTGATACCTATTCTCTCTTCTTCATCTCCTTCTAATCCCCTTCCCCTTCCTGTTATAGTAGACTCAGTTCTGGCCTTTGTAATTTCATATCAGAATCAATACAATAGAGCTACTCTAGTGCAGTCTACATCCTGCTACCAGAATGAAGATTTCAAAATGCAGATTCATTCCATTTACTCCCCTACTTGAAATCTTTCATTGGAACCTTCTTCCTCTTAGCAACAGATACTGGAAGCCTATAAAACCTTTCAAAAAAACCCCAAACAAACCAACTCTGTCTGCTTCTCAAGTCTTTTTTTCTTGCCATACCTTTCATATCCTGTTTTAACTTCCTACTTACAGAATCCCTGTAATACTCTGTATGTCCTTGCTCACATCTCCCATTTCTGTGCCTATGCAGTCTCCCTTGCTTTGAATATTCTTCCAGTCTTTGCCTGGTTAACTCACACATTGAGCTCAGCTTCTAATGGAAAGCTTTTCTTGACTTACTCCCTCCCATTTCCTTCCCTGTCCTCCCTGGGTCTGGGTTAATCGTTTATCCTGAAGGGGCTAAAACATCACCACAAGTGTCTCAGAATTGATCGCCTATAGGTGCCTCACTCTGACTTGAAGATTATTTTGAGTCAGGGACAATGGAGGACAACTTTGGAGGTGAAGGAGAATCTCCTGCCTTTCTCCTAACCCTCTTGCCCTTCCATTAATTGAAGTCATCACTTCTTAAGCTTCTACCCTCCCACCCACTAATCAGAAATGGTCCCTTGTGTTTCCTTATCCCCTAGAAGAATGTAGTTTGTGAAGGTCTTAATCCAGAAAATAGTTTGTGTTTAAAGATCTTTCTATCTAAGAAACCTATCTTTACTTTTAAAGTAAAGATGAGTCATCCTTCCTTACCAATAAAAACCTCCTTCGTCTGTCCTGTCCTTGATTCTCCAGGTCCCTTTTCTCAGCACAGGATATGAGTCTTTAGTCTGCCTCAGCTACTTCAGAATTTATAGCCATGTAAATTCTCAATATATATCTTCTTAAACTTGGACTTTCTCTTAGTAATGTCTAATGTGAATCTGTTCAGCCTATGAAGAACCTTAGAGGTATGGGGGAATTTTTCCTTTTTCCCCAGCTTCTAGTAGCCTCTTCTAGGACATCATCTCTTATGTCCTTATTAAACCATGTTTTTTTTTTTTTTTCTATTTTTCTATTTCCAATTTCAATATCACTCCTTTTCAGAGATGGTGTATTTTATTTCTATATCTCCTAGCTTGATATATAGGTATGTTTTCATAAATGTTGAATAAAATGAATGAATGGCTGCTAGAGACTTTATTTCTGCTATCTAGAACTTTATAGTAACTAGTTTTCATTTCTCAGAGAATTTAGGATAAGAATGTTATGTACAAATGTGTAGTATTATATGCTTAACTGAAATATTTGAGAGTTTTATCATGCCCCTCAGTTCTTTACAACTAAATGTTAAAGACATTATGAAAACTATCTATGCTTTTGTCAGTTTTAAAGTAAAATATTTTTTTACTCTTCAGATAAGAAAAATAATCTTTTCACTTTGCAGGAACTGATACCTACAAATGACAGCAATCTGGTTGTATCTCTCACACGCCTCTTTGAAGTATTACTTTCCGATGTTATAGAAGATGATCCTACAAGCAAGCACATCCGTGTTTGGATTATGGTTAGTTCTATAATTAGTGCAGTTTTAAATTAAAGAATAAACATGCTTCTAGAAAATGATATTTGTATTAGAAAAGACATTATAAGATGCAGAGCTGTTTTTTGTTAAGCACCAAAAGAATAGCTGAAGATATTAAAGTTACCCTGACCTGGTATTTTTATTTAAAAAACACTATAAAGAAAACGTGTGTATGAACCCAAGCTACCCAATTATTTTATGAAAATTCATAATTTGATAAACTTTTAATAAGGTAGCAATGTCAAAATGCATTTTTTAGGTGAATTGATATTTGACTTAATTTAAGCCAAGATGTAGATCGCAAAAAGTTGACTCCTTTTACCGAAAGTTGTCTGGGAGCATGTGGGTGGAACATCGAGGGCTGAATTCACAGAGAGTGGTTCTGTCAGCTCATGTTGAGAGGTCAGAGGTGGCCAGAGAGCATGGCTGTGGAAGCCAAAGGAAAGAGGCATTTTGTTCTCTTCCTTATCTGTGCTACTTTCCACCCCTCATTATATTCCTAAATACCTTGATCTTCCCCACTCAGTCTGCCTTATTTTCTACTCTGTGGTAATAGCAATTCCCTCCCATGTCTTCACTTCATTTTGTTGCTGCAGAAAATCTCCTCCTTCAGACATCTCATTTTCCAGGGTGCCCTGCTCACCATAGCGTCTTCTTTCCTTCTCCCTTTTCACCTCATTTCCCTCTACTTTAGAAGAAACTGAAGACATGCTTGAAGTATATTTATTTCTACCTTTCTCCCTAAGTTTAAAACTATGTTTCACATTACTAGTTTTTACTATTCTTCATGCTTATCAATGTTACCTTTTTTCATAATCCTAGAAATAGTTTGCTTATTTAATGTTCATATTATGAATTTCCTGAAAATTTTCATTCTGTTGGTAACCCTAAACTCTCCCCAATTTTTAAATGGTTTTTATATGGTTTAAATTTTTAATGGTTGATACCTTGTTGAAATGTTTTCTTAAAATACATTTGATAGATTTAAAAAAATTTTTTTACTAGGTAAGATATTACCTAGAATAAAATTCAAAAGGCAAAAGTAGATTTTCCTCCCATAGTGGTCTTCTGGCTACCCTCAAAACAACTGCTATTACCAGTGCCTTAAGTACCTACTCTCTTTTATTTGTATACATTTTTATAAAAATACTGATTTGAACCTTTACTTACAGTATTTTAGAGATAGTTCTGATAAGTACTTACAGATTTACCTTCTTAAACAGTTGCACTTATTCCTGTATATAACATCTAATTACATAGACCTCTGTTGAACATTTGAATTGCTTCTGATCTTTTGTTATTACTAACAGTATCTATTGTACATACACATTTTCATAGATTAGTATGGACGTTTTAGATTTAGGTATAGTGATAGGTATGACTATATGATTTAGCAGTGTTTCATGCCCCTTTATTTATAGATTAGATTTTTTTCAAGTAGGTTAGCCAGGCCTTAATATCTTAATCTGTAAAAAAAGGTCTTTAAAATAGTTTCAATTTTTTTTTTTTTTTTTTTTTTTTTTTTACCAACAGGCTTGCTTTATATTTTCTTTGATTTGGTCCATTGGAGGAAGTTGTGATACAGATGGTCGGGCTGTCTTTGATAATTTCATACGCTCAACCATAGCGGGAAAAAATGAAGACTGCCCGGTGCCTAACTCTGTGGGTAAATGGGAATGCCACTTTGATGAAAAAGGCCTGGTCTATGACTACATGTATGAGGTATGACATAAAATCATTATTATGATAAGCTCTAAAATACAGTGTTAGTCAGGAGGCATCCTAAAGTTATTTTAACTCCTGTGGTTAGTACTTTAACTCCTTCTCTTTAGTTTCTCCTATAGCTTGCAGACAGTTTAGGTACACTTGCTCTGAGAATATTTTATAATTTCAGATTTAACTTAAATCTGTTTTCTCCACTATAAAAAAGAATTCATAAGATTTATTTATTTTAAATAGTAAGCATTTGAATAATTGATTCATGCAAATTTTATTTCTTAGAGCCAAAAGATCTGGATAGAACCCTAGTTATTATTTTACCTAAGTCTCTAAGTTTATAAATAAAGAAACAAACTTACAAAGGCAAGTAACTAACAGAGTCAGAACTTCAACAAACTCCTAACTGCTAGTGCAGAAATCTTTCCCCCAAACTATGCTAATATGACCAGAGAGTTTTATCTTCATTAGTCACAGAGGGAAGTCAATATTCTCTAAAGCTTAACAATCAAGAGGTGCTAAAATAAACATTTTCTTTAAGAATTGGAGGTAAATATGAAAATATCCAGCTTAAAGAGGTAAAGGTAACTGCTGCTGGAGTGGATAAAACGGACGTGTAAAACTTTTGACTTTAAAACATTTGCATACATAACTTTGGTAAAGTAAAAACTAAAATCTCAACAATTAAATATATGAATTACTAAAGAAACAGACACATAAACTTGCAAAATTGCCACCATCCAGGCACACGCCATATACATGTACAATTTGCTAGAAATTAGATTCTTAAATGCTTGCAATAGCACCTGAGCAGGGTTCAAGAGACATCCTACTTTGATAGTTGTTTATCATTTTGTTACTTGATGGTGGAAGGCCTGAGGATCTCTAGGGAGAGCCAGGACAACCTGAAGAGAGGATAGCAGTGGAGGTGGCTGGATTAAGGGAGGTACTCAGGATCCTCAGGACAGTAGTTATTTAGCCACTCTTTCAGAAGGCATTCACTGTGTAAATCAGCTCAGACATGGTGCTATGTCATGGCAGAATGCCATGTTGGATAAAAAAGCCAAAGAGAATAGTTTTAGAGAAATAAACATTATGCATTCATTTGATAATCTTGTTTCTAGCTAGAGTATTGTCCCTTTACTTGAAAATACGAAAATATAAAGCCGAAGTCCAATAAATTATAACTTGGTTTACATCATAGTGGCTCCCAGATAAATACAGTACATGGTAAATGCAAGACTTCTTGAAGGCATTTGGAAAAATGATCAGTGTTAAGACAGAGGTAAAAATATCTGAAAATCTGTTTATATGTTGATTTTGTAATAAGTTTCAAAGTTCCTTAGGTTTCATTTAAAAGGAAAATTAAATAAAATGCTCTTCTCAAATTGGGTGTTCATCCATGGATACTTATTAATATCTGTGTCTTGACTTACAATGTGATCTGTGTTAACTTGGATGAATCTAATACTTTACAGAAAGGAAAAGAAACTAAAGGTTTTTTAAAAAGCAAATATGAGTAGTAAAAGCCTTTCAGATAGCAAGAGCATAGTTATAATATTTTAAAACTTATGTTCTCTTGTAGTTGAAAAACAGAGGTCGCTGGCTCCATTGGAATGAATTAATTAGAAGTACTAATTTAGGAGAAAAATATGTCAAAATTCAAGATATCATAGTCCCTACAATGGACACAATTAGATATACATTTCTAATGGATTTGAGTATTACCTATGGAAAGTAAGAAACTCTTATAAACATGCATTTTAAATATAATATGGCCATTCTAATAGAATCATAGGATTTTTGAAGTTAACTTTGAGATCATCTATCTTCAGATAACTGAGACTCTGAGAACCTAATTGATAAGTGTGAAATGACATTTGTTAACTAGTGGCAAAATTACATTAGTTACTAGTGGTGCTGCTTTAAAGCCTTTGCCATCATACTTTGTTGCTTCAAACAACCTTCTATTTCTTTTATTTGTAACATAAAAATCAGTTGCAGTATTATTTTAAAAAAGGTGTGAAGTGTATTCAGAAGTTCTCTGTATTTCTGAGGTGTCAGAATAAGTATGATCCACATTCTTTTATATTTAGTGTTTTCTAAGCATTCTATGCCAGTTATTCATAACTTAATATGTACATTAAAAACTCAGATTTCAGAAGAGTGCATCAAAAGAGAGTATACAAATCTGACAAAGGCCTAGCAGATTTCATAGGCATATCCACATCGATTTTCTTAATAGAAGTTTTACAGTTATTTTTCTTTTAAAATATTAGGCTTAATTTATCATAAATATTATTTAAACTAGATAAAAAGCTCTTTTTCTGTTATCACTTTATATCTCTAGTTGAATTTTTGCAGTTACATGCTGCTATTAAAAACTTTTTTAGGCAAGGAAGATCCTTACCAATTCTGGGGAATTCTTAGTATAAGTGTTCTATTTTAAAATTCTTTAAATTGTTTTAATATTTTGCATTACTGTATGCTTTTTAGGACACTGAATTTGCACCTCAGTCTGTGTGCATTTTACACTACACCCACCACCAGAGTCCCAGTGTGTCTGACCATACATTGTTAACTCCTTCCTTCCCTCATCCCCTGATTTCCAGTCAGTTCTGTGTCCTGTGAATTTTGTGGAGATTTATCTGTTTCTTTATATTTTACATATGAGTGAAACCATCCTGCACTTCTCTTTTCCTTTCTGACTTATTTCACTTAGCATAATCACATCCAGTCCCATCCAGGTTGTTACTAAAGGCCCAATTTCATCTTTTTTTAAACAGCTGCATAGAATTCATTTAGTGTATATATATATATCATCTATCAGCAGAAATTTAGGTTGTTTCCATTCTTGGTTATCGTGGATTGTCCTTCTATGAACACAGGGATACATGTATTGTTTTATGATTAGAGTTTTTGGTTTTTGTGGGTTTATGACTAGAAGTGAGATTGCTGGATCAAATGGCAGATTCGCTAATTTTTTAAATTTTTTAATTTTTTTGGTTTTAGGAATCTCCATATGTTTTTCAAAGACTTTGTACTGATTTGCATTTCTGCCAACAGATTGAGGGGGTTCCTTATTCTCCATACCCTGTTCTGTACTTGTTTTTAGTCTTTCTAGTACAGGCCATTCTCTTTGGTATGAAATTGTGGATTTTATTTACATTTCTCTGATGGTGAGTGATGTAGAACATTTTTTCATGTGTTTGTATAACATCAATATGTCTTTTTTAGAAAGGTTCCTATTCAGTTCTTCTGCCCATTTTTTTGAGTGGGTCATTTTGCTTTTTTGTTATTGAGTTCTGTTAACTCCTTACATACTTTGGAGATTAAACATTCATCAGATGTATGTTGTGCAGATATAGTCTCCCATTCCTTGGGTTGCCCTTTTATTTTAGTAGTGGTTTTTGCACTGTAGAAAACCTTTTTAATTTGATGTTGTTCCAAGTGTTAAATTTTACTTTGATTTCTTTGCTATAGATATTCCATCCCCAAAGAGATGTGTGAGAGTGAGGTGATGGAGTGTTTTTCCTCAAGCATTTTATAGTTTCTGGTCTTATATCTATATCTTTGATTCATTTTAAGTTAATTTTGTGTATGGAGATAAAGTATAATCTAGTTTCATTTCCTTACAAGTGTTTTCGTTTGTTATTTCCACTGGGTGGTTTTTGGTATTGATTCTTCAACTTTGTCTCCTTCCTAGCTACTTGTCTCTTTAAGATCGGGTTTTATGGCTGCCCGTTTACTAGTACTTTGTTGATTTTCGCATGAATATTCATCAAGGATATTAGTCTGTAATTTTCTTTTTAGTGATGTTCTTGTCTGGTTTTAGAATCAGAGTAATGTTGACATTATATAAAGTATTTGGAAATTTGCTTTCTTCAGTGTCTGGAAAAATTTAAGACACTTTGATATTAGTTTTTATTTTGAAATTTAGTGTAGAATTCACTAGTGAAATCATCTGATTTGAGGCTTTTATTTTTTGGAATATTTTTGATTATCATTTCAGTTTCCTTACTTGATTTGTTTGGGTTTTGTATTTCTTCCTTTGTTTTGCAATGTATGTTTCTAAGAATTTGTCTGTTTCTTCTAGGTTATCCAATTCATTGTCATATAGGTATTCATGATATTTTAATGATCACCTGTATTTTATAGTATCATATTTAATTTCTTCTTTTATTTCAGATTTTATTTGTATTTTCTCTTTGAGTCTGGCTTGTGATTTGTTTTGTTTTTATTTATTTTGAAAGCCAGATCTTGGTCTCATTGACTTTTTTTTTTCTTTTTGAACCAGAGAAATTGGATGCAGTTCTACCGGTGAGCTCTTCAATGCAGTTGCTGTTGTTCCTGATTTGCTATAGTGCTCTGCATGAGTATCACTTCAGTGGACAATGGTTAATTGTAGGATCCCTTAGAAGTGAAGCAGGGAAAGACCACAGCAGCCATCTTAGACCAGATTCTCTGAGAAACACCTTAATGTTCCTTCAATTCTAAGTGATAACCTAGCTGAATTGAGTATTCTTCATTTGAAGTTCCTTTCTTTCAGCGCTTTGAGTATATCATGCCATTCTTGTCTGATCTGTAAATTTCTGCTGAGAAGTCTGCATACAGTCTTAGGGTATTTCCCTTGTATGTGACTAATTTTTCTCTGGCTGCTTTTAAGATTCTCACTGTTCCTGTGACAGTATGGGGCCACCCCATCCACTGCCCACCCTAACTCCAGTATACTGTCTGCCAGTGCTGGCACCACACAAAAGAGCCTGCGAAGGACACCCAGCAGCATCTGCTTACGATGGCCTCTCTTTCTTATTCCTCCTGCTGAAGTTTTTGTTTCAACAAATACAAGGCCTTCATTTAGGTCTTCGCACACTTTTTATGTCAACTCACCCTTTTCTGTCCTGTGTTCCTTGATCTTGGAGTCCTGTTGTTTTCCAAAGGATAGCGCCTCTGTTTTCCTCACCAGAATGTACGTGTTCCCCTCTTCAGTGCAATTCCTAGGTGCTGGGGATCTGATGTGGGAGTGAGGGCTGGGTGTTGGGACGAGGCTCTGTATCACCGATGTTATTCCTGACTGGGTCATGGTGACCAAGTGACACTGCACTGATATTTTTCTGGCTTTTCTTATCCTTTCTAATGTTTTCTTCACTTTTTCTTGTGGAGGTGCTTCTCCTCCAGTCATCCATTCAAAATTTCTATTTAGGTTCTTTTGTGTCTGTGGGGAGGAGCTGATAATCAGGATCTTGGTATTCTGTCATGTTGGGTGGAGTTTCATGTACTTCTTTATAGACACATTGAACAATCAGATAATAAGATCTAGCAGTGTATGAGTATAGTAATTTTGAAAGTGATATTTTTGAGATCTCTATGACAATTATAATACTTTGATAAGATCTATGATTTCTTTTGCTGACAGACACAGTTACTATTAATATAATTATGATGTTTTAAGGGTAGTAAAAGTAAAGATATAAACTTTTTATCATTCAAGTTCACAGAGTCTCCAAATACTGCCTAAGAATTTCTTCAGTTAGTCCATGGACCCCCAAGGTTAAAAACAGTATTTTATTTATTAAGAATGTTTATTAATAGTTTCGCATATAATGAGTGTTACACAGACTGGGACATATAGATAAATTTTCAGGGTTACTGTAGTGATAATGGAACTTTAATTTTATGTTTATACATTAATGATAATTACAAAAATTATTAGCTTAATTTGGGTCACTTAGCCAACTCCTATAGTTGAATTTTGTTGCTCAGTTTTAGAGCCAGCCTTTATATATAATCTTTATGTATTGTGTGGTGCCAAATTACCACTCAAAATAACAGAATTTTTTAATTTGACATTTCTCAAACTGGAATTTCTCAGACTTCTGTGAACATAGACTCAAGTGAGTTATGATTAATCAAGAATGAGAAACCCTGCTTGAAGCCCCGTTGAATGGAGAATTCCATAGAGTTTCCTTTTAGAGGAGCGCTTTGTTATTAATTCTGACATGATTCTAAAATGCTATTAACAGGTATACACAACGATTTAACTTTAGAATTCACTGTTAGTTGCTCACAAAAATTTAATGCTACTGAGATAACTTTGAAACAGCTTAAACCTATGTGATTGTCACCATCTTATTAACCTATATTCCACAGTGTAGCTGCCCTTGCCTGTACCTCTAACTTTCTGAGGAGACACATGTTGGCCTTCTTTTATGAAAATTTAAGCATGTTTTTACTCATTTCGTGAATGATTTTGCATGTAGCAATGTTAGATCTTAGTAAAGTCTTAGATAAAGTCTTAGTAAATAAAAATGTGTGCAATCATTAATTTTGCCAGTATTTACTAAAATAACAATGATAGATTAAACAGTAAGGTTTTAGATGAAGTTGATTTGATTGTTAGTTTTCAACAACCTTAGCCAGCCTTCTCTAGTTGAAATGTATTCTTTTTCCTTTTATGAATAATATGTTCATTGTTTTCATAAAGGCCATTGCTTTTTGTGGGTCCAACTGGTACAGGAAAATCAGTATATGTGAAGGATAAGCTAATGAATCACTTGGAAAAGGACAAGTATTTTCCTTTTTATGTTAATTTCTCTGCAAGGACCAGTGCCAACCAGGTTCAGGTTAGTTTAAAGTCAGAAAAATGTATCTTTTTAACTTTTTGCCATTGTTTGGTTAGTGCTCAGAACTCTATATTCAAATAAGTAACTGTGTAAATCATCTTCTATAAACTTCAATAAAGCTTCAAAAGTTTTATTTTTGATAATACGAAGTAAATTTAAAGTCAAATTTTAAGGACAAAGTTCAAGAGAATATTTTAAAATTAATACTATAGTATTGAACTTTGTTACATTTTTTAAACCTTGGAAGAAGCAATCATTTCTTAACTAAAGAAGGGAGTAGGGGGAAAGAGGGGATGAGGGCACCAGGAGAAGGGAGGGGATAAAGGGAGAAAAAGGAAGTAAGGAAGGGAAGAAGAGGATGCTTTTAAATTGTTCTTTCTAGATTCTTCTAGATGGTCCTTAGCGGCATTTGTTGCTTATTGAAGTCCTGTTAGTTAAAGATCTTTCAAACCATGCTCTATTGTATGAGCTTTTGTGACAGGAATTACGTAGCTGGGCATCCCACCTTTTACCCCCAAATATGCCCATGTAAAAATACTGCATTAGATCTTTTCTAATCACCATTTTTAATCATACATTCCTAATTTTATCTATTCATTCTTTCCTGACATATGAGGCTAATTTCTGTTGTTTTAAGCCTGTAGAATTCCCTTAACTTAAAAATGTTGTGAATTTAGATTAGTATTTTTAGATATTGACTAGTTTAACATTGTTAGATATGTTGGTTCATCCAATGAGGGAAATAATTTATTCATATATTTATGTGTGTGTCAACATAAATGTGAAGTTGAGTATCTCCCTAAATATGAATAAATATAAATAAGGCACACATATGTACATAGTGCTATTTGATATATTTCATTACATAATTAAGCTGTTAAGTTCCTTTGTTCTGTTAACTGTAGCTTTGAATATAACTACTTTCCTTTTTATATTTTAGAACATTATTATGGCTAGATTGGATAAAAGACGCAAAGGAGTTTTTGGACCACCTATGGGAAAGAAGTGTATAATTTTTATAGATGACATGAATATGCCTGCATTGGAGAAATATGGAGCCCAACCTCCTATTGAATTATTACGACAATTTTTTGACTGTGGGAATTGGTAACTATTTGTCTGAAGTATTACTTAGACATTCTGAAGTCATATTTTCTTTTCTTTTCTCTTATTTTCTCACAGCAAAATAGTACATTTTCCAAGTTATTTATGGAAGAAAATGATTGCTCAGAGTTTCTATACAGAAATTTTTAAATCATTTATGTCTTTTTATACCTTTCTTTCCTTTGAATGTGTGAGTTAGGTAACTAGGATGAATAATCCAAGATTGGAATTGTATTTATTCAATAATGTAGTATATTCTTTTATTTTAAACTGTTATTTTGTTTACTGAAAATAATTTACAATTCTGTCTTTAAAAGTACCATGCTCCTAGGGTTGAGAATTTGTGGGTAGTCTGACTGTAACTGACTGTAACCAGCACCCTATATTTCTATCATTTACATTCTCTATATTTTCTGTGACTTTTTAGGACTATCATAGCTTTGTGATGATTTGTCTTTGACAGAAGTATCATAGATAAGTCTTCTACTCTCTCCACCTTACTTTATAATACAGTTTCTTTCCTACTATGAAAGACAGGTATTTTTTTAGTTACAATGAATAGTTTACTTTCTCTTCTAAAATATACTTTCCTAAGCCCAAAATACCATGATTTTTATCTTAAAGCAGGAGTAGACTAATTTTGAAGTTAAGTCATATTTTGGAAATGCATTTTTTAAAATTAATTAGGCCCTTGTAATTCTGCTTCTAGGAGATAACTTCTGTTAATAGTGTATTTCCTATTCCTCCAAGATTTTTTCTGTTTACATATATATACACATTTATTAAATACTCATATAACATATAATATTTTACAGCTTATTTGCACTTAAGTATTTGTCTTAAACATCTATACCTATTTGTCAACCTCTTTTATTTGCTTTTAAAAATATATTCAGCATTTAATTTTCTTAACATGATAATGTATCTATTCGCTGGTTATTTGATGTTGTGCTAAAGTCTTGCCTTTAAGTATGTGTTCATTTATTGGAGCATCACATATTCTTTATAATGTACCACTACTTAAAAAAATTTTGTATTAAAGTTTGATTGGCTTTTAATACTATTTAATTGAGTGACACCATAATTTATGTAACTAGTTCTCTATTGACAGTTTTGATGCTCGTTGACAGACTCCAATTAATATTTTAATCCTTTTAGTGTGTCCCTAGACGTATTACTGGCTATATAGATCACCACTACTTCCTCTTTTGTAAGAACTTCAGTATTAAATAACTTATTGCCTAGTTTGAGTGTAATTTTTCACTCTGAGTGGTTCCAACTACATTGAATCATTTAGATACCTCTTTCTGATTTAAGCTTCTTTGGAGCGTACATTATATATAACAAAAGAATATATAGATCTGTGTATGTGCTCTGATGGTAAGATTTGAGATGAGAAAAGAAAATCATGACTTTATATGTAAGACAATTATATAATTTATTATTCAGACTGGGACATTTCTGAGAGTTAAATGTAGTGTTATTTATAATTGCTCCATAATAGCAACCAGAATTGTCCTAGTTAAAATGGGACATGTGGTCACTCTAATTACAACCAGCAGTAAATAAGATTGATTTTCTCATCCATACTTCTGGATCCGAAGAAGAGGAAAGGCAGAGTCAAATTGGAAAGAAGAGTATGAGGAAAGAAAGGGAAGAGCACATGAAAGGGATATACTAGATACTCAAAATCTGGGCAACAGAATTAGTGTCTCTGACCAGAGAAACAGAGTGTTGATTTAAAAAAAATGTCCTCTCTTGATTCACCCCTGTGACTCAGCAGCTAAGGTACAGGCCATGTAAAGGGCAGGGATCAATTAGGGACTCAGGATGGGGGGTGAGGAAGGAAAGACAAAAATAAACAGTAATAATGAAAATGTTTCCCTATTCCAAGCATTATCTAAAGTTATTCCTTTTAGAGATGCAAAACCAGGTAGTTTCTATGGAGATCTATGTGTCATTCCATCTTATTGATATTTTAATTGATTGATTTGGAATTTTTATGTGATTTCTAGGTATGACCTTAAGGACACGAGTAGAATCACATTGGTCGATATACAGATGATTGCTGCTATGGGCCCTCCAGGTGGTGGAAGAAATCCAGTCACTCCTCGTTTTATTCGACATTTCAACATCTGTACTATCAATACTTTTAGTGATGAAACTATGACCCGAATCTTCTCATCAATTGTAGCATTCTATCTTAGGACTCATGAGTTTTCTCCTGAGTATTTTATACTTGGGAACCAAATTGTCAGTGGGACCATGGAGGTAAGCAAATAAATCAGCACAAAATGTTTTATTCTTATATATTTCCCTCATTTATTTTGAAACAACAGCATTTTTTCCCCTTAGACATCTGTTTGGGCTTTTGGTATCAGAGAAGATGTAAAGAAGGCCTAATAGCAGGAAGATAATAGGCTTTGAAATAAAAGAATCTAGCTTAACCTCAACTGATACTTCCTTAAGCAAGTATTTTGACCTAGAAACTCAGTTTGCTAATAACTGATATGGGAGCTCATACCTATTTCACAAGGTTGTTATAAGGTTTGCATCCAGAACCAGTACCTGTAGTATCACAGGTGTTTTCCTCATTGTTCCTACTCTGGCATTTATTCATTTTCTGTTCTTTATCTTCCCTTCCATCCTTTGTGTTTGTCTAGGAAAAAAGGAAACTTAAGTAGGTTATGAGTGCATTGTCTTTAGCCAGACCATGTAACATATGAGTATCAGGGAGAAAATAATAGGGAAAAGAGGTTAACAGAAAACTACCTCTATGACTGTTAAGGATGGACAGAATGTATTTTATACAGATTTATATAATGATAATTGATTTATAATGATGCAGAACAAAAACCTATATAATACTGTAATTCATGTTACTTCAATACATTTTTAAAAAGAAGTTAAACAAACAAAAAAGCCTGCTCCTATGGTCAAGAGTAGCTCTTAATCAGGGTGTTTTATCTGTCTCTGTGTAGAGACCAGAGCCAGACTCATCGCTAATGGTGAAAAGGAAAAATGTATTAAAGGGAAATAGTGATAATCTCATTGTACTAAGGTTTTCGGAGCCTTGCTAAAATGAATGTCACTCTGGAATCACTGCAACCAGAAGTAAAAGCTCCCTAGTTTTATTCCATCAATCTTCAATAGCATTTTCTTTCTAAAGTCTTCTTGTTCTGATAAAAACTTACGCTGTTCAAGTAGAGAAACTATGAGCAAAGAGATGATACCTTGTAATTGCTGTAATTATTTTAATACAAAAAGGACTTATATTCTAAGATATGATGTTTATATTTTAGGAATCTCCTGGAAATAGTGGGGAGTTGGTCAGGCAGCATGGGATATAGAAGAGGTCCTTCCGACCTGCAACCTTTGTCTTTGAAGCATTATTTATTTGCAGTGTATGCAGATTAGGGAGGGAGGATGAATCCTAGAACACATAAATAAAAAAAAATTTTTCAGGTTATATTTAAAAGATTTAATTTACCTTAAATGGAATACTAAATTTCATCGGATGTGTACATCCTGGTGGAGCAGTGGTTAGGTCATATACTTCCAGAGGTGTGCAGTGCACATACATCCCAAGGACCTGGGTTCATATCTTGGGTCCGAGGGGAACAATCAATGTGAACAACTAAAGAAAAATAAAATGTTTCTTTCTCCTCTCTCTTCCTGCCTACTTGTATTTATTCATTCCTGCCTGAAACTTTCCTTTAAAAATAAATAAAAATTTCATTTGATGAAATCAGCTTGCTGTTAAAACATTCTTCCTTTCCATCTTAAAGTCAATTAAAATAGAAGGAAGAAGGGAGAAAGAGAAAAAAAAAAAAGACAGAAAGGAAACAAACACATTCATTTGTTTTGAAGTCAGTGGTAGTCAACAAGAAGTTGTTTCATCCCAGTCTTCATTTAGAGTGCTTCAGAAGGAGTTATCTGATTTCACTTTCCACTGAAATTTTTGTTACTTACTTAAACTTTGGTCATTCAACTTTAAATGGAGCAAACATAACAACTGGGAAATAAAAGTTTTGTCTTGAGTTAGTATGGAATCAAATAACAATTAAGTTCTTTTTAACTTTATAATGCCTAGTTGAATGCTCTAAACCAAAATAGATATTACCCAAGCCAATGTAATCTGATAGGAGGAAGCAAATATTTTGTTTGATAGAATATTTGATGTGTGACTTTACAGATTATAAGCATTCTATTTTTGCTTTGCTGCTTTTTTCGTATTCAGATATATAAACAATCCATGGGAAACCTTTTGCCGACTCCCACAAAATCTCATTATACCTTCAACCTGCGGGATTTTTCACGTGTCATCCAGGGCTGCTTACTCCTTGAAAAAGATGCCGTGCAGAGCAAGCATACTATGATCCGTCTGTTTGTGCATGAAGTCCTCCGAGTGTTTTATGATCGCCTCATTAATGATGATGATCGAAACTGGTTGTTCACATTAATCAAGACTGTTATAAAGGATCATTTTAAGGAATCATTTGATGGTATCTTTTTACATCTGAGGAAAGAGAATGCACCAGTGAGTATATTTAGCATTTAAAAACATTTTACAAAACAGTACAATAGTATAAATTGTTATGATCAACTTTAGAAAAATACTATTGCTTTTATTGATCATGTCCTTTTAACTTTTCTCATACATAGATATTTGAGAATTGTTTTTAGTGAAAGTATGTTAAGAGTAAAGTATTGTATGTTAGGTATTCAGTGCTATAACAGATGTAGAGTGCTTATCCTAGTGTCCGCCCCTTAAACACTACCTGAATGACAGATGCCCAGAATGGCCTCTTCAACTTCTGAGGGAGAGGAAGGAACCTTATATAATAGGTAAAAAACTCTTACCATTCTTTTTATTTCCTAAGGATATAATTTTAGATATTAATTTTACGAGTCTGTTATGTGATACTCTAAATATTTTAAATAATCTGTAATCATCCTATAACATGGAAAAATAATTGTCATATAACATTTAAAAGAATTTATTTTAGAAACATATTTTAAAATAAGCCTTCCCTTTGCTTTATCACCGTGTTCACAGACTAAATTAAATTTTTTGGGGGGTATTTTTTTCTTCAGGCTCTGGGTCTCCAAGTCCTTGGGCTTTCCATGGGCTGTATTTTATTTGCTGAGTCATAGAGGCGCACCTAGAAAAAGATGTTAACTTTTGTAATTTGTTGTTTTCTGTTGTGTAGATAACTGAAGAGGATTTAAGAAATCTCATGTTTGGTGATTACATGAATCCTGACCTTGAAGGAGATGACAGAGTTTATATTGAAATTTCAAATATTAATCACTTTAATGATATTGTGGATCAGTGCTTAGATGAGTATAATCAAACTCACAAAACAAGAATGAATCTTGTCATTTTTAGGTACTTATATTAGGGAAATGACTTGAAATGACTGTTTGTAAATTTGTTTTGTGAATAACTTAAAATTTACACAAAGGTATAGAGAAACCTAGTTATATCCATCACCCAATTTATAACAAAAACTATTTATTTGGAGTCTCTTGTGTAACCAGTTCTCCCTCACTGTATCTCCATCATACTTTGCAAAAGTATAAAAAAACTTATGTCTTTCTTTGGATTTTTACTATACCCATGATCCTAAACATATATGCCTAGTCTTATTTTGCATGTTAAACTGCATGTAAATGGTATCATAATTTATGTAGTCTTCAATAAGTTGCATTATTCTGAATTGTGGTGTTCACAAAAATGCATTTTTACTACTATGTTACATTTCACTATGCAATTATAACAACGTGATAATTCTCCTGAGAGAGACTTAAGGTTGTTTCTAGTTTTTACAATGATAAAAGAATGGTGTAAACATTTATGTCATTTTGAATACATGTGCAATATTTTCTTTAGGCTACATATACCTAGAAGTGGTATGATTGTGTCTTATCATCTAAATATCTTCTACTTTATTAGATTTTGCCAAACTGTCTTCAAAAATTACTATTAAGAGTTTCCACTATTCCTCATTCTTGTCAGCACATTAAAATTGCCAGATCTTATAAATTTTGCCAATCTAAGGAGAGAGGAATGGTATTTCATTGTGGCTCTAGTTTTAATTTCCCTAATTACTTGTGAGACTGAGTATCTTTCCTGAATTTATTATGTAGACAACTGATTTTCTATTTCTCACATAATAATCCTACTATTAAAGGATTGAAGAATGCATAGTATATAAAAGCAGTAGTAAACTTCCAGCATAAGTGATTACAACTTCATGTTATTTTAGTAATTTTTATTTTATGTTTCCTGAATTTGTACTTTTAATAAGTTTTCCTCTATACTAAATGATTCAATTTCAACTGCTTATGAAAAATCATGTTTTATATGGGATTAGTTCCCTAAAATTGGGATGGTAACATATGGGACAGTAAAGTTTGTTCTTCTAGGAAAGCAAAATCATAGTTACATGTATTTATATTTAGATTTAGATTTTCAAGTGTAATAATATTGATATTTCTTGGTAGGTATGTACTGGAACATTTATCACGGATATGTAGAATTCTAAAGCAATCTGGTGGAAATGCTTTGCTTGTTGGACTTGGAGGAAGCGGTCGTCAATCTTTAACTCGTCTAGCTTCATCCATGGCAAAAATGCAGATTTTCCAACCAGAAATTTCTAAGAGCTATGGTATGAATGAGTGGAGAGAAGATTTGAAGGTAAAACTGTTAGAAACCTAGTATCTCAAATAATATCAGTGCATTCTTTGACCTGTGCAGAGAGAGGGAGACTGAATAGGCTCTATGCTGAATACATTGGTGATGGTGACTACCCTATCCATAGGGCAGTAACTTGCCTGCTGAGCCCTGTTCCAACTGCTTTACTACATGATCTCATTCTACAGGCACAACAGTTCAGTGAAGGAGATTTTATCTTTTGATTTTCTATTCTGTGTTTCATTTGTTGTTGCTCTCTTTTTATTCCTTTTACTAGTTTTGGGTTTATTTTGTTTATCTTTTTATAATTATATGAGGTATAAAATTAGGTGATTGATTTTAGACCTTTTTTAAAATTGAGGTTTAATTGACATACATTATCAGTTTCAAGTGTACAATATGTTGGTTCTATATCTGTATCTAAGGCAAAATGATCACCACAATAAGTCTAATTAATGTCTCTCACCATACATAGCTATATTTTTTCTTATGATGAGGACTTTTAAGATTGTCTCTTAGCAACTTTCAAATATTAACTGTTGCCACCTTGTTGTACATTACATTCCTATGTCTTATTTTTTTAACTGGATGTTTATATCTTTTGATTGCCTTAAACCCATTTTACCCACCTACACCTCCTGCTTTTGGCAACTACCAATATATTCTCTATGCATATACTTGTTTTTCTGTTTTTTTTTGTTTTTTTTTTTAATTTCTGTGTTTAACTTTCACATACAAATGAGGTCATATGGTATTTTTCTTTTTTATCTGACTTATTTCACTTAGCATAATGTCCTCTAGTTTCATCCATGCTGTGAAAATGAAAGATTTAATTATTTTTATGACTGAATAGTGCTCCGTTTTGTCTGTGTGTATGTGTGTGTGTGTACATTTATTCATGTCATACATTTTTTTATCCATAAATATACAGATGGACTTTTAGACTGTTTCCATATTTGGCTATTGTAAAAATGCTTCAGTGAACGTGGAATACATATATATTTTCAAATTACTGTTTATATTTTCCTCTGATAAATAACCAAGAGGGAATTGATGGATCATATGGCAGCTCTGTTTTAAAATTTTTTAGGAGCTTTCATACTGTTTTTCATAGTGTCTTTATTGGTTTTTATTCCTGCCAATAGTTCACAAGTGTTGAATTTTTTTCCACATCCTTAATAACATAATTTCTTGTAATTTTTGATAAAAGCCATTCTAACAGGGTGGGGTAATATATCATTGTGGGCTTGATTTTCATTTACCCAATGGTTAGTGTTGTTGAGAATCTTTTCATGTACCTGTTACCATCTGTATGTCTTCTTTGGAAAATGTCTCTTCAGATCCTCTGCCCATTCTTAATTAAATTGTTTTTGCTATTGAGTTGTATGTGTTCTTTATATATTCTTAATATTAACCTCTTATCAGATACATGATTTTCAAATATTTCCTCTGAATCATGAGATTGTCTTTTCATTTTGTTGATATTACTTCTTTTTAAATGTAGGCATTTTACAGTGATAAACTGTCTTTTTAGTACTGCAGACCATAAGTTTTAATATATTGGGTTTTCATTTTCATTTGTGTAAAACAATTTCTGAATGTGCCTGGTTATTTGTTTCTTTAACCTATTTATTGTTAGGAGTATATTGGTTTATTGCCTTGTATTTGTGGATTTTCCAGTCTTATTTTGCTACTGATTTCTAGTTTTATTGCATTGTGATCAGAAAAGGTGATTGGCAGTTGAAAAGAAAACAAAACAGAAATAGCTCAAACTGACTTAAGCAAAAGAAGACGGGCATTATGAGTATGTGTTTCATATGGCTGAATTTAATGACTCTTAAGTCCTCAGTAGTTACTCAGTTCCTATCTCCTGGCTCTCTGCTCCCCTCTCTTTGGCTTCCTTCTCCTGAAGACTCATTCTGTGAAGTAACAAGAGTTGGCGCCTAGTAGTTCTAAATCATTGGCCTTTACATATTTCATTTTAAATGACATTCTGTTTTCAAGTCTCACTCAATCCCTGAAAGAACTGTGATTGAGCCTTTTAAAACCATATGCTTTCCTCTGAATCAGTGACTATGCCTGGGGACTTGGGAAACTGACCATTTGGGGATGGGAGAAATGGAGACACTGATGACAGCCCCACTAGGAGTGGGGAGAAGGGGTACTCTAAAATTGAGATGTTATCCAAAGAAGGTAAAAGGCAGGGATGGCAAAAAACTGTCCACCACATTCTGTTTACATAAGTACATTTTTATTTTTAGAGTCTGTTAAGGAATGTGGGTATGAGGGGCCAGAAGACAGTCTTTCTAATCACGGACACTCAGATAAAAGAGGAAGCTTTTCTAGAGGATATTGACAGTGTGCTGAATTCTGGGGAAATACCTAACATTTTTGCAGCAGATGAAAAACAAGAAGTGATGGAGGTAAATGCTTTTTGGAGAGTGCTGCTTCTAGCATAGAAATTTTCTTATATTGAAATTTTCTCTGCTCTTTTGGATAAATATAGCTTTACAGGGAGAATATTGGAAATTCACATTTAAAGTATATTATTTTAGTACATATTTTTAAAAATTCTGAATTTTCTACTACATGTCTGAGCTATATAATTTTTATTGTATAATTCCTTTTTCACAAAGATTGTAATGTTTCATGTGTTTGATTTTATTTAGCAGGTTTTATGAATGATTAAAGATTTTAAATCATCTTAGTGTTATGCGGATATAAGAAGACATAGCTTTAAAGCTCTCTTGATTAACTTTTATGGTTCACCACTGGTTAGAATATTTTTCAAAAGCCTTAATAAAACTACATGTGTTAAACATTCCTCATGTATCTGAGTTATGAAAGTCATTTAGGATTTAGTTGGCAACAAATACCATTGTGAAGCACCTACTATCTATCTGTCCTGTCCTTTGACCCCCTCCGTTTCTAAGATCCTTTCACACAAAACCTCGGCTAGTAATTTCCCCTTTTTCTTTGCTATAACTTTTACCTTCATAATGCATTACTCACAACTAGATGCTTCATTCCAGTGATAGCATCTGTATTAGAATGGATTTACCTGGAAGTTCAAGTACCTGTTTTTCTTTTCTATGGAAAGGGGCTATTATATACACATAATAGCTACTTTTGCATGGGGTGTTGTGAAATCTGTGGATCAAAGGAATTAAAGCAATTATGGAGTGTCCTCAGTAAATGGAACTTTACCAGTTCATGGTCTGGGGTGGGAAGGTGAAAAGAAAAAAAGAAAAACCCAAATTCTCTGCTTTTATTTTGGCTATGTCATGGAGTTGTCCAAGATGGCAAGAGAATGGTAATTTTCCTAATTTTTAGTATAAATTCATCCTCCTTACTCTCATCCCAGGAATAGTCACATTTGTGATGTGGGATTTCCTAGCTTTACAGACTTTCCAGGATACTTTAGCTATTGTTTATTCCTTTCCCCCATCACTTTACTAAAAAAAACTTTTCCATTGCTTCACTACTATTTCATGACATAATGCAACAGTGGCCTTAAGAATTTCTTTCCTTATACCTCATTATTTTTAAGTTGTATATCAATCTATCTGCATTGACAAGACCAGAAAGATAAGTGAAAATAAAACACACTGTGCAATAGTGTGAATATAATCTGTTTGTTAAATTAAAAAATACCTAGATGCGTATGTGTGAGGACATACCTTTTTATGGAAGCAGTCACAAAGAACTATTAATAGTGGCTATTTTTGGTGGGATGGACTTTATGCAGAGTGCGAAAGGGAGGCCTTCATATTTTATTTTGGACATTTTTTGCTGGACACTTTTATGCTGTTTGAATTCTCTAACTTTATTCTTTTAATTTATGTTTCTAAAAATTGTTCATAGAGTGTATTGTAATGAGATTGTGGGTCACTTTTAATTAGTCTAGGAAATTATATTGATGATCTGCCTGCTTTAATAATGGGTCATTCAAGTAGAGAAAGCTAATAACTCATGGTTGTAACTCTAGAACAAGAGTTCAAGAAAGGACAAGAATGTTGATATAAAAAACAATGTTGACTTATAATCCTGTATATATTTATATATGTATATATATATGCATGTGCATATCTGTGTATATATACACATATAAATCTATGTTGGTGAATATCTTTAGAAGTTAAATATCTGGCAGATATTTGCTTTTAAATTATGGAATTATGGTGCTAGAAGTCTTCCTGGTAGAGGTTATATTAAAGCCATTCTGTTGATGCAAAAACAAAAATGTCAAGCTATTTATAAGAGGAATACTTTAAATTCTTAATATTCTGATATTTACTAATGTCATTATCAGTTTACCTTTTTATTTTTATTTATGAGGTTTTAACTTTTTTTTTCATTCCTAGGGTGTTCGTCCTGTGGCTCAGGCTGGCAATAAACATGACGAACTCAGTCCCTTAGCCCTGTTTGCTTTCTTTGTGAATCGCTGCAAAGATAATCTTCACGTTGTAGTGGCCTTCAGCCCCATTGGAGATGCCTTCCGAAACCGCTTGAGACAATTCCCATCCCTCATCAATTGCTGTACCATTGACTGGTTTCAGGTTTGTAATTTTTTTGGAGGGGCGTAACCAAATCTTTTGGCATTTTATTTTTCTTATTCAAGCTCCATTAATATTCAAGTAGTGGGTGTTTCTTGATAACTTACCCTAATGATAGACAGTGTTTGGCACTAAACTGATAATAATTGATTAGGAGATCACACTATAGATTCAATGACAGAAAAGGCAATCAGCAAATGATCAGTCAGTTATATAAAAGAACCATAATCTTGGTGTGCAAAAGGTGACCTTATGAAGTGACTCTGAAGTATAAAAGTGGATTAGTTACAAAGAATGGTGTATTAGAACCGAATGTATTATGGTATGATGCATGTATGTGCATATATATTCATGCATACACATGTAAATATATGTTTGTGGGTGTGTAGATCTATACACACATAGAATATATATATGCATAAAATATATACACAGACAGAGAGAAAGACAGAGACAGAGACAGAGAGATGGAGAGAGAGACAGAGAGACAGACAGAGAGAGACAGACAGAGAGAGACAGACAGACAGACAGACAGAGACAGATTGGAGGGGGAGAGAGAGAGACGGAGACAGGACAGAGACAGAGACAATATAGGGAATTACTGACTCACCTGACTATGAAGGTTAACAAATTCCAATATCTGCGTTTGACTACTGGGAGACTCATGAGAACTGATGGTGACATTCCAGTTTGAAGGCCAGCAGGCTTGTGACCCAAGAGCCAAATATCCAGTTTGAATCCAAGGCAGGATAAAACTGATGACTCGACTTAAAGATGGCGGTGGGGAGAAATCCCCCCTTAATTGGGAGGGAAGTTCAGCTTCTTTGGTTCTGATCAGATCTTCAGCAATCAGATGAGGCCAACTCATGCTAGGAAAGGCAGTCAGCTTTACTTGGTCCATTGGTTTAAATATTAAACACACCCCAAAACAGCTCATAACTACATACAGAACAATGTTTGATCAAATATATGGGCTCCCTTTACTCATAGTCCAGTTGAAACAAAGCATTTGCTATCATAAGAGGTAGTATGTACAAAGTAGAACCAGGGGGGAAAACACGACTCATTTGAGCAGTTGCAAATAGTTCAGTGTTCCTGATTGGCAATGAGAGCAACTCTGAGTGGGTGACAAGTTATAAAGAAAGGTGTAAGGCGTACTTAGGTGTTTGGTTTTATACAAAAGACACAACATATTTTTAGCTAATTTATGTTCTAGGAAACCCCACCCCCCAAAAAACTAGATTAATTAATGTAATTCAGTGGATGAAGTTTGTGTGCGACAATTTTGTTTTATGCAAGTCAGCTTAATAGTGCATCCTTTAAGTAGCCCAAAACCCAGACAAAGTCTCTCCAACCATAAATTTTGTGAACTCTTATAAATGCAATTCTATTACTTCTGAATATCCTTTTTCATAACTATAAGAATTTCTGTTTTAAGTGGTTTGTATTTGTTGGGAAGATTAGAAAGAGAGGCAACTTGGAGTTGCACATAGAGTGATAAAGTGGGTAACAGAGAAGAATGACTATTTTTATCTTGAGGCAGTGGGGATGTAGCGCCTTTGTCAGAGTTGCTGATGGCATTATTTGGGGCCCCCAGTGGGAAATCACTACGTGTCACACAGTCAGGAACGATGTACACTTACCAGGGGTTTCAAACAATTCAGAAGATAAGGGAAGGAAATATCAGAGTATTTGTTTTTGTATAAAATATTCCATATGGATTAACATTGACACCTTTACTTAGTTTGTATGTAAGATGGCCATGTGTCATAGATCGTATGCCAGCTATCCTGAGGGATTCCTGGAATCAACTGAAATTCAAATATCTAAGGCAATTATAAGTGGACAGTAAGTGGAAGGGTATGAACTATCATGAGCTCTGTGTCTGTCACATTATAAGGCAAATGCAATCAATACTTAGCAAGATCTGACAAAATAGTAAAAATAAATTTAAGAAGGCTATTTGCAATATGGATTTATAGCAACTTTTTAAATAATATACCTTATCCCCAGGATATATCATGCTTTACACTATTAACTTATGATGGCATGGGAGATATTACTGTTGCTTATTCACATCAGCGTCTACCCACTCCATTCTTGTTGATAGAATTTTGTTTTTGTTTGAAAAATAACTGTCCAGTAACTGTATGTCACAAGGATTGATTCCTTGTAGGTTAAAGTCCATATGGGTGCTCTCATTCCTCTTCTTATTGATTAATCATGAGCCTGTTCATGACCCATTCCTTGCTAATGTGTTCTGAGATAAAGTCTGTAAGAGTGCTCTGGGGAAAAACTTTTATCACTATAAAAAGTTACATGGTAAAAGAAGAGTCTTTCTGTCAGCCTTGTTGTTTGAGGCTATAATATCCATAACTGCAGCAATCACCTTATCACCATCATGCAACATGATGAAAAAAGCATACTGAGAATGGTAGAGTAAGAAGATGGAAAGAATTGGAACCTTAATGATATGACTGAGCTTCTAAATTAAGCAACTTTAGAAACACCCTTCTTTTGGACTTCTTACTGTGTATGATGACACATCTCTTTTGTTTTGAAATAGTCTGTGTTTATCTTTTTTTTTTTTTTAACTAATGGAGGGCTTGATCATACATTTGAATTTTGCAAGGATAGAGAGCTAGACATTGAAAAAATTAACTTTAATATACGTATTGTCTGCTACAAAGGAAAAACATTGCAAGCAAATTGTTGAATCTAAATGAAAGGATATTTGGAAGACATTCTAATGGGCATGTGAAGATTATTTAACATAAATTTATTTTTAATTGAGTGGAAGGTCATGTATTTATGGATTAGTGCTGTTTTAGGCATTGAAGATAACACTGGTGAGTAAAAAAGTTGCTTTAATGGGCTTTATATTTTAATAGAGACTGGGAGACAGACAATAAACAAATGAACCAATAAAAATGTCAGGTCCTGGTAAGTGCTAAGGAGAAAATTCAGGATAAGGGAAAGGGTAATGAGGGGGAGGAATACTGTTTTAGAAAGGGTTTTCTGGAAAGATCTTCCTGATATATTGGCATTGAGCAGAGGCATGGAGGAAATGAAGGAATGACCCATATTGCAGTCTAGAGGAAGAGGGTTCTAGTCAGAGGGAACAGCAAATCTAAAGACAGGAGTATGCTTGGCATAATCCAAGAAAAGCTAAGGAACCATTTCACTGATATCAGGAAGCTTGAAGAAGACATGAATTTGTGAGGGAGGAAATAAAAAGTTTAGTTTTGGGTTTTCTAACAGGAATTATAGTAAACTTTTAGCAACACAACCCACACTAAACACATAGGACTTTTTCTTACCTGAAGCTAAGCAGACTGAGTCTTTCATGACTTAACAAATGTCAGAATCCTAAGTTCTTTCTGCTTTACTTTCATCCCGTTTCCATCCTCAAAGTCACCTTATGTTGAAGATCCACCTTACATAGCTATGGTCTATGTTCTAAAAACAGGACAAAAAGTTACAAATGCTAATTCTGTGTAATCTTCTAAAGACCTTTCCCTGAAGTTTCTACCCAACAACTGCTTACATATCATCGTTCACACTGAATCGCAATGGGGTCTTGGAGTTTTTAGTCTTATTGTTGGCTATATTATTATCTAGAATAAAATTGGAGTCCTAAAGAAGAGGGGCTGATAGCTATCAGGTAGTCAAACAACTGCCTCTGCCACTGTCTTGTTAAATTTGGGATGCCTATTAGACATCAAAGTGGAAGACTTAGGAAAGCAGTGTGGTAGATCTTTGATACATAAAATATCATTGTCCTTTCCTTTGTGTTGTCTAAGAATATTTGAACAATCTTTCATAGATTTACTTGTGACCCTAGGCACTCTAGTTCTGTTTTCCCCATTGAGATTTTAATTTTTTCAACCCCAAATTCTTTTTGCATAAGAAGATACTTATATAATTGGAGTGGGACTAATCATCTTAAATGTCATTAAATGTCTTTTCTTATTTTAGCCTTGGCCAGATGATGCCCTTGAACTCGTTGCTGTGAAATTCTTAGAAACACTGGAGCTTACTGAGGTTGAGCGACAAGAGATAGTTCCAATTTGTAAACACTTTCACACGTCCATTATGGATCTCTCAGAAAGGTTAATATTAATAACTTATAAATGACTTTAATACTTATATATTACAGTGTCCCATTTTTTATGAAAGCCCAAACTTTTATTAGGATTTCTCTGTTTTGTCTTTGATGGCTTAATTCACACCCTCAGCTTGCAAATAATCACTCGATCTAGTTTTAAAAGATGGGGGAATTTATTGGAAAGTTTCAGGGGTGTCTCACAAAGCTTTAAGGACAGAATATAGCTAGAACTCAGAAATGACTGGGGAAAAAAAGTTAAAAAGCGATCAGAAACCCCATCATGTGTTTTTCTGTGTTTCAGGTTCTTGCATGAGTTGGGACGGCATAACTATGTTACTGCTACTTCTTATCTTGAACTTATTGCCTCATTTCGACAGCTTTTGACTAAGAAGCGACAGGCTATCATGGAAGCAAAACAACGATATGTGAATGGACTTGACAAGTTAGCTTTTGCCGAGTCTCAGGTAAATTTTATGAGCTGCTCAAAATGGTAATCTATAATAGGAATATAAGCTGTAATAGTAACAGGAGTTATTTATTTAGAATGTATTGTGGGTCTGGCTCTGTGCCCTGTGCTTTATATATGTTCCCTCAATTATTACTCCTAATAATTCTTTGAGGTAGACACTTTAATGATCCTCATTTTAGGAAGGAATAAAGAGAGTGTTAGAGAAGTTCACTGATTTTTTGCTCAGGCCAAATATACTGAATACATTCTGTTTTGTTTTTAATTTTGGGGTATTTTATGAGAATGTAAGTCTGGGTTGATTTATTTATTGCAATAGAAGGTTAAATTTAAGAATTGGGTTTGTTTTACTTATTGAGTCAAGTGCTAGTAGTACTTACTAACATTTGTTCAGTGTAAGTGACAGAGGTTTGGTGTCCATTTTTGCATTGTATCCCATGTAGATAGTGTAATAGGATCCCTGGAGCTTTCACTTTCTTTTCTATTAGTATTTTTCCCACAACAACTGCATTCTCCCACTGTCCTGTCACATCCTCGAGGAAGGAGGATCATATCATTTGTGATGAAAACTTAGCACACTTTCATGGTTTGGTTTATCATGTAAAGACCTGGAAGAAATCAAATCATTATGCTGTATGCCTTAAACTTACATATGCAGCGATAATGTCAATTATTTCTCCATAAAACTGGGGGAGGGTGGGTGGAAGAAAAGGTTAATATTTTCTGGTCCTAATGCATCATGAACCTTTATATTTCTATTTTCTGTGATTGGTTTCTATAGCTATTGTAGTTATGGAAATATAATTATTATTTGTTTAGGTTGGTGAAATGAAAATGGAGCTTATTCAATTACAACCTAAATTGGAAGAAGCTAAAGTTGAAAATGCACATATGATGCAGGTGGAGTATTCTGAAATTTTTCTTTTTATTAATATCACAAGACAAATGAAATACATAAAATTAGCCTTAAAAGTAGCTATATTTTTTTGCCAGTAGATCATAAGGGATTTTACTCTTTAATATTGTCGGCTATCTCATTGGGTCCCATGTGGGTTCCGTTACTTTCAAAGGTAGGGGAGAAGCCCACTAACAAATTAGATCACATGTGTTTGCATTTATACTTTTATTATCTCCTATTATCCTTCATAATGATATGTTAGATTCCCTAATTTTCAAATATCCTTTTATCTCTTGCATTGAGAAAGCAATAGGACGTTGGAGGAACTTCTTTTATCTTTTTGTTCTTTAGGTTATTGAGATAGAGTCTGCACAAGTGGAAGCAAAAAGAAAGTTTGTGAAGTTAGATGAAGAGATAGCCAGTGGAAAGGCTGAAGAAGCTCAAGCTCTGAAAAATGAATGTGAGAATGACCTAGCTGAGGCAATCCCAGCCTTGGAAGCTGCTCTGTCTGCATTGGATACACTAAAGGTAAGTGTTTGAATTAGCTGCCTGTGTTTTATCAACAAAATAGAACTGTATAGGCACTTGGTTAAGTATAATTCTCTTTTAGAGGATGGTATTATGTTATTTTTGTTCTGTCAAATGAAATGTGCTTTTTAAGAGTTCCTATTTAATATATTTCTATCTCATATTTTTGCTTTACATATTTATAATCTGCACTCAGAATATTCTAGTGAGGACAGAAAAAATGGTATCTGAGAAGCCAGACTGGTTTCGTACATGAACCAGGAGGCATATCGTAAAAGAGTGCAGTGCTATTTTTCTGCAGTCTTGCTGGTGTGCATGTACAAAGAAACTTAAAGGTCATTTCCAGCCCAGATGTGGTTAATCTATCTGTACTACACCCTAGTCTATGTAATTTTAGAGTGTACAGAAGTTTTTTAGTTTGATATAATCCCATATGCTTATTTTGGACTTTATTTCCCTTGCTATGGGAGTCAAGTTCCTAAAGACATCACTTAGGTCAAGGTCCAGTAGTGTTTTGCTTTTTTCTTCTATGCATTTTATGGTTTCTGGTCTTATCTAAGTCTTTAATCCATTTTAAATTAATTTTTGTTTGTGGTGTAGGTATGTGTTATGGTGTTAGGTAGTCTAGTTTCAGTATTTTGCATGTGACTGTCCTGTTTTCCCAACACCCTTTATTGAAGAGACCATCCTTGCCCCATTACATGCCTTTGGCTCATGTGTTGTAGATTAATTGTCCATAAATGTGTCAGTTTATTTACAGACTCTCAATTCCATTACATTGATCTGTATGTCTGTTTTTCTTCTAATACCATGCAGCTTTATTGTAGAGTTTGAAGTCAAGGAGCGTGACACCTCCATTTTTGTTATTTTTCCTCAGGATTTTTTTGCTATTGTGGGTCTCTCATAGTTAAAAATAAATTACATGTTTTTTTTTTTTTTTAATTTCTGTGAAGAATGTCTTTGGAATTTTAATGGGGATTGAATTAAATATGGTAATGGCCATTTAAACTATGTTAGTTCTTCCAGTCCATGAGCATGGACAATTCCATTTCTTTTGTCACCTTTTAACAATGTCATAGTTTTCAGAGTATAGGTCTTTCACTTCTTTGACTAAGTTTATGCCAAGGTATTTCATTCTTTCTGGTTCAATTGTAAATGGGATTATTTTCATGAGTTCATTTTCTTCAATTTTGTTTCTTGCATTTAGAAATGCAATAGTTTTTGTTTTTGTTTTTGCTTAGAGGTAAAGAGTATATTTGGAGAAGGCCTTGCCTCAGCTCCATATTAATGGAAATGATAATACTTTTCAGGTAGATACAGAAGCTTGGGAACCTTTGAATGCCTTTCAACTGTACTTCAAGAATACAAGGGTATTCTCCTTGTGTAGACCAATTTACAATAGATTTTTGATTTTAATTTTTTCAGCCTGATACCTTACTATATTTTTTTATTCTAGCAGCTTTTTACTTTAGTCTTTGTGATTATTCTCATTTATGTAAGTAGGATTGTATCGCTATAAATTTCCCTCTCATGGTTGTTTTTGCAGCATCCCACATGTACTGACATGTAGTGTCTTTATTTTCATTTAAGTATTTTTTAATTTCACCTTTCATTTCCTCATTGACTCAATAGTTTGTTCTCTAGAATGTTGTTCATTCTCCACTCCTTTGCAGTTATTTTATTTCCTTCCTTTTTTGGGTGATCTCTAGTTGGATGCCATTGTGATCTGAAAGATGACAGATATGATTCTAATCTTTGTAAATTTATTGAGACTTGTGATCCAACATATGTTGTATTCTTGAGAATGTTAATGGGTGCTTGAAAAGAATGTATAATCTGTTGTTTTTAGGGTAAAATACTCTCAATATATCTGTTAAGCTTATCTCTTAATTTTTTTGTTTAAAGCTATTGCTTCTTTATTGATTTTCTGTATGGTTAATCTCTTTCACCATGAACGGGGTGCTGAAGTCCCCTACTATTATTACGTTGTTATCAGTGTGTCCCTTAAAGTCTCTTATATTTTCTCAATATATTTGGGGGCTTCTTATTAGATGCATAAATTAGTAAGTGTTATTTCTACCTTCTATATGAGAGTTTTTCAGGATATAGTTTTCTTGACTGGCAGTTTTTATCTTGGAGTATTGTGAAAACATCCTTCCATTCTTTCCTTACCTGTTTCTGCTGAGAAGACTGATAGGACTTCCTTTATGTTTCCTCTGACCACCTTTAAAATTTTTTGTCTTGGCTTTCAATAGTTTCACAATTGAATGTCTTGGTATAGGTCTTTTGATATATATATATATATATATATATATATATATATATATATATATATATAAATATATATAAAACTGGGAGTTTTTTATTTATTGACTTTGTGTTTATTGACATATGTGTTTATTTCCTTTCCCAAGTTTGGGAAGTTTTTAGCAATTATTTCTTTGAATGTGTTCTTTATTCCTTTTGTTTTCTAGACACCTTCTGAGATACTCATCTTGTTGCCTTTCCTAATTGAATCAGATAACTCTTGGGGTGGGTTTTTTGGGTTTTTTTTTTGCATTTATTTTCTCTGTCTTCTTCCACCTCACTCCTTTCTACATATCTGTCCTCCATATTACTGATCGTTGATCCTTTATCCATTTAGTAAATTGTGTTTCCATAACTTTTTTTGATACTGTTGATCTTGTTTATTTTACTATTTACCTTCTGAATCTGTTAGTTTTTTGGTAAAACTTCAGTTTATGTCTTCTGCTTCTTAGTTATATGCTTGAGCTCATTTATTAGTTTTGCTGAATTCTCTTGTAACTCTTTGAACAGTTTTTTCTTAATTTTCTTTTATCTCAGTTTCTTTAGTTGCTACTCTGATTTCTTTATACATTAAAAAAAAATCCATGTCTTCAAAACTGGTTTCTTATGAGGTGTCATCTTCCTGTGGTGCCATAATACATTGAGATTTTGAAAAAAATTCAGATTATTCTTTTCCTGTATGATATGAATCCTTGTTGTTGAACTGCTTATTTTTTGTCTTTTTGGCAGCTGGCATTCTGGTTTTGTTTTATATTTTTGATCCTTGAAGGCTTCTGTAGTATGTAACTTTTGCTGAGTTATGGAATGAAGGATGGATACAGGGTGGGAGAGGGCCACAAGGGTTGAGAGAGAGGGGTAACAATTGTTGTGAACTGGTGGGGTGGGGGAGCCTGTTCCTGCTAGGATAGCCTTTTTCTCTGAGTTTGTAGAAATGAATCCAGCAGTCCACAGATTATGGTATTAGAACTTCTAGCTGGAGCACAAGTCCTCTTGTCTGGTTCATTGCTGTGCTTCTGGTCCATATGTTGGCTGGGGTCTTGAGCCAAACTCCTTTTCTTTGGGCTTCCCTCAAGCCAAGCCTATGTGCTACCAGCAATCTTTGTTTTTACCTCCCTGGAATGGTGGCCGAGCCTGAGGCAGCTGCCCTACCAGTGAGTCTGCTAGTCATGTCTGTCTTTGCTGTTACTCCTGTGGTTGCAAAACTGCTGCTACCCACACACTTCTCTGGACCCACCTTCAGATTCTCAGATGCATGTAGTTCCTCCATGGATCCCCTCAATGTAGTTGCTGCTGTTCCTGATTGCTGGGTGTGCTGTGGCGATTCCTGCTAGCATTGCCTCCAGAAAAACTCTAGATATGTTTCTCAAATGCAAAGCAGAGAACAACCTCAGCTGCTACTTTCCTGGAAGTCCTCCAATAGTTCTTAACCTGGGTTCCGTGTGTGGGCTTGAAATGTGACTATGAAAATTTCTTCATGTGCAAAAATATTTTTCTGGAGTGTTCATTATTGTCATCATGTTCTCATAAGGCTCTATGAACTCCCAGGAGTTTAAGAACCATTTATCTCAATATGTGCTAAATTTCTCTTTTGTGTATTCTTTCATAACCATGTAAAACAAGACAATAACCTTAAATGAAAATTAATGCTTTTATAATTTTCAACATTAATTTAAAAACTTATTTTTAAGTTTCATTATTTCTTTTGTTTGCATTGAATATACATTTTAGGATATTGAAATCATACCTCTGTATTTCATGCCACACCTACCACCGGAGTTCTAACCACCTTTTTAATTCCTTCCTTCTCTGTTCCCTCCCTCTTTCACCTTAGTAGTCAGTCTTGCATCCTGTGAATTTTGTTGACTTTGTCTGTTTTGTTTCTTTATATTCTACATATGAATGAAACCATCTTTCTCTTATTTCTGGCTTATTTTGCTTGGAATGATCCCTTCCAGTTCATTCAGGATTGGAATATACTGCAGCTTCTTCATTTTCCTTTTGTCACCAGGCATTTAGATTGTTTCCATTCTTGGCTATTGTCGAATGCATAGATATTCTTTTTTTGATCATTGTTTTTGTCTTTTTTGAGTATATGCCTAGAAGTGGGTTTGTTGGAGCAAATGGTAGGTCCACCATTTTTTTTTTTTGAGGACTCTTCATACTGATTTCCAGAGATTGTAATAATTTATATTCCCCCAAACAGTGTAGGAGGGTTCCTTTTTCTCCATGTTCTCACCAACACTTGTTGCTTCTAGTCTTTTTTGATATAGCCATTCTTATTGGCATGAGGTAATATCTTCTTGAGATTTTTATTTGCCTTTTTCTGATATTGAGTGGTGTAGAACATTTATTTCATGTGTCTGTAGGCCTTCTAAAAACTCATTATTTAAAAATAACTTATTCTGAAGATACCCTGTTTTCTCTTGATTTAGCCAGCTGACATTACAATTGTGAAATCAATGAAGAATCCTCCATCTGGTGTTAAACTTGTCATGGCTGCGATTTGTGTTATGAAAGATATAAAACCAGAAAAAATTTCAGATCCTTCAGGAACAGGAGGCAAGGTAATAACTGTACATAGATTTGAATCGTGTTTATGAAAGTAAAGAGCACTTTACAACTATTATCAAATTAAATACCAACAGTACCCAGTCCAGGGAAGAAGCATTATTTTCCAGATTGAATGGATTCAGAGTAAATTATGAAAAACACTGCATGTATTCCAGGATAAAGCTAAGGTTGTATATCATCAGAAAAATGTGGTTCTAATTACTTCCATTTCCTTTTCTGGCTATGCTGTCTTGGGATGAGATTGAACAAGCACTGCAAGACCTGTACTTTTCCAGTTAAGGTGCTCAAAGATGTGATATATAAACATATAAGTATTCAAAAATATTCTGCTTAATTAAATATAGTTTAATTGTTCAAAGCACATGCTTTGGAAGCAGAATTCAGAAATTCTGACCCCACTAGCAGTGTGACTTTGTGTAAGATGCTTAACCTCTGTGGGATCCATAATAATAGGATTATCATTGTACCTGCCTCACAAAATTAATGTGAAGATTGCATTTTTTAACACTTTTTTTTCCTCCCTAGCCCTGGGTCATAAACCTGGTTCCCTGGCCTTTACAAGTCTGCACCCTAGTTATCTCAGCTGCCTGAGCCAAAAGAGTATGCCACATTATTTAATCCATGTAAACTTCCTACGTATAAAACCTTGCAATGAGCTCACATTAAATGTTAAGCATCATTATTAAAATTATTATTCAAGGTTATCTATCCCTTAAAAAGAAAGGCATTGCATCTTTTCTAAATGATATTTATAGATATATTAATTTTAGATTTTTAAATACCTAGGTTTGAATTCCTGAATTGGAGAATTGAGATTTTTTTGGCCATTTTATTCTTCATTGAGATAATAAAATAAATGAACTCATGCCAAATTATTTTCATTTATACACACCCCCACAGACATTTACACACCCCCATAGACATTTACACACACACACACACACACACACACACACCCATCAGTTTTCTGGAAGCAGGGAAAAGCATATTCAGTTATTTTGAAGAAATGTTTTATTTGTTAATTTTAGTTGTTTCCCCCCAGTCCCAAGCCACAAACGCAGGTCCTCGGGCTGTACATGGACTGTACCTCAGGCTCGGGCTTAGCTCCTAAGCAACCAGGGCATTCCTCAGATAGCTATTTAAACTCTTTCATTAGCCTAACTGCCATGTGCTTGTATCTCATAACTGGTAGGACCATGTGTAACCTTTGTCTTTTGATGTGTTTTGACTTGTTCTCAGGAAAGGAGATATTAGCTAATATTTTAAAAGTATATAGTTTCTCTAGGTAGTATGTCTTATACTGTATATTGAGCTTCTTTAATTATACATTTGTTAAGCTTTCATAAAATGTATTTACAGATATTAGATTATTGGGCACCTAGCAAAAAACTTCTGGGAGACATGAATTTCTTGAGAGATTTGAGAGAGTATGACAAGGACAACATTCCAGTGAGTTTCATTAGATTTTCTCCTATAAACCTAATGGTCAAGATGCGTAAGATCTCTAGCCTTAGGCAATATTACATAAGACAAAGAAGATAGCCCATTTTGGGGATTTAAATAATAGAAGAATATTTTATTTATTAATGCTTATATTATGAATTCTCATAATGCATAAAGTCATTCCTTTTTTGGATCACCGAAAGTCAGTTAATAATGATTTTAGTGTGTTTATTGACAAAAAATATTTCTGTCTTTTAATTATTGATTAATAAATCTGTTGCCCAGATTTGTGTGAGATAAGAATATAGTGTGTTCTTTCTATGTAAACTTTTATTATTGATGTTTAATTGTTCTTTTCTATTACTATTAAGTTCCAACATGTAGAAGTCTTTCATTTTTTATAAGAAACATCTTGGTTCAATATCTGTAGTAATTTTGCATATTTTGCTCAAAATATTATTTGTGTTCCTGCTACAGTTCTGTTTATTTAAAAATTATCTCAAAGTATTGATTTTGGTTTATTAAAACAATATACTTTTTATATAATTTTTTACTCTGATGATTCATTTTCTGATTGTGACATTATTGAAAATTTAAGATCTAAATCTTTATCGTATAGGTAACTGTTATGCAGAAGATTCGTGGTGAATACCTAACAAACCCCGAATTTGACCCCCCTAAGGTTGCTAAAGCTTCTTCTGCAGCTGAGGGTCTGTGTAAGTGGATCATGGCTATGGAAGTGTATGACAGAGTTGCAAAGGTATTTTGAGAATCTGCACACCTCTACTGAAATAATCCCAGAAATTAAAATCTGTCCATATATTTACTATTAAGTTTCTGAAAGTGATTCCAGTTTGTCCTCTTGCAAGCACAACCATTGAACATTGTGTATGTCATAGATGAAAAGAATACTTGTGTGTATAAATGTGGGTAGTAGTGCTATGGGAGCAGGGGTGATTGAAACTGTCCAGACTCACCTATAGCTGTAGGTCTCTGGGGCAAAGGGGAACTAGAGTTTGATGAAGGGAGAGCAGATGTAAAGAAAAATCCAAAATATCAAGAGCAAATTGGAATATTAAAAAATTGATTGAAAATATCAGAAGTTAGGAGATCCAGTAATGTTAAGAGGCAGAGCATGGATCACCTGAAGATCACCTGAAGCAATAACATGAATTGATAGGGAATCTTTCATGGGTAAGTCCCCGCCCCCTGACTCTTGCCCTTAGGCTAAATTCCTGGAGTGACTTGGTTGCTAAGATTTGTGAATGTGGCTTGTAAAGGATTACGAAAACTCTGGCCAGCTCTCTGTAGTCTGTAGAATTCTACTCAGGAAAGCAGAAAATATAAATAAAAAGTAGGCGAAAATACAAGGCAGTGTGTTGAGAACAAGTCAAGTGGATAGAACAAATGATCAGGCTACAGCAATTAGGAAGATATTCTAATAAGGTGCAACATGTGCCTGGGGACTTTGATGACTAGTTTCCAGAGGAGTAGACATGTATATACCTGTTAATGAAATAAAATTAATTTTATCTGTGATATCCTTCCATTCAGCATCTTGTTCCTCCCCATAGTAGTCTTATGGCAGGTTGGCTAGCTGTCAACTTGACCTGATTTCCACGTCTCACAAGGCATGGAACATCTTTTGGATCCTTTATGTAAAGCAGAAAAGCCAAGGCATTCCAGCTCTTTCCTGACTTAACTATGCTACACCTCCATATGCTAGTTTTTTTGTTTGAGACAGCTGCCCTGTGTTATTGGAAGGGCTAACAGGAGGTATCCAGTAAGGTCTTCCCTGAAGTCAAAAGTACAAAGTGGAGCTTCCACTTTCTGTTTATTAAGCACATCCCCACCCCAAGCCCCCTCTTCAGGATTTCAGCCCAGGGGTTACATTTGGTGTTTGTCACCTTGCCCCTACCCTACCTTCCTTCTTGACCTTCAGCTTCATTCATGGCTGTGCACCAGAAGGCTTAGGTGTTTGTCCTTTCCAGTTGGTACATACTCTGGTTGTCTACTAAATTCTTTCTCCGGTGGTTTGTAGCACACTTTTAAGATCAATTTAGCCAAATGTGTTCTTGATGTACTAATGAACTTTAGAAAATCCGTTTTCTCTCAGCAAAGTAGCTTCCCCCCCACCCACCCCAGATTTGTTGAGGAAAATTTGAATAGTGAACCTGAACATCAAAGCTTTCTCTTTGGTCACAGCCTTAATTTCTTCCAGACAAATGAATGCCTTGAAGTGACTGGGAAGATCACAGACTTGGAAATTATATTTCATGTTATTGTTGTACACACCAATTAAAATGTATTTATGTATCTTATAAAATATATAAGCCATTCTTATCTAGTGAACTGTCATTTTAAAAAAGATAAATTATTCTGGACAAGCAAAATGCCAAAATATAAAGCAATATAATAAATTCAGTGATACTAATTTATTGATATTTTGAATCTATAATATCTGTAAAGGATTATATAGATGTCTTTATAGAGCACACATCACAGTTGCATATATTGTTCTCAAACAGGTAGTGGCTCCTAAGAAAGCCCGCTTAACAGAAGCTCAAAAATCCTTAGCTGAGACAATGGGGCTTTTGAATCAGAAGAGAGCAGAATTGGTAGAAGTAGAACATCATTTGGAAAATTTACAGAAAACATTTCTTGAGAAAACTGAAGAAAAGGCTCGTTTAGAAGACCAGGTAGAACTCTGTGCTAAGAACCTTGAAAGAGCCTCAAAACTGATCGGAGGACTGGGTGGAGAAAAATCCAGGTCAGATTTCTGTTCACTTTGATAAGATGTAAGAATGTAGGCTGGAATATGAATCTTTCTTTAGGTATTTATTATGATTACTGATTTCTAAATGACTGCTTGAGAATGTGGGACATTCTCCAAGGCACCTGGCCAGACCTCTTCAAACAGGAATATCAGTATCAGGATGGCATTCACAGCTTTATTTCAAATGGCTCACTCCCTGCTCACTCCCCCCAAAAGAAACAAATACAAAAATAAGGCAAGTGAAAAAATTTAGACTTAAGTGTAGATATGTGGGTTCTTTGTATAATTTCTTTTAACTTGATATAGTCAAATTTTTCCATGTTTTGAGAGAGTATTTTAAAGAAAATATAAATCCTTAAACCTACATAATGTTATGATTCAGTGTTCCGTCAGTAGAATTAAAAAAAAAAAATGAAAACTGATAAAAATTATTGCTATAGTCCTTATATGTTATATAATCCTTATAAGTTCTAACTTCTTAAAATTATGAAAATGCAGTAATTCCTATGAGTAGTGTTTTTAATCATTGTTTTTTTCTGTTGGATAGATTCATGCACTATACTATATTTTATATTTTTTTAAGAGGAAGGCAGCAGGCAGGCACGCAGGCAGGAAAATGGAGAAGGAAGAAGCATTTTTAAAAAATTTTAATTCATTTTGGTTGTTCTCACCAGCCCTGGGTTGCAAATTCAGGTTCCTGTCCTTTATGTGGACCACATTGGAGTTGCAGACGTAACGCCCAAGCCACCAGGGCAAGCCAACAACATTCTTTTAATCGTATTATCAATGTATGACAATATTTACTTATTGGCTCCTGGCAATAAAATTTTTTGTTATATAGTTTACAAAAAAAAAAAAAAGAAGTTATAACTGACTTGATCTAGCATAGCTAGTTAGCTGTGTTCTAACCTATTTCTTTGAAGTGGTCAGCCCGATATCTCATTTGCTGCATTGGTTGAATGATAAGTATGTTGAGGTAATAGCCTTTGACAATAATTTGTAGTACAGATATAGATGGTTTTGTAATGCATTTTTATTATATGGGTTTCATTAAACAGTAAAAACATCAACTTTAACAATAGTATGCCAGTTTCTATCCAACTTCAATGTAATTTTTGCTAATGAATTGCAAATGTTCCTATGTTTTGCAGATTAGCAATAAGTATTGAAACAAATGACAGGGTCACTAGACCAAATCATCCTGAATTAAATTATTAGGCAAAATGCTGGTGTTTGATTATCTTTGCTTTTGCTTAATCTGAGGGCCATGTATACTGTAAGAAATACCCAATAAAATGATGAAAGGTGGATTGTCAGTCTCATAAGATAACAAATATATATTATTTAAACATATGAGAGTTAGAAGGGACTACATTTCTTCATTTTCTATAAACCCTGTGTCCAACATTGCAAAGCTTTTTGTTAGAGAATTTGGACCCCTAGACCTTTCTACTACTGTCTTTCATCATTCTCTATTGTGAATCTCCTTTTTACAGATGGTCTCAAGCTGCAGATGACCTTCAAAAGGCATATAAAAATTTGACTGGTGATGTCTTAGTATCTGCAGGAGTAATAGCTTATCTTGGTGCTTTCACCTCTGGCTTTCGACAAACGTGTATAGAAGATTGGAGCATGTTGTGCAAGGTAATAGTTTTATATGTCACAATTTTAAAATATAACATCTAAAGAACATATTGGAGTATTTGGGAGGATTAGAGGATAAGGTCAAAGAAGGGAAGAAAATAATAACAGAAAATATGGAGTCTTTCTATTTTTGCTTCCTGGTGGATTGTAAGATATTTCCATAGTCTTAATTTTAATTCAGTTATTTTTCTGTTCCTTAGATTTATTAAATAATGCCTAATGATAAGTCACTACTTAAATATAAAAATATCTTAATCAAAAAGATGAAAGAAAACATTAGGAGAATGTTTTGTTTATTTCTTACAGAAGAAAAAAATTCCATGTACAGAGGCGTTCTCCTTGAGTAAGACCCTGGGTGATCCAGTGAAAATCAGAGCTTGGAATATTGCTGGATTACCAACAGATACTTTCTCCATAGATAATGGAGTGATTGTTAATAACTCCAGGCGTTGGTAAGGAACATAAAATGTTCATATTTTCATTATTTTATTTGAAAGTTTTCAAACAGAAAAACCTAAAGAATTTTACAGTAAGCAGCCACTTAGCTACCACACCCTAGATTCTGCAATTAATATTTGATTTTTCTTGCTGCTTTATTACATATCTATCCATTTCTTTATTCATCAACCTATTCTTTTTGTGAATTGCAGCAGACATGGATATACTTCTCCATAAATATTTAAGCATGCACATAATTTATATATTACATACTATAATTTAATATACAAGTTATTTTTTGTTTTGAGGTAAATTTGACATATAATCAGATGCACAAAGCTTAAGTATACAATTCGAAGAGTTCCAATGAAAGTATATACTTGTGCAACTAAACTGCTCTTAAGAACAGAACATGACAAAGTTTCTTTCCCAGTAAATAACTACCCTAAGAAATTATTATTCTGTTTATCTTCCACTACATGTTATTCTTACCTATTCTAGAACTTCATGTAAATAGAATCATTCTGTATGTGCTTTTTTTGAAAGGTTTCTTGAACACAGTGTGTTTCTATTTTTTGTTGCTAAGTAATAGTCTACTATGTTATGCATTCACCTATTGCGGGATATCTGAATAGCTTTTATTTGTCCTATGTATGTATTTCTACTCAATTTCTAGATACCTGAAGAGATAACTTATGTTATTTTATGTATATATTTTTCTATTACTATCAGTGATAGTATAATAACTATATGAACTTTATAAATTATAATTATTTTTGCCCTTTTATCTAAATCTCTTTGAAATAGTTGAGAAATTACTCTCATCTGAAAAATAGTTTCCTATAAATTGTTACTTAGTCATGTTATCATCTAATTTTAAGTCTTCTCAAACATACTATGATAAATACGATTGAGCTCTTATATTTATAAGATACTATTATAATTACCTTATATACTTATAGCGCTCCTATGAGTTAGGTATTATTATCTCATTTTACAGTTGAGGTAATTGAGGCAGAGTGATTTAATAATTCGAAATTTAGTAAGATAACTGAGCTAATAAAGTGGTGGAACTGGATTTTGAACCTAGACAATTTAACTTCTAAATTCTTGCTCTTAATTACTATGTTAGGTGAAATATGGGGTAGGATACCATATTTACTGTCTTTGTAACAGTAGTGGAAATTTCAGTTGTTTTTTTTGAATATGAGCTAGCTTAAAGATTTAAAGAACTATTACATTCTGAAAGTTTGAGTTACTTGTATTCTTTGGAAACTTAGTGGATACAGCCAGATATCTAATTAAGTTAATTTTTTTATTTGTTTCAGTCCCCACTGCCTGCCCTCAGGTCACAAACCCAAGTTCTCAGGCTTTTCATAGTCCACACCCCAGCCATCCTAGACATCTGCTGCCTGAGCCACAAGGGCATGCTTGTAATTTCCTTTTTTTGATAATTCTATTTTACCTCAAATGTTGACTTATTGATTATCTATGCCTTAATTTTAATTTTTGCTCTAGAGTTTATAGTAGCTGTCTTTAATTTATTACTGATTATCTTCAAATAATATTATGCTACTACACTTAAAGTATAAGACTCAATAGTATAGGGCCAGTATCTCTTTCCTATATATTTTGCTATTGAAAATCATTGAAGGAATGTTGCATCATAACATTATGTAACTTTAAGGTGTGCATCACTGTAAATTAACATCTGTATATAAATACATTAAATTTACCTCCAATAGTTAGTTTCTATCCTTTAATAAATAATTGATTCATTTTAACATGATTTGCCTTCCTTCCCTTCCTTTTCCCTCTGGTAACCACTAACTTGATTCTATACACTAAAAGTCTATAGAATTTTTGTTTGATTTTGTTCATTTGTTTTGTTTTCTCTGCATATCACATATGAATCAAATCATATGATGTATGTTAACTGATACTTTGTATTTTACTTCTGCAGCTGCCATAAATTCCATTATGTATTGTTACTGTGTTTGCTTTAGACAGCAATTTATGTTTGAATGAATGAATATAATAGAAAAGTCTTATATATTTATCATCATGTTTTCCCCCATTTTTGGGCCTCTTCATTTCTGTGTATTTCTGTTTCGTTTCATATTTCTTCTGCCTGAAAAATATTCTCAACACTTCTTATGTACAGGTCTGTTGGCAATTAAATCACTTAGGTTTTTTTTTTTTTTTTAAATCTTCATTTTGAAAAAAACCTCTTTTGTTAGGTTTAGAATTCTTCATTGACAGCTTTGGGTGGGTTCTTTCCCTGCCCGCCCTTTAAGATGACCCTCAATTGCTTCTGGTTGGCCTAAGGAGCCTGCTCTAAGCTTATTTTAGTTCCTCTTAACATAATATGTCTGTCTCCCCTCCCACCCCATCCTTTGTTAATGTTTCATTCTTTCTATAGCTTTAGTTTTTGGCTTTGGATTCTGATGTGTCTAGGTGTGTGTGCATGTGTGTAAGTGTATTTTTGTCTTGTTTTTCTTGATGAAGTTCTCTGTCCTTTTTCAATTGGCTTCATTTTTTTTTTCTCTCTTCTCTTTCTGGGATTAATTTTACATGTGGGAATCATTTTATATTGTTCCAAAACTATTGGATGATCTGTTCTGACTTCAGCCACCTTTTTCTTTTTGAGTTTTAATCTAATTTCTATAATTTGTTGTAACTATATTAATTGACTCCCTCCCTAGTTGTGTAGTCTGCACACAACACATGGAAGGAATTCTTTAGCTTTGACATCATATTTTTCAGTTCTTGTATTGCCATTTAACTCATATTTTCCATCTTTGCTGAAGATAATATATTTTGCTGAAAATAATATATTCAGGTAATTTTGTCCACCTTTTCCACCAGGTCTTTTATATTTTAATCACAATTATTTAAAAACTTCTTGTTCATTGTTTCTAACATTTTGTCATTTCTGAATCTGTTTCTATTAGTTTCCTTTACTCATGAGAATATTTCTGAATTTTTTCTCAGTTATGTATCTCATATTTGATTGAATACTGCATTACCATGGCTCTAACAATAGGGACTAAGCTAAATGGTATCAACTCTTGGAAATAGACACACTTCTCCTATCATCTATAAGTGAGAGGTTTTGAGTCATTCTAGCCATGAAACTAAGTTTGTATTTTGATGTTGCTATGGTAAATAAAGTTCAAGGGACCAGAGACTTCAAATTCATCTGTCTTAGAAGAAAGGTGAGGTTTTTGGAATGTTTTTCTCAGTGTTAGATTTTTATTTTTAACTTCGAACTCTTCCTGAATGCCCATAGCACAAAACAAGTCTCTTCTCACCATTTTTGCTCCTCCCCTGGACTAGATTGTTGCTGCTTGGTCCTTCTGTTAGGTTGTTTGTGAGCAGAGTGAGAGTTCTCTGTTATTCTGATTCTTAGGTAATCTTAGGAAGGTCAAGTGCAGGAAGGTTTGAGGGGGCCGTCATTTTCAGCCTTTCTACTCCTCCTTTCTAGGATAGCTACATCAGCCTGCTACCTATGGTTCATCTTGAACAGGATTTTGCAACTCTTCTAGAGATTTCTCTTTGGTAAAGGCATGACGTTTTCCTGCTCTTCTCCTACCTCCAGGGTTGAGTTTGGCTTTGGCTTTTGCCCCAGCAGGAATGTGTATTTTATCCTAATTCTTCTAGGATTACTGGGAGCATTATTGACCCAATATGTGCTAATTTCTCAGCATGAAGTTTCCTAGGTCATAGAGAGCATGTAAGCTTGCACTCTAAACCTGCATAATATACTGAAACACAATTATAGATTCTTTGAGGACTGTTTCCCAGCCAGAGGTGAAACTGGAATCAAAAAACTTTTTTTTTTGTCTCTTATACATAGTTGGATTTTTCTCTTTATGATTTCAATAAGCCTTTTGTGGGTTTATGCTTAATACAGGGGTCTCAGTCATTTCCATCCTGCCACATATGGACTCAAAAAACCGTTAGGTTATTAGAATTGACACTCCTTCCAAGACTAGCTGTTATTTCATCCCACACACCTATTTTTCTGGAATTCAGTTTTGTTTGTGTTTCTGACACCTGTGTTTAATGTGTGTGTGTGTGTGTGTGTCTTTTAAGTGCATATCACCTATGTTTTAAAAATAATGTCTTATTTTACCCACCAGTATTAGGTGGCAGAAGGGTTTTTAGATTATTTCGCCTCTACTAGAACCATAGTTTATAATTAATCTTCTTTCGTGCTTGCTCCTCATAATTTCTAGAGATTTGTCTGTTTATAATGTTTTGCAGTCGTTGAAAGCGTGAAAACTCTGATGCCAGGATATTCAATTTCAAATTTTCCTCTGTCACTTTCTGTCTTGAGATTTGGTAAATTATTTGACCTCTCAATACCCCAGGGGGCCCCACCTGTAAGTGAGGATAATATCGACTTCTATCTCATAGGACTGTTGTGATACATAGCACATATGTGGTAGTGTTCTTTAAAAATAATTGTCTTCGAATACCTCATTTGGTATCTATATCCAAATGCTGATTTTGCTTATGTTTTAACCATGATAAAGTTACTTTACTATGCTGTTTATTAATACATCTCTGGCTACTTAACAGCAAATCTTTGTTTTCTACAAATTACTATCTCAGTCATGAGAAGCATAAATAGATAATGCTTTTTTCTTCAGATTTTCCAAGGATCTCAAATATAGACTGTTAATATTTTTAGATCTAAAATGAGGTATACTTGAAATACAAATGAGCTTATGTTTCTGGTGGATGTAACAACCCAGTTTCCCAGTTATTTTTGTAATACTTAAGGTTGTGTTAAGTAGGAGTTGGATTTATTTTAGAGTTAAATTGCATTACTCACTTACTGATTTAGGCATTGCCAAGATTACATATTAGCATTAAGATGTTACTTTATAGGAATTTATTTATGTTTTCCAAGAGAATGAACAAATACTATATTTTTCAATAAGGATACAAAAGGATGAAGTAGGGCCTTGAAAAATATTGGTTTATCTATTTCATTTACCAGGCAACTTTTATGTTGTTTTAAGAGAAATAACTTTGTCATTTATAGGCTACTTCCTTTGATTACTGTAGTAGCAAAATAAAATTTTAACTACTGTCTGGATCCAGTTATTTCAATAAAATTTCAGCACAGTTCGAGTTGATAAAACTATTAGTCCGCTTGTATTGGATAACTTTCTCTTCTGGAAAGTAAAGAAAATGAAAACAGAATTTTCTTAGTTTGATTAAAGAGCTTATTCATAGGCAAAGGGAAAGAAACTACTGAAATAATGAGATATCTAGGAAAGCCAAAGTGACAGGGGATTAAAACTCCCTTTTTAGTACTATTTTAAAGATAATTTAATTAATTACACCAAATACAAAAGAAGCCTAGACACTCAACATTTATCACTGAGGTAAAAGAAGGTACATCATATCTTGAATATCTGAAACCATAAATCATATGTTCTTAAACACAAAGTCTTTACCATATTTACATAGAAAAAAATTCCTAAGTAGATCTCAAATATGTACCAGGCTACACTTGTGAAATTATTTTTATGGTTCTACTTATAACCAAAGGAAATCCTTTATCAGCTAATGGATTGCTTCCTTTAAATTTGTATCATACATGTGTGTGTATATATACACACATTATACACACATATTTGGAATTATTTTTTATGTAATTTTAAAAGATCTCATGTACTAAAATTTCAACGAAGATATTATATTATATAGGAAAGAGTAAACCTTACAGTTTCAAAAGGTCCTAATTCTGATACTGAACTAGTTTTGTTTTCTTGGAAACTTGGGAAGTTTCCAGGAATTCCTGAGACTAAATTTCTTCATTTCAAAAACCAATGATAATAAAACATTTTTTGTGGGACTTACGTGAACATTAATCCTGATAATATATGTGATATACTTTATATGTATACAGATTGGAAGTGTGTTTATTATTTAAATTACATAATTTTAAGGAAATCTCAACACTTATTTATTCCCCTCAGAACTTTTCTTATTGTGTTCCAGGTCTTTAATGATTGACCCCCAAGGTCAAGCCAATAAGTGGATCAAAAACTCTGAGAAGGAAAATCAGCTTAGTGTTATTAAACTATCAGATTCAGACTATATGAGAACATTGGAAAACTGCATTCAGTTTGGAAATCCACTTCTGTTAGAAAATGTTGGTGAAGAACTGGATCCATCTTTGGAACCTTTACTACTTAGACAAACTTTTAAACAAGGTAGAAGTCAATTAATATTTGTTGGTAGAACTAAAAGATAATTGTATTGTCTTTGAAGCAAGAAAATCACTACATTAATAATAATGCTAGTAACTCAGAACTTCTGTGTCATTGTTATAGGTGAAAAGAAATTTGGAACAAGTGCCAAGAATGAAGTTTGGTTAGATATTCTAAAATAAATATTTTGACATCTCTCCATAGCTTTAGTCACTGTTATCTAGACTTCTGTTTATAGAGATCATTAAGAAGTTGAAGCCAGCCTGAAATTCCTTTATCATATGACTGTGGACCATGAAAGTACATTATAATGTAATGGGGAATATAGCCTAGAATTTACTTTAGATAAATATTGCTCACCTCTGTTGTTCTGCTTATAAATATGTTGTATCTGCTGAACTTTAGTGCTTTAAGATGTTCAGTCAAATACAAATAATTTTGGAATCATGACTGAAAATTGATAGTGGAAGTAAGCTCAAAAGGAATCTTGATTTAGAAGGTTCCATGACAGAAAATGTCATCTTCTACCCCAGAATGAATGAATCTTGCTGTATAATTGCTTATTTGCCTCTGTGTCTATGACTTAAGTTACTCCTGCATTCTTTTAAAATTAAGTTGAATCCTTAGTTTGTAACCTAGCAAAAGTCTTAACATGGAGAGTCTTAACATTATTTTGGCTTAGTAAATATGCATTTGTTTTCTAATGCAGGTGGTATTGATTGCATCAGACTTGGTGAGGTCATTATTGAGTATTCCTTTGATTTCATGTTTTATATCACCACAAAACTGAGAAATCCACATTATATGCCAGAGCTGGCTACAAAGGTGTCTTTGCTCAATTTCATGATAACTCCAGAAGGACTTGAAGATCAGTTATTAGGTATTGTTGTTGCAAAGGAGAGGTATGTAGTTTCTATATGTACTTAAATGGTCTGGAGAGGATTATTTGTAGGCCATTAATACTTTTGTTATGTAATTATTTTAAAATCTTATCAAATTTTACATTTTGTTATTATGTTGATAATTATATAATTCATTAAAATAACCATTATATGAAATGTAAGTTATAAATCGACTAATGTTATACTGGGCTTTTCATATGGGTAGTAGGATTGAGGTAACATACCATGATTATGGCTTGTATTTGATTGTTTGATAATTTCATCTGTAGGAATGTATGCTATGGAAAAAATTAAAAGTTTATTCAGAGACTTGTGTACAGGATGTTAGTAAAATAAGAAAATGCTTGGACTTAGAAAGCAAGCAGGATACAAAACTATAAACAGCATTGGTAATATTTTGTAACAAAAAGTTAATGCATGGGTGAATATTTATATATATATGTATATATATAAAGATTAGGAATGGATATGGTAGAATGTCAGCAGCAGTCATCCCCTCAGGGTGGTAAGAATAAGGATAATATTTATTGGTTTCTTCATACTTTGCACATTTTTTAATATTAGCCTGTATTATTTTTAATATGAGAAAAAGTATGATTCCAAAAGCTAAGAGTAGAGAATTGCTTCCCAGAGGAAGTCTTTGATTCCATTTGAAGTTTAATATAACATTATAAAGTGGTCTAATTACATGACATCAAATTAAAAGTGAAAATATATAACCATGAGGGACTTTTGTTATTTCCACTATTTAAATATCACTTGCATAGTGTGCAGGACATAACCATGTCATAAAATATTCTATAATATAGTGAATTATGTTTTAAATTCAAGTTTTCCTTTTCCTGGAAGAGCTAGTTTTATAACTAGTCATCCTATGAGTCTGTTATTGAAGAAGGGATGATGAAAATGAGACTCTTTAAGACAAAGTCAAGGAATAGCTGAGAGGTTTCATATTCCGGGATTCTTTGCTGGTTCTTTTTCTCATATAACTGACTAAGCCATGTGAATAAACCTGAGATACTGTTGTCTGTGATATATGCAATACTGATATATGCGATTGTGACTTTTTACACATATACAGTTAAGACTTAATTTTTGGCTTGAATTTCTCAAATTATTATTTATATGGAAATAATTTTCTTCCTAGGTTAGAATAAAGATGTTATCTTAGTTTGTGTTATATGTCTACACAATTGTGACATTAATGTTTAGATATGAATTTAGGTAAAATATTACAAATTTAGATTGTGTTTCTATCTTCTTAGCCCAGAATTAGAAGAGGAACGGAATGCTCTTATTCTTCAATCTGCAGCTAATCAGAAGCAATTAAAAGATATAGAGAAAAAAATATTAGAAACATTATCATCTTCAGAAGGGAACATTTTAGAAGATGAAAGTGCAATTAAAGTCTTAGACTCTGCTAAAATGATGTCCAACGAGATAACAAAGAAACAGCAGGTGAAAAAAGAATCCCAGAAATCTTTGAGTTCTTATGATTATAACTTGCTCCCAATCCAGAAAGTACTATATGAGGCTTATTAGAAAAAAAAAAAGCAGTCATACAATACAAAACTGATTTAAAACCCATGGTTTTGAATTATTCAAAACCTGGCCTAATATATGTGGTATCTATACATTGAAGAAAGAAATTTAGAATGAAGTGATAGGACAAGCCCCCCTGGAAATGCATGGGTGATTCCATGTTTTGTGTGGCATTTGGAAGGGAATCTCCATTGACCTTTTTGTTTCCTGGTGGCTGCAGAGGCAGGTCCTAGGCATTTTTCTCGGTCTCTTTTAATAACAACCTTCATTGTTTTGACTAATGTCTGAACATCTTAATGAATTTCTAAACACATTCTTTGTCTCCAGACTGAGTGAATGGCAGCAGTGAAAGTCCATCCTGCCTTCTTCCCTATAAATAGCCTAGAGTCTTTCCCCCGGTGCTGGTTTACTCCTTTCCTGAGCTAGTCTGCTTCAGAAGTTCCAAAATAAACTCTTGGATATTGAAAGTGTTTCTCTGGGTCACTCCTTTCCATGCTCCTGAACCAAACCCCTAAGCCCCTTATATCTTTGGAGTATGCTCTTAAACTCTATTAACTCTTCTTTGAAATGTTTGGTAGAATTCAGTAGTGAAGTCATCTGGTTCTGGGCTCTTGTTCTTTGGGAGATTTTTGATTGTTGCTTCAATTTCTGTGCTTGTAATCATCTGTTCAAATTATCTGTGTCTTCTTGATTAAGTTTTGGGAGGTTGTAGGATTGTGTAAATCTGTCCATTTCTTCATAATTGACAACTTTGTTGGCATATAAGTGAGCATAATAATTTCTCATGATTCTCTTTCTGTGCTGTCTGTTGTAATTGCAAAAAGAAATTCAGTAAATCTTAATGTCTTTTCTTCCACCCACCCTGATGTAAGACAATTCATCTTTCATAGGGTTTCTCCACACTCAACACCTAGTTTTCCCTTTTAGAATAGCACATAAGATTAAATAAAACAAGTCTTTTAAGTATTCTGTAGTTTTAAAACCTCTGTTTTCTCCATAGTTTTCTTGATTGAAGTTTACTCTTTTGGATTTTTGGATTTATAATATATATAAATATCACAGCTCAGGAAAAATTATAATGAATTCTCAACTATTAATATTATGTACCCACAATGTTTATTTCTAAGAAAATGTCTTGTTCTTTGATTTTGGGTCATTAATGGTAGTTAATTTAAAATGTACTTCTTGAGTCTAGCCTTTTGCAGTTTTAAAATATTTACTGATTGATTTTCCTTGCTATTATCATTAATGGTAAATGGCATGTGAGTTAAAATATTAAGGTTTAGAAGAATTAAATCAAAATACTAAGATTATGCTTGCTTATGTAAAAAGTCATTTACATTGTTGATAACTTTGTTTTACTTATTTATAGTCAAGATTGAGGTTCAAAGCTTGTTTTCAGTTCATTTGTTGTTTTGTTGTATAATTTTGGGAAAAGAGTGTCTGCAAGGAACAGAAATCCTTTCAAATGAGTTCAAATAAACAAGATACATGAGAATGTTCTATCTTTTCAATTACAGGAACTATATACAGGCCCCAGGAATGAATGGAAAGCATCAGATTTCTATGTTTTTTGTTTCCCTTCTTCTCTAAGGTGTCGTGCTTCTCATCTATGCTTCTCTCTGCTCCCTCTGAAGATCAAGTTCTTCCATAAAACTGTTGTGTTCTTTTGTATATTTGCCTTGCATATAGAAACCAACTCTGGTCCCATTACCCAGTAACACCTGATTCAGTTTCTGAGGTTCTTAAAATTCTAATTCTTTGGGGGAACTTGATTAGATTATCTTGAGTTTGGTCCTATTCCTACCTCCCTATTGAATCAGTTCCAAATAGTATCATTCAATATAAATATAACTACATAGACACACTCATTCACCAGAGATGGGTAAGTAGGTTAAAGTATTCTAAATATTTTTTTTCCTATGGAATATCAACCTATAATATTGAGCTCAGTTGAAGAGCTGTTAATCTTTGAGAAAATTTATCTTTTGGGATTGACTAGCTACAGATTTAAGTCTAGAAGATTTAAACATATAAGAAGCTAGTTTTAAAAAAAAGGGTACTTTTTTTCAGGCTCCTATGAAAAGCCATCTTTGCATTGTTCTGGTGTCCTGCTTTGAGCTGGTCCCAACTACCTCTGCTGCTACAGGCTGATTATCACCAGAGCCTTGAACTCACTCCTTAGATACATACATAGATAGATAGATAGATAGATAGATAGATAGATAGACAGACACATAGATGGATACATAGATCGATAAAATTTTATTCTTTTGTTTACATTGTTATATACATTTCAGGATACTGAAATCACACCTTAGTCTGTGAGGATCTCATATCATCCCATCAGCAGAGTGTCTACCAGTGAGTTAGAAGCAGAGAGAGTAGGCAGGTGGAAACAAGGTGATGGTGAGGGGAAATCTCACTTCTTAAACCACTGCATCAGATCACCTACAGCTCCACAGTGTCAGATGTGGCAGTAGATTCTAGCTCAGAGATCACCAAGAAATAAAAGAAGTATGTTGTGGAAGAGGCAGAAAATGTAAGAAACCATCTGCTAAGGGAAAACTAAGGAGGAAAATGAGAATCAAGAGGCTGAGAAAATGAAGTAGATAAAGAAAGGGGTGTGGGAAGAAGATGAAGATGATGATGAGGATCGGGTAGCAATAGGCAAATGGACAGCTGAAGATGATGAAGGTAGTGATATGGACACCAAGTAGCAGAAGATGAATGAGGATGACTAGACAGCAAAAATAAAAAGTTAAACTTAGGGAAAAGACCTCCATGACCCCAGCTTCCTGTCTCTAGATCTAAAAGTGGTCCCTTGCTCATCTTGAGAGGTTTCTCACTACTGGCAGAGCAACCGGAAGATGACACTGGTTCTCTACCACCCATTTGGAACCACAACATGCATTTGCAGCAGGGAAGGGAAAAAAGAACCAAAACTTCCAATACCCTGTTTTTTTCTTACAATTACCTTAAAAAGGAAAATTTGTATATATTTAAATTTCATATTTTTGTACGTAATCTTAGGGGTCAACCCTTTTTAATTATTTTAAATGACTAAAGCAGGCTTTGGAGGATTCGTTGCCCCACTTGTGACTGTACTTGTGGTGTGACCATGTTTATTGTGATCTCAAAGGAGACAAAAAACAAAAAAGTAAAAAAAACCCCAAAAAATGCACAACAAAAGATGATCTTATTCCAAGTATTCCGGTACCTTTGTTGTATGTATCTTAGTTGTTATAAGTAGTTGGTTTGTATGAGATGGTTTAAAGGCCAAGGATAAAAGATGTCTTTTTTTTTTTTTTTGGTCCATGAAATTGCTGCTTTTTGGTTTTGCTAGGTTTTGTTTGATGCATGTGTGAAGCATGTTCAGCAATAATCAGGATTTTTATTTTGTTGAGTTGCTCTAACAAAAAAAGAGAAAATGGTTGGGTTTTTGTTTTCTTTTGGGCCTTGATTTTCTTCACATAGAACTCCAGCTGCTTGCACTCTAGCTTATAGCCATCTGCTTGGCCATGCTGGCCTGGTCTTGAAGTGATATAAGAAGCTTACCCTGCTGGAACTGCTCCTCAAGAAGACTGCTGATATGGGCATTCTTCCTTTTGTTATATTTCTTCTGAATTTTTGATCATTTTATGTTTAAGATCTCTTCCTCTTCGGGGGTCAGCTTGGCCCGCTTCTTGGGCCCAGGGGCAGTGCATAGTGAGTCTCATGCCACCGTTACTACAGCATGCTGTCAATGAGCACAATGCCGTTCTTCACCAGCGTTTTGGTGCAGATTTGTTCATTGTCGGCTGCAGTGTAGGCGACATTAGTAATCCTTGTTTTCCAAGTATAACACTCAGAACCCCAGGAGAAATTCCCCACATCCAGTCTCAATGCTTGGTACTACTTGTTGTCTCCCAGCACACGGACTGTATGTATGCTGTGTGGGCCAATCTTGGTGTGGGAAACGGGATGTCCCAGCTCATACTAGGCTTCTTGTGGTAAGATTTCCTCTTGTTTTCGACTTTGTGGCACTTTTCCAATTGTTCTGAGAGGTGCTATCACTCGGCACCAGCTGGAAAGAGGAGAAAATGGTATTTTTAATGTGTAAAACCATCAGCCAACAAATGTTTTTGAGTACTTACTTTGCCAGACTTTTTACTGGGTTCTGTTACAAGTGCTGATACCTTAAACATACACACATGCAAACTTGTGCTCTTTCCTTTTCCTGCTTCCCTGCCTCTCCTTCCCGATCTCCCTCTGATCTATTTTTAAAAAGTATGAGTGACTATAGCATACATATGTCAAATTCAGACAAATAACCAGTGACATCTCTGGTGTTTCTCAAATAAAGGCATGGTTGGTGCATAATCATACCTTTAATCTGTAAAACTTTTTCTATTTTCTTTTAGCCCCTACTTCTCTCTTCCTCTCCCTTTTATTTTCCACTTTAGTTCTTCTTTTTCTGCCTTTTTGCATAATAATTATTGTAAACTATGCTTATATTATTTTGTCATGAGTTAAGAGGTAGTTTTAAAAATATAAAACTCATTATAACTGCATTTCCTGTTTCTTAATCTTAATTTTTCCTTTCTAGATTGCAGAAAAAACAGAACTCAAAATAGCAGAGTCTCGAGAAGGCTATAGACCCATCGCTAAACATTCATCAGTATTATTCTTTAGCATTGCAGACTTGGCAAACATTGACCCCATGTACCAGTACTCTCTCACCTGGTTTGTGAACCTTTATATCAACTCTATTCATGACAGGTAAACATTCTTTAATTTCATTATTTCTCTTTCGGTTGGATTTTCATAATCCTTTCTATTAAAAATATGTATTTTTCCTTATTTGTATAATACATATTCATTATAGAACATTAAAAAATATGGAAGAGGGTGTGCAAGAACATGAGATTCCTTATTTTGTTTCACTCTTAAACAAAATTTATGCATCCAGGGATTTGCTTTAGGCTCAGAGGGGAGCCTTTAAAATATTTCACTAAAACATGCACATGTCTATTTATGCTGGCAACTCCAATATATATTCCACCAGCCTTTATGTCCCTAAAAGGCTTCAGTTCCTCATTGCTAATTGTTTGCTAGATATTTTCATTTAATCAATTAATGAACATATATGAATTTTGGAATAAGAATGGAGTAGAGGGTTAAATCACAATTCTGCCACATATTGGCTTCATGAATATAGGCAAATTGGTTAATTTTTCTATAATTGTTTTAATTTACTAGTACCTTTTATGGTTGTTATGAGACTTAAACAAGATAATATTGCATAGTATAACAAGGTCTGGTATTTACCCATTTGTGATTTGGAGTCTGAATTTACAGAATGCACATGTTGGAGAAAATTCAAATAGAAGAATTGACATGAATGTTAGTGAGAAGCATCAACAAAGATACGGTGTCATTAGAACTCTCATGTACTGCCAGTGAGATTCTAAAATAATGCAACCACTTTTGAAACATAATGGAAGTTCTTCAAAATAATAATACAGATCTGCTGTATTATCCAGTGATTCCAGCAAATCTAGAAATTCTTGCATAAAAACTGAAGAGAATTGAATGCGTGTGTTCACACAAAAACTTAGTCTTTGTTTTACAAAAAAATACTGTATCAAAATTCACTTAGGTTAGCCCTACCCCATCTTCACTATAATATTATTCATGTGAAATTAGGTTGATTTATTTTTGTATTTCATTTTAGAATTTTCCTCTATCCTGTTGATTGTTTTTTTATAAAATTGCATTTTCTAAATTTGTATACCTTAATCTGAACAAAATAAACACAATATGCGATATCCAAACCCATTATCAATTGTGGTGGGATAGGGCTTGAAGAATGAGAAGAAAACCACTAGACAGCAGAGGGAACCAGGTTGGCAGGGCTACTGGGAGAAGAGATGGGAACACTATGCAGAGGATACAAAAGTGTGCAGGTAGAAACTCCTAATCTACTTCTTCCATGTGAGATGCATCTTCACCTTAAGGGGTGGTATCTCATCAGGAACAGCAAGACTGGGTTCCTCTGCTGTCATTTCATCTTCATCAATGCCAAGGCCCAGTTTGATCGTGTGGTAGATGTGGATGGAGTGGGTCTGGGGATCCTCAAGTGAGGAGCCAGAAGAAAGCAGTGCAGTTTCAAAGAACAGCACCCCCAGGTCCTTGACAGCCTTGTCATTCTTGTCTGCCTCTGCCTTCTGCCGCAGTGTCTCCACTATGAGGTGATCAGGATTGATCTCCAGGTGTTTTTTGGCCATCAGGTAGCCCATTGTAGAGTTGTTCTGAAGTGCCTGGGCTTTCATGATGTGCTTCATGTTGACTGTTCAGTGGCAGGTACTAGTCATGATGCAATAGGGTGAAAGATAAGCCTACTGGAGATGATCAACTTCTCGACTTTTAAAAAAATTTTAAATTATTGAAGGTATATTGCATCATAACATTATATAAGTTTAAGGTGTACGTCAGTATAAATCAACATCTGTGTATAATACATTAAGTTCACCACTCTTTCAGGTTTTCCTTCACTATAATCTTCTTTACCCAGTTTACCCACCCACATTCCCACTTCTCTTCCTGCAACCACTGATTGCTTTTTTTGACTACAAGTCTATTGTTTAATTCTTTTGTTAAAAGTCTATTTTTGTTAGATTTAATTTGTTTGCTTGGTATCTATATATACCACACATGAGTGATATCATATGATGCATATCTTTCTCCTTTTGGCTTATGTAAGCATATTTCCCTCTTTAATTTTTTTGTGAAATTTTTAAAATAGATTTTATTGAAGGAATATTGCATTTTAACAGTCACTTGCTTTGAAGTATATACATAATAACAAATTTACATCTGCATATAACACAATAGGTTTATCAATATTTCTTTTTTCCCCTCTTCATTTTACAACTAGTCCCCTTTACCCCTTTAGTCCTTCCCTGTCTCCTCAGTACACTTTGCTTTGCCTTTTTTTCCCTATCACTGAGAGTCCATTGTTGTTTGGATTAGCGCTCTCTCTGTCTCTCTCTGTCTCTCTCTCTGTCTCTCTCTCTCTCTCTCTCTCTCTCTCTGTCTCTCTCTCTCTGTCTCTCTCTCTCTCTCTCTCTCTCTCTCTCTCTCTCTCTCTCTCTCTCTCTCTCTCTCTCTCTCTCTCTCCTTACTTAATTTATATCATTTTTTTGTTTTCTATCTCTGTACACATAATATAAGTGCTAACATCCGATGTATGTCTTTTCCTTTTGGCTTATCTCATTAAGCATAATTCTCTCCAAGTCTGCCTACGTTGCTACAAATGGCAGGATCTCTCCCTTTTTGATGGCCTTGTAGTATTCCGCTGTGTATGTATGCCACATCTTCTTTATCCACTCAGCTGTTAATGTACATTTAGGTAGTTTCCAGCTATTGGCTATTGTGAATAATGCTGAAATGAACATTGGGGTGTATATATCTCTGCAGATAAGTGTTGTTGTGTTTTTATGGTAAATAACTAGTAGGGGAACAACTGGATCATATGCAATTTTTATTCTCAGTTTTTTGAGCAACCTCCATACTGCTTTCCAGAATGATCTCACCATTTTACACTCTCACCAACATTGTGAATTAGAGTTCCCTTTTCTCCACATCCTCTCTGGCACTTATTTCTTTTTGGATGATAGCCATTCTCTCAGGTATGAAGTGAATCTCCTTGTTGTTTTGATTTGCATTTCCCTAATGATAAGAGAAGTAAAACATCTTTTTATTAATCTGTTGGCCATTTGTTTGTCATCCTTGGAGAGGTGTCGATTAAGGTCATCAGCCCATTTTTTAATTGAATTGCTTGTTTGTTTTTTTTTGTTGTTGTCCAATTTTGACAACAATTCTTTGTGTATTTTGATTAACCCCTTGTCAGAGGTGTGATAGGCAAATACCTTTTCCCATTGAGTTGATGCCCTTTTGTTTTTATGTGAGTTTCTTTTGCCATGTAGAACCCTTTTGGTTTGATGTAATCCCATTTGTTTATGTTGGATTTTATTTGCATTGTACTGGGAGTTGAGTTCCCAAAGATACCTTTTAAATCCATGCCCAATAATATTTTGCCTGTGTTTTCTTCTATGTATTTTATAGTTTCTAAGTCTTTAATCCATTTTGAGTTAATTTTTGTGTATGGTGTTAGGTAGTGGTCTAGTTTTAACCTTTTGCATGTAACTGTCCAGTTCTCCCAGCACCATTTATCGAAGAGACTGTCCTTACCCCACTGTAAGTTTTTGGCTCCTTTGTTGAAATCTAGATGTCCATATATACGTGGATTTATTTCTGGGCTTTCAATTCTGTTCCACTGATCCGTATTTGTTCTTATTCTAATACCATGCTATTTTAATTATTATTGCTTTGCAGTTGTGTTTGAAGTCAGGGAACATGACTCCTTCATTGTTGTTGTTTTTTCCCTAAGAATTTTTTGCTATCCTGGGTTGTTTATAGTTACAAATAAATTTTTTTTTGTGTGTGATTTTTTTGTTGTACATCTGTGAAGAATGTCTTTGGAATTTTGATGGGGATAGCATTGAATATGTATATTGCCTTCAATAGTATGACCATTTTGTTATATTAATTCTTCCAATCCATGAGCATGGAATATCTTTCCATTTCTTTGTGTCGTCTTCTCTTTCTTTACACAGTGTTCTATAGTTCTCATGGTGTAAGTCCTTCTTTGGTTAAGTTTATTCCAAAGTATTTCATTTTTTGATGCAATTGTAAATGGTACTGTTTTCTTGCGATCTCTTTCTATGTTTTCATTGTTAGCATACAGAAATTTGACTTTTTTTAATATTAATTTTTAGCCTGTCACTTTACTGTATTTATTATTTCTAGTGGCTTTTTACTTAAATCTTTGGGGTTCTCTATGTATATTACCATGCCATCTGCAAATAGTGCTAGTTTTACTTCTTCTTTTCCTATTTGGATACATTTCATATCTTTTTCTTGTCTAATTGCACTGGTCAGGACCTCCAACACTGTAGTAAGTAGTAATGGCGAAAGTGAACATCCTTGCCTTGTTCTTGATCTTAGAGGAAAAGCTTTCAGTTTTTCTCTGTTAAATGCAATGTTGATTGTGGGCTTATTTTAGATAGCCTTTATTATGTTGAAGTACATTCCTTCTATACCCTATTTTTGGAGGTTTTTTTTTTAACATAAAAAGGTACTGAAACTTATCAAAAGCTTTTTCCGCATCTTCAATAGATACAGAAATGGTCATGTGATTTTGTCCTTTTTATTGATGTAGTGTATCACATTTATTGATTTGAATGTGTTGAACTATCCTTGCATCACTGAATAAATCCCACATGATCAAAGGGTATGATTCATTTAATATGTTGTTAAATTCTGTTAGTCTTTTATTGAGAATATTTGCATCAATATTAATTAAATATACTGGTCTGAAATTTTCTTTTTGATTCTATATCTGGTTTTGGAATCAGCATAATATTGGTATCATAAAAGTGCTTGGAAGTTTGCCTTCAATTTTTTTGAACAGCTTAAGAAGGATTGCTATTAATTATTCATTGAATGCTGTGTAGAATTCACTGGTGAAACCATCTGATCCAGGACTTTTGTTTTGGGAAAGGTTTTAATTACTGTTTTGATTTCTTTTCTTGTGATTGATCTTTTAATTATTTATACTTCTTCTTGATTTAGTTTTGGAGTGTTGTGTATTTCCAGGAATGTGTCCATTTCTTCTAAGTTATGCAATTTGTTGCAATATAGTTGTGTATAATATTCTCATAATTCTCTATATTTTTGTCTTTTGTCTTTCATTTATAATTCTATTTATTGGTGTTTTCTCTCTCTTTTTTGTAAGTCTGGCTAGTGGCCTATTTTGTTTTTTCTTTAAAAAACAGCTTTTGGTTTCACTGATTTTTTTTCAGCTTGAAAGTGTCCACTTTTTTCTTTTTTCCCCTCTACAACCAATATTTACATTTCAAAAGACTAATTAGGTTCAGTTGCAGAGAAACCAAAAATTGTTATTTTTCTCCCCAGAGACATTATTTTACTCAGAAATTTGTGCTACTGCTATCTTGGTGAAAAACATATCAAGGTCATGATTAATAATACCTTTTTTCTAATTTATTTTTTATTGCAATTATTCTACACATTAAAATAATTTCCTGTATATAGGTTCCCCATTTCTTAGATATATTTCAACACACCATACCCTCCACCAAATCACCAAGTGTTTTTTCCCATTGTCCAGTGGACTCCACCACCACTTGCCCCTGCCTACCCTTCATTGTTTTTTTGATAGTCTTAGATTTCTGTTTTTCTTTTTCTAGTTTCATTAGATGAAGGATTAGATTTTTAACTTGTGATTCATGTTTTCTGAGGTAGGTTTTATTGCTATAAATTTTCCTCTTAATAATGCTTTTGCTGCATCCCATAGATTTTGATATGTCATGTCTTCATTTTCAGTTGACTCCAGGTTTTTAAAATTTCATCCTTTACCCAATGGCTATTTAACAATATGTTGTTTATTCTCCACTCTTTTGCAGTTTTGTTCTTGTTTTCCTTGTGGTTAATCTTTAGTTTGATGCCATTATGGTCTGAAAAGATGCTATATATGATTTCAGTCTTTGAAAATTTATTGAGACTAATTTTGTATCCCAACATATAGTCTAGCCTTGAGGATGTTCCATGAGCACTTGAAAAGAATGTGTAGTTTATAGTTTTAGGGTAAAGTACTGTATATGTGTTGATTAAGTCTAGCTCTTCTATTTTGTTGTTTAAAGATCTTGTTTCTTTATTGATTCTCTGCCTGTATGATCTGTCTTTTACTGAAACAGGGGTATTAAAGTCCCCTATTATTGTGTTGCTGTCAACATCTCTATTTAGATTTGCTAATATTTGCTTGATCTATTGGGCCCTCCTTTATTGGGCACATATATATTAATAAGTGTTAAGTCTTTCTGTTGTATTGATCCATTTATCATGATATAATGTCCATCTTTTTTTTTTTTTTTACCTTCTTTAGTTGAAAGACTACTTTATATGATATGAGTATAGCAATTCCTACTCTTTTGAATTCAGTGTTAGCTTGTAGTATCATTCTCCATCCATTCACTTTAAGCCTTTGCTTGTCTCTTGACCTTAGGTTTCTTGCAAGCAGTATATAGTTGGGTTTTGTTTTTAATACATTTAGCCATTCTGTGCCTTTAAATTGGTGAGTTCAGTCCATTTACATTTAAAGTGATTATTGACACTTGAGAACTTGCTAATGCTATTTTGATTTTTGTTTTCTTGTTTTGTTCATGCGTTACTTTGTTTAGATTTTTATAAAGTTCTTCTCTTTGGTTTAGATAATAAAGTCTCTTTTAACATTTCTCATAGAAAAGTTCTCATGGGAGCAAAAATCTTTCAGCTTTTATTTGTTCAGAAGAAACCTTTATTTCTCCCTCAAACTTGAGAGAGAATTATGCAAGATATAGTATTCTTGGCTGGATCTTTTTATCTTGTAGTATTTTTAAGACATCATTCCATTCTCTTCTAGCCTGTATGTAGAGTTTGTGCTGAGAAGTGTGAGGTTAGTCTGATGGCACAATTTTTATGTTACCTGCTTTTTTTCTCTGGCTGCCTTTAGAATTCTTTCTTTTTCTTGGACTTTTGATAGTTTCATACTTATATGTCTTGGTGTTAGGTTTTCTTTTTTTTTGCATTTATGTAATTGGATGTTCTGTTGGCTTAATTGACTTATACATTCATTTTCTTCTCTAGGTTTGGGAAGTTTTCAGGAATTATTTCTTTGAATATGCTCTTTGTTCTTTTCCTTTCCTCTTCATCTTCTGGGATACCCAATATTCTTATGTTGCCTTTCCTAGTGGTGTCAGATAATTCTGTTTCTTCATTTTTTTCTTTTATTTAATTTCTCTTTCTTCTTTCTCCTTGGCTCCTTCCTGCATTACTCTGCTCTAGATCACTAATCCTTTCATCCATTTGGTTATTCTATTCCTATAGCTTTCTGTATTGCTCTTGGTTTCATTAATTACCTTCTTTACATCCTGTAACTCTGTTAGTTTTTCTGTAGAATTTTAATTTTAGCTTCTGCTCTTAATTGTGTTTTTGAGGTCATTGGTTTTTTTTCTGAATTTTCTTTTAACTCTGAATTTCTTTATGATTGCACCCTTGACTACTTTATCTTTTAGAAAAAACAGTCTTCCATGTCTTTAAAATTGATTTCTGGTGCGCTGTCATTTTATTGTGTTTTCATTTCTTGAGGTCTCAAGGTGTGTTGTGCTCCCCCCTCCCCCCATGGTATGGGTTCTTGTTGATCAGTTGCTAATTTTGTGTTTTCTGCCACGTGGCATTCTATTTTTTGTTTATATGTAGTTTTTACCCTTACAGACTTCTGTAGTTTTGTTTTGTTTTGTTTTTTGCTGTGTCAGAGAGTGAAGATGGCTGCTGCACATATGATCTGGGAGCAGTGCAGCTGTTGAAGCCTGTTGTGGGGGTAGGGGGCTTGTTTTACTGATAAAACTCAACTGATTGGGGCTGGGAGACTTGTCTCTTCTGACTGTTTGGGCTTGCTGTCCTCACTAAAGCACTGGGACTGAGTCCTGTCTACAGGTTGCTCCACCAGGGTCTCAGCCACTGGATCCTGAGTCCTGAGAGGCTTGAGTCTCAAGGTGTGTGGTAGGAGGAGCAACTTGCCTCTGTGCTCCTGGTTTAGCTGCCTGCCCCCTCAACTCTCTCCTTCTGGACTTCATTCAAGCCAAGAGTTTGTCTTAGCAGCAAATCACAGTCACCACTCCCTCTCTCAGCTCAACTTAGGCTTGCTGCTGCTGGCACTCTCTGTATTAGGGTGGGCTGTCTCTGTTGTTTCTCTAAGAGCCCCCATGAAAGAACCAAGGCTGCAATTGAGTCTGCCACTAAAGGCCATGGGCCTCTGGAGATTAGAGCACAACTGGGCCTTTTCTTAAAATGTTTATAAGCCTGTGCACTGTTTCAAGCTAATGCAGCTCTAGCTGCATTTCTGTAAGTGCCCACTGGGGGCCGGGAGAACAAAGAACTTGGGGTCTCTGTTGAGGTCTCTGTGCACAACCCACCTGCAAAGTCTGTTGCTCAGGTCCAAGTTCCTTCTGTGCTATAAGCCCCACCCCCACTCACGAGCCACCAAAATTCCAGAATGCAAACTCTTTTGCAAACTCTGGAAAACTCTTGGTTTTGATACAGCTTCTTAGAGACTATCATCAGCCAATGCCATCTTTCCGCCTCTCAACTTTCTTATCCAACATTTCTTTCATGAGCTTGCAGAAGTTCTCAGATTGGCTTTGCTCTCCTCCTCCTTCTTCTCCTCCACATCCTCAGGTAGCTCCAGGCCCTCTTTGTGGTGACTGAGGCTAGGCTCTTCCCATCAAACTCTTTGAGCTGCTGCATGCAATACTCATCAACAAACTCTGTCACATATACTACCTCAAAGCCCTACTTTCACACTTGCTCCACAAAAGCTGAGTTGACAACCTGTTCTTTGCTCTCCCCAGTGATCTAATAGATGGACTTCTAAGTCTCTTTCATGCAAGAGACATACTCTGGAAGAGAAGTCATCTCATCTCCAAACTGGGAGGAGTGATACTGCAACAACTCAGAAAGGTGTTTTTGATTAGGGTAGTCCTTATGAATTCAAAGTTTTAGATTTTTAGGGAATGCCTCATAGAATTTCTTATAGCTTTTCTTGTCTTCTCCCAGCTCAGAGAAGAGCTCAAGGCACTTCTTAACAATATTTTTTGTGAATTACCTTCAAGATTTTGCTCTGTTGAAGCATTTCTTGTGAGATGTTCAGGGTCACATCCTCTGAGTCAGCCATACCAAGGATGAAATTCAAATCCTCAGGTATCAACTCATCACAACTGTCCATGATGAACACATGGAGGATGTAGTGTTTGATACTCTTCTTCTTCTTCTTGTTTTCAAAAAGGTCAAAGGGAGCCTGACAGGGAATAAATAACAATGCTCTGATTTCTAACTGACCTTCTACAGAGAAGTGCTTAACTGCCAAATGGACTTCCAAGTCATTAATTAGACTTTCACAGAATTCTCCTTATTCCTCCGAGGTGATGTCACCAGGTTTTCTGGCCCAAATGGGCTTAGTCTGTTCAGTCCTGATCAATATATTTCTCCTTAATCTTCTTGGTCTTCTTTTTTGTTATCTTTACCACTATCATTTTCCTCATCTGAGCCCACATCTTCAATTTTGGGTTTCTCCTCATCTTTATCTTCTCTTTCTCACCTTTCTCTTCTTCTGCCTCATTGTTGCTTATTTCTTTATCTCGTTCCTTCTCCAAATAAAGAGTAATGGGTTAACCTATGAACAATGAGTGCTTCTTTACTACTTCTTTGACTTTCTTCTCTAAGTACTCAGTCTGATATTCTTTAAGATAGAGGATCACTTTGGTACCCCGGTCAATGGACTCACCATGGTTAGCACTTCCTAGCAGAAGACTCTCAGGTATACTGCTTGTCATCTTTGTGCTTTATGATCACGACTACTTTCTCTGCCACCAGGTAGGCAGAATAAAAGCCAACACCAAATTCTCCAGTTACGGAGATGTCTGCACCAGCCTGAAGAGCCTCCGTAAATGCTTTAGTACCAGACTTGGCAATGCTTCCCAAATTATTTATGAGATCAACTTTGGTCATACGAAAGCTTGTGTCCACCAGAGTCAGGGTGCATTCCTGGGGGTTGCAGATGATGTCAATTTTCAGCTCTTTACCACTGTCTGAGTTGGAAGGGTCAGTCAGGCTATCATAGTGAATCTTGTCTAAGGCATCAAAAAAAGCATTACTGATGAACTCTCAAAGGAAAACTTTCTTGTTGGAATAGAAGTTATTGATGATTAGGGACATGAGTTGGGCAATTTCTGCCTGGAAGGCGAAAGTCTCCACTTCCTCCTCTTCCTGGTGCTCTTCCTCAGACGTCATAAAGGGGTGAGATGCAAACACTAGAGAGCAAGGAGAGTAGGGCTTGTGTCTGACTCAAATGCCGCAACAAGGCTGCATAGGGTGACTCGAGATCCTGCTGATTTTAGTTGTATTTTATTAGGGAGCACATACACCACTGGTACTACTCCAAATGAAAACCTTTTACTAAAAGGTATTACTGTCCCCTACCCTTCCATCCTATTCCCATGGACCCAAATATTACTTTAATTAAATTTTTATTTTTGAAATTAATGATTCACATGGGATTATAAGAAATAATACAGAAATCCTGTCTACTTACTTTCCACGCAGTTTCCTTGATAGTGATATGTTGAAAACGTGTAGCAGACTGTCACAGCCAGAATATTGGCAGACTACTTCCATTACAACAAGGACCCTAGGTTACACTTACATAGCTATCCCCATTTTCCTCCCATCTCCACTCCATCTTTAGCTTTTATCATCTACTAATCTGTTCTCCATTTATATATTTTTGCCATTTCAAGAGTATTGTATAAATGGAAACATACGGTATACAGCTTTTGGGGGTTGACTTTTTTTTTCTTCTTTTTTTTAAACCCAATTCTCTGGGGATTGATCCAACAGTTTGGTCCTTTTTACTGCTATGAGGTATTTCATGATGTACTACATTTTGTCTAATCAAGATACCTGTTGGAGTACATGTGGATTATTTCGTTTTTGATTTACAAATGATTTATGGATAGTTTTTCTGTGAACATAAGTTTTCTTTCCTCTGAGGTAGATACCCAGGATTGCAACTGTTAGGTAGTTGCTTGTTTATTTTTAAACTGCTAAACTGTTTCCAAGAATGGGTGTATCATTTATATTCCTACAAGTATTACTGAAAAATTGAACTAAAAAAGAAAGTAGTATGTGCTTATTGCCAAAAATTTTAGTATAAAGAAGGTAAGCATCAGTATTTATTAATATACCAAGTAACCACCTTTGTTCATATGTTTTCTGACTTTTGATAGTTTTTCTAAATGTGTAGCTTTTTATTTAGATTTTATGCTATTTTGGGCCAGGTAAATGTTTCATAATCTTTGTTTCTTAAGCTCCCTCACTAGCATCATTCCTCCCACTAGTAGAGATTCAATAGATGCATATAGAGTCACAAGAAGCTGCACAAACATACAAAAACTAATTAGTTTTACGTGCGTGTGTGTGTCTGTGTGTGGTTTTGTATTTCTAACAGTAGATAACTTGATAAAATAAGAGCAGTTTATTTGTTAATTTGTATTATTTTTTTCAGTTGTTTGACTCAATGTATTTTCCTTTTTTTTAAACCTTTCAGTAACAAATCCAAAATTTTGGAAAAGCGCCTACGATATTTAAATGACCATTTCACATACAACTTATATTGTAATATATGCCGATCACTATTTGAGAAGGACAAGTTGTTGTTTTCCTTCTTATTATGTACCAATCTTCTTCTGTAAGTTTCTCCTGTTTTAATAATTTTAGAGTTTTCCATTTTGTTTAGGTTTTACTTACATTTTTATAATATTAAATGTTACATGTTTATTTAAAAATTTGAACAATATTGAAAAGTATAGAGGAAACAACTCATCTATAATCTAACCACTAATAGAAATCATCTATTAATATTTATATGTACATATCTCCATAACTTTTCTATACATTTGTTTATCATGTTAGTACACTACTGGAATCATAGTGTACATACTGTATTGTAACTTTACTTATACATATATATATTCTGATTTGATGTGTTTAATGTTTTAAATGTTGACTTACATCCATTACATAATTGTAGCTCCACATTACTTAAATTTTTCATTTTATTAAGCTTTTAGATTATTTTCATCTTTTTCTATTACAGTTGTGACAATAGCAAATTCATTTATTTGTGTTTACTTCAGGCACAGAAAGTGTTATCACGTGGAATTATTGGAGCAAATATTTTATTAAGCATTTAGATTATTTTCAGTTTTTTCTATTATAAATGTGGCAATAACAAAATCATATATTTGTGTTTATTTCAGACACAAAGTCTTATCAAGTGAAATTATTGGAGCAAATATTGATTAGTAATTTTTGAGGCATTTTTATCATCATTGCTATACTGTCTTCACAACTGGTTTTATTTGCTTATATTTTTCTGTCAGCTATATTTGAAAGCACCCATTTCCCTAGAGTTTTGATGAATTTTTTACTTAAAGTTGTCTGTCAGTTTGGTAGGTGAAAATTGAAATTTCATTATTACACTTGTATTTCAGTTTTAAAAATTTATTTTGTTTACTTTGCTATGATTTTCAGTATATTGAATTCATACCTCAATCTGTGTACATACACTACCATATCACCACCAGAGTTTTAAAACCCATCATCACCTGAATTATTTTTATAAATGGTGTATGATCTCTGTCTATCTTCAGTTTTTTGGTTGGTGGATATCCAATTGTTTTCTGGTGTTTGATATGGCATTTTATAGATGTTAGTTATATTTGTTTGATTAGTGGTACTGTTTAACTATGTCTTTACTGATTTTTTTTGTTGCTGGATCTAGTCATTACTGAGAGACAGGTATATTGAAATATTGAGCTAAAGTAGTGGATTAATCTTTGTAGTTCTATCAGGTTTTGCCTCACACATTTGACATTTTGTTGTTAGTCACATGCTCATTAATGTTGTTATGTCTTTTTGAAGAACTGACCCCTTTATGTGATGGCCTTCTTTATCTCTGAAAAATTTCCTTGCTCTTGAGTCTTCTTCATCTGAAATTAATATGACTACCCATCTTTCTTGGATTATTGTGGCATGGATTTCTCCAGCCCTTTTACTTTTAATCTATCTTTGTTTTTTTATTTCTTTAGTTAAAGTGAGTTTCTTGTAGACAACATATAATTGAGTATTATTTTTTTAAATTTACCCTGGTGGTTTCTTTTAACTCGTGTGTTGAAATCTTTGATGTTTAAAATAGTTATATAGTTGGACTTACCTTGCCATGCCCTGGTGGTCTAGTGGATAAGACCACTGGATGCAGGATACATACATACACCCTTGGATACATCCAAGGGACTCAGGTTCAAGACCTGGTGTAGGGGAGGGGGTGTGGAAAACAATCAAGATGAGCAACTAAGTAAGAAAAATGATTCTTCTCTGTCTTCCTGCCTGCCTCTGCTGATCTTCATTTCTGCCTGCACCTTTCCTTTAAAAAAACTGTATCATGTATAACTGTTTCATTGCCCTTGTTCTTTGTTATCTTTAGTTTTTGTCTGCCACCGACAGAGTACAAAAGTTCTCTTCTCTCCATATCCTCCCCAATACTTCTTTTTTCTTTTCTTTTCTTTTCTTTTTTTTGGGGGGGTGGTGGTGGGGGGTTGGTGTAGTTCCATTTATTTTTGCTTTTATTTTCCTTGCCTTTGGAGCTGAATCCCCAAAGATATCTCTAATGTTGATGTCAAAGAGTATATCACCAATTTTCTTTTATATATCTTATGATTTCAGGTTTTACATTGAAGTCTTTAATCCATTGAATTAGGTTTTTGCGTGTTTTACATGTAGCTGTCCAGTTTTTCCAGCGTACTTAGTGAAGAGACTTACTTCCTCCATTGTATTCTCTTGGCTCCTTTGTTATGTATTCGTTGTCCATATACATGTGGATTTATTTTTGAGCTCTCAATTCCAATTCATTGATCTTTATGTCTGTTTTTATTTCAATACCATGCTGTTTTGATCAATATTGTTTTGTAGTCTAGTTTGAAGTGGAGTCTGTTCTTTTTTCTGTCAAAATTGTTTTTGTTTACTTAGGGTTCTTTGTAGTTCCAAATAAACTTTGCAATATTTTTGTTCTCTTTCTGTGTAGAATTTTTTGCAATTTTGAATAGGTATTGTATTAAACCTGTAAACTGCTTTAGATAAAATGGTCTTTTTAACAATATTAATTCTCCCAATCCTGAGCATGACTATCTTTTTATTTCTCTGTGTTTTCTTTTATTTGTTTATTTTTTGACAATTTCACCTACTTGATTAGATTTATACTTAGGCATTTAATTCTTTTGACATGATTATAAGTGGGATTACTTTCTTGATTTATTTTCTGCTATTTTGTTATTTGCATTTTTTATAGATTGATTTTAATGTTATTTACAAATCTTGAAAATTTTATTTCTTCCTTCCAGTTTGGCTACCATTTATCTCTATCTATCTATCTATCTATCTGTCTATCTATTTATCTAACTAACTAATCAAATCTGTCTTCTAATTGCTCTGACCAGTACTTCAAATACTATGCTAAATAGTAATGGTGAGAGTGGACATCCTTCTCTTGTTCCTGATCTCAGAGGAAAAACTTTCAACTTTTCACCATTGAACTGTGGAGTTTCCTATATGGCCTTTATTTTGTTGAAATACATTCCTTCTATACCCATTTTGTTGAGTTATTATTATAAAAGGGTGGTGAATCTTATCAATTTTTTTTTCTGTATCTGTTGCGATCATGTGATTTTTTCCCCCCCTTTCGTTGATGTAGTATATCAAGTTAATTGATTTGCTTTTGCTGAACCATCCCTGGAATAAATCCCACTTGGACAACAGAATATGATTCTTTTAATGAACTTAGAGTACTTATTGATATGTTTTTGCTATTGACATTTTATCTTTTGTTTTATGATTCTATTTATTGCCTTGTTCACTTTTTGTGAACTTATTTTCTTTGTAACCTTGTTAGGAGAGCTGCTTTCAACATTTTGTATAAAAGGCTTCATTATAATGAATTCCTTCTACTTCTATTGGTCTAAGAAAGTCTTTACTTCTCCCTTATAGTTAAGTGTTTTATAGACTAGAGTGTTCTTGGCTTGCAGTTTTTTGTTTTGAGTGTTTTGAATAGATCATTTCACTCTCTACTAGCTTGGAGAGTTTCTCTGAGAAGTCTGATGGTACCCTTATGGGAACATTTTTGTGTATTACCTGCTTTTCTTCCTAGCTATCTTTAATGCTCTTTATTCTGAACTCTTGATAGTTTTACTAATATATATCTTAGGATAAATATCTTTGCATTTAGATAACTAAATGTTCTATTTGTTTAATGAACTTCTATATTTAGTTCCTTTGGTAGGTTTGGAAAATTCTCAGCTATTTTTATGACTGGGTTTTCTGTTCCCTTTTTCTCTTCACCTTCTGGCATGCCTTTTATCTTTATCTGTGCCTTTCCTGTCTCCAAATTCACTTTGTTTCTGAACTCATTCAATTGCTTTCATGTGTTTTCTTGCAGCTCTTTGAGTTCCATCATGATAGCTATTGTAAATTCTCTTATCCATTAGGTCACATACCTCCATGTCTGCTTTGGTTTCTAGAGAGTTGTTCTCCCTTTATAATGTCATATAACCTTGAAATCTCACGTTGCCTCATGTTATATTCCTATTTGCCCATTAGACTTGTTTGCTATCTTTTCAATTTTTCATATTCTATTTGTTTAAAATTTAGACCTGCAGCAACTTAGAAATTCATTGCATATATTTTTTCTATTCCACCATGTAGTACTATGGCTTTATTATTTTGTTGGTTACTGCTGGCTGATGTAGGTGCCCTGGACATCCAAGGGATGGTGGAAGATTCTTACTAGCCTCAGCACTGTGCTATGGCATTCTCTCAGTGATTTCTATTCCTTAATAGTTGTTGTTCTTGTGAGGGGGAGAGAAAGAAGGAACACCCCGTGTTAGACATCTTGGTGATATCAGTCTTAGTTATCTTTTAAAGAGACTGAATAAGAAAAAAGTCTTTACATTTCCACACATAGTTGCCATTTCTGGCATTCTTTATTCTTTTGTGTAGATCCAAACTTCCATCTACCTAAAACTTTAACATTTGTGATAGTGAGGTCTAGTGGTAATGGAACCTTTCCATTTCTTTACAATTGGGAAAAATGAGTTAATTTTTCTTTCAGATTTTGTATTTTTTCATCTAAATTCCATTTGACTACTCTTTATGTCATCTATTTCTTTCTTCTTTAATTACATGATTCTGCTTTCAGCATATTTATAATAGCTCTTTTAATATTCTTGTATGCCTGTTTTATTATCTCTATCACTTCCATGTCTACATCTATTGATTGATTCCCCCACTCACCCAGCCTCCCAGTTATTATGTTGTGAATTTTGCATTAGTAAATGATGGGTTTTTAAATTACTTTAAAGAGCATTAGATTTTAATTTTGCAGATACTGCAACTAATTACTTCTAAATTAGTTTGATATTTTCAGGGCTTGTTTTCAAGCCTTTTTATGGCAATTTAAGAGTAGAATTTATTCCAGGGTAGGTTATCTTTCCTACTGAGACATTACCTTTCTAATATTGCCACTGGATTCTTCTGGTGTTCAACAAAGATTCAGCTCTAGTTGGCAAGAACTCATCTCTAGTCCTTTGTAAACCCTGTTGCCACACTCAGTTTTTAGTTCCGCCTGGTCTCCTGGAGTTTTATTCTACTCAGATATGACTTAGCATTTAGGAATTCAATCAAGAGGATACTTATACAGATTTCTGTAGCTTATTTTCATGCATCTACCTCCTCTCCTGTTCTCTTCACACAAATTCCCATCACCCATACAGCCTTCCTTAATTCTGATCTCTGTCTCTTCAACTCAGTACTATTGCCAAGCTTTGATTTTGATCACCTCTTTTCTTTGTGGTCTACAAAATGCCTCCAGGTAACAAAAATCATAGGGATAACTTTACTTGTCTGCCTTTTGAGTCCTACTCTAGCTGCTGTGTAATTTCTAATAACTTCATTTTGTCCAGTGTTCTATTTGTTTATAATAGTAGGGTAAGTCAGTCCTGACTGTTTTATCCAGGCTGTAGAAGCAGAAATTGACTTCATTCAGTTTTAAAATCAACTATTTACAACAATCCTTTTTTTGGAATACAGGACAAAGAAGGAGATCGAATACCAGGAATTAATGTTTCTTTTAACTGGGGGAGTAAGTCTTAAGAGTGCTATGAAGAATCCTGATCCAACTTGGCTACAGGATAAAAGCTGGGAGGAAATTTGTCGGGCAAGTGAATTTCCTGCCTTCAAAGAACTCAGGTAATTGTTTCAACTTGATGACTCACTATTGAGTAGAGGTGGGTAAGTTTGTTATCTAGTGATATTTAAATGGTTCAGTGGCTGTTTTGATTCATCCCCTTGATCAACCATGTCTTTATAATTTTTTCCTAATGAAAGGATAGTGAAGTTTTTCTTTCCCCTCTCAGGACGCATTTTTGTGACCATATAACTGAATGGCGAGAAATATATGTCAGCAAAGAGCCACATAATGCTCGGTTTCCAGCACCAATGCATACAAAACTAAACGAACTACAGAAAATAATAATTCTTCGGTGCTTAAGACCTGATAAGGTAAAAAAAAATGTGTTCTGTTTAAAACCCAGATAGTATACCATTTATGAAGTACTAGCTTTAAAGTTATTGTTATTTGCTTCTTTTAACTCTCATTTCAGATGCTAAAAGAGGTTCATTGAGCTCCTTGGATCTATAGATTTATAGTTTTCCATAAATTATGAAAATTTGTGGCTATTATTACTCCAAATATTTTTTGCCACCCCACCCATAATTAAATATACATTAGGCTGCTTGCTACCAAATAGGTAACTGACACTCTGTTAATTATTTTTTAATTTTTTTAAATCACTGTTTCAATTTGGTTAATTTCTATTGCAATCTTTAAGTTTGCTGATTTCTTCTTTTGTAGTGTCTAATCTGCTATTAATTTTTTTGGTTTCACTATTGTATATTTAATCTCTAGAGAGTTTATTTGCTTCTTTTTTGATAGATTCTATTTCTCTTTTCATTTTGTTCATGTTTTCCATTAATACTGGAACACAGTTATCGTGATTGTTTTTAAATCCTTGACTATTAACTTTCATCATTCGTGAATCTCTTTCTATGGACTGATTTCCTCTTGGTTATAGATTATATTTTCCTGCTTCTTGACATGCACAGTTATGTCTGATTTGACGCTGGATATTGTTAAGGATTTGGATTTTTTTATATTCCTCTGTAGATTGTCGAGTTTTGTTCTGCTAGTTCAGAGGTCACTAAAGACCACCAGTGGGCCGAATCTAGCCCATGATCTGCTTTTGTGAAGCCTGTGAGCTAAGGATGTTTTTTTTTAACCTTTTCTTTTTAAATCAAGGTAGACAGGAAAGGAGAGGAAGGAAGGGAAGAAGCAATTTTTTTTAACTTGGTTGTTTGTCTTTGTTGTTCCTCCCACCCCAGCCCCAGGACACAACCCTGGAGCCCTGGAATGTATGTGTATTGTGCTCAACCAGAGGCAGTGGACATAATCACTGCTCTCTCAGGATGTGCTAGTTTTTGCTCTTTTAAGGCATTTATGTTTTATAAAAGATTATGCGACAAAAAAATGTATATGGCCCACATAGTCTACAATATTTACTATCTACTCTTGAGTTTTTACACCCTTTTGACAGTGTTGTTGAATTAAGTTCAGAATGTTTATTTACAAAAATTGTTTTAATATTTGGTAGAGTGGGTCTAGAATAGCCTTATTCAATGGATAGTTTAACCTCACTACTAAAGTGTGGCCCTCTGGGGCCTTTACTGGATAGCCAAGGGATGATCAAGGACTTTCCATTGTGGCTGTGGGAATGTGAATGACTGCCAGACTTGCATGAACTCTGATATCTCCTCAGAGACCTAGTTCACGACTCCTCAGTCACTCTGCTTGGTCTTATGCGTGCACACCATGTGTTCAGTGGAGATCGAAGGTTGTCTCATGCAGTGTTCTGTGCTCTCTTTCTGAATAATTCCCTTCTGATTTGAACTCTCCAACTTCTAGCAGTCTCAGCCTCCTTGAACTCTTGATTGCTCTCTTCCCAGTTCAGCAGCACTACGTTGCTCCACTTTCATTCTCCCTTTTCCACAGTCTGAGATACACCTTCCAGAAGAGAGGCTGAGAGAATAACAGATGTTATCCTGCTTGTTTCCTTTTTCTCAGGGAGCATAGTTCTGTACCACCTATTGTGTGGATAGCCCAGTCTGAAAATGATTGTTTCATCGATTTTGTCCATATTTTGGTTTATAATGAGTGGGTAAATCTAATCCCTGTTACTACACATCAAGTAGGAGATGTTTGAAAATCTTGTATATCTAAATTTTATTTAGTTCAATCATGTACAAAAATCATTCTATAGGTAAAAATAAATAGGTTGACACTGATTTTCACACATTCAAGAACTATGATTACAAGGTTACAAAAGGAAAATAATCAAACTGAAAACTAAAAGCTGTGCACTTACATGTAATTTAAATTTTGAACAATCTTCTTTGAGTTTGTTACACAATATATGAAGAAAAGAATGTTGAAAGTGATTGTGATGGTTCCTTCCTTTCTTTTTTTATTGCTCTTTATTTTCTTTTTTGCATTTGTTGGTTTAATAAAATCTTACATTGGCTATTACCTAATGCTTTAGTCGGTCTCTGAGTAGGTTTAAACAAGCCAACACAATTACTTGACTCCCGAGTATTTCTCCTTACTTTAACTCCTTTGTATATTGTTAAAATTTACCTCGTTCTTTCTTACCTGATTAGTTGTATGTGTGTATACATATTTCCCCTTTCACTACCTAAGTCATCCCTTTAAGACCAAAAACAATGCTTTATTTGTTATTTTATTAATAGTAACCGCTTTTGTTCATGGTAAACTGTAGAATGAGTAGCTCTGCACCTAGGAAATATGTGCCTTTTCCACAGAGTGACTTCCTAATGACAAGTGGAGATGTTGCTTCAGTACCACATGTGGGGTTATTACTTCGTCTGCCTTGCTTGGGAACCTGTGCTTAAATCCTCTAGCTTATCGTACTGGAATATAAAATAGTTGTCAGTTAATTGGATGAGACTCACTTCCATTCAGGAGGGTAATCTGTTTTACTCAATGACTCCTGATTTAAATGTTAATCTTAAAAAATATCTTTACAGCAACATATTGACTAGTATTTGACCAAATATCTAGGTACTGTGACCTATTCAAGCTGACACATAACAGTAACTATCAGAAAGCCCACCTGTAGGTGTGTTCAAGTCTCCCTAATTTCTTCTCTAGAGTATTTTACATAAAGGATCAAAATATTATAGAAAAGCCATAACTTTTAGAACTATACATGATATTGATGGTAAAAGAATAAAAAATATTTCATCATTGCTCATTGCTAAATAACTAAAAGTCTACTGTTTGATGTAACTAATTTTTTAAAGTCTATTTTTATTTAGTTTGATCATTTTCTCGGTATCTCTGTGTACCACATGTAAGTGTTACCACATGATCTGTCTTCCTCCTTCTGGCTTCTCTTGAAAAGCATAATTCCCTCCAGGTCCATCCATGTTGCCACAGCTGATTGGATTTCACCTTTTTAATAGCTGCATTATATTCCATATATATGTGTATATATACATATACATACGTATAAATACATATATATACATATATATATGTGTATATATATACCACATCTTCTTTATCCACAGCTCTTTGTTATTGTAAATAATGTTGCAATGAGCGTGGGGATGCATGTATCTCTGCAAATAAACGTTTAAGGTAAATACCCAGTAGAGGAACAACTGGTTCATATGAGATTTCCGTTCTCCATTTTTTTTAGGACTATGCATATTGATTTCCATAATAATTGCAACATTTTACATCTCCACCAACAGTGTATAAGAATTCCCTTTTCACCAATCCTCTCCAGCACTTATTTACATTCTTTTGAATAATAGCCATTCTCACAAGTGTGAATAGTATTTCATTGTTGTTTTGATTTGCATATCCCTAATGACCTGAGAGACACAGTATCCTTTCATGTGCCTGTTGGCCATTTGGATGTCTTCTTTAGAGAAGTGTCTATTAAAATCATGTCTATTTTTGATATTATTTTTTGCTGTCATTGAGTTTATGAATTGTTTATATATTTTGGATATTAACCCCTTGACAATATATGATACACAAATACCTTTTCCCAAGCAGTAGAATGTCTTTCTGTTTTGATGAGAGTTTATTTCGCTATGCAGAAGGTTTTTAGTTTGATGTAATTCCATTTGTTTATTTCGCATTTTATTTTTCTTGCTATATGAGAGTCAAGTCCCCAAAGATATGTCTTAGTCTGAGATCCAGTAGTGTTTTTCCTATATTCTCTTCTACGTATTTTGTGATTTCTCCACCTTATATTTAAGTCTTTAGTTCACTTTTAATTAAATTTTGTGTATGGTCTTAGGTAGTGATCTAGTTTCAACGTTTTGCATGTGGCTGTCCAGTTTTCCCAACTTCATTTATTGAAGAAACTATTCTTGCCCCATTGTAATCCTTTGATTTCTTTGTCAAAAATTAATTGTCCATATATGAGTGGGTTTATTTACAGGATCTTACTTCTGTTATATTGATCTGTATGTTCATTTTTATTCCAATACCATGCTGACTTGATCACTGTTGCTTTGTTTGAAGGCAGGGAGTGTGATACCTTCATTTTTATTCTTTTTCCTCAGCATTGTTTTTGCTATCCTGGGTCTTTTATAGTTCCAAATAAATTTCATGATTTTTAAAATTATATTTCTATGAAAAATGTATTTGGATTTTAATGAGGATAGCATTAAATCTGCATATTGCTTTAGGTAATATCGGTATTTTAACTATGTTAGTTATTCCAATCTATGAGCAGGGAACATTTTTCCACTTCTTTATATTATCTTTCACTTGTTTTAATAAAGTTTTCAGGGTATAGGTCTTTCACTCCTTGGGCTAAGTTTATTCCAAGGTATTTTATTCTTTTTGATGAATTGTAAATGGGATTGTTTTGTGAGTTTTCTTTCTGCAATTTTGTTACTTGCATTTAGAAATGCAACAGATTTTTTAATGTTAATTTTATAGCCTGCCACTTTGCAGTATTTCTTATTTCTAGCAACTTTTCAAAAATTGGTTTTATTGACAGAATATTGCATTTTAACATTACTTGTTTGAGGTATACATAATAGCAAATTTATATCTGCATATTGTATAACAGCTTTTTACTCGAGTTTTCTTGGGGATTCTTCTCCGTATTATCATACCATCTGCAATAGCAATAGTTTAACTTCTTCCTATCCAATTGGGATACTATTTATATCTTTTTCTTGTCCGATTATAATAAAGAGGTTAGATATCCTTACCTTGTTCCTGATCTTAGAGGAAAAACTTTAGATTTTCTCTATTGAGTATGATGTTGGCTCTGCATTTTTCATATATAACATTTATTATGTTGAGTACATTCCATTTTAGAAAAGCTTTTAGCAAAAGGATGTTGAATTTTGTCAAATTTTTTTTCTGCATCTATTGAGATAATCATTTGATTTTTGTCTTTCCTTTTGTTGCTGTAGTGTATCACATTTATTGACTCAAATTCATTGAACCATCTTTGCTTCCCTGGAATAAATCCCACTTGATCATGGTATATGGTTCATTTAATGAATTGTTGAATTTGGTTTGCTAATATTTTGTTGAGTATTTTGCATTAATCTTTATCAAATATATGGATCTGTAATTTTCTTTTTTAGTGATGTCTTTTCTGATTTTGGAATCAGAGTAATGTTGGCATTATAAAAAGTGTTTGGAAGTTTATCATCTTCAGTTTTTTTTGACAGTTTGAAAAGGATTGCTATTAATTCTTTTTCAAATGTTTGGCAGAATTTACCAGTGAACCCTTGTGGTCCAGGGCTTTTTTTCAGGGTGAGACTTTTAGTTACTGTTTCAATTTCCTTGCTTGTGATTGATTTGTTTGTGATTTCTATTTCTTCCTTGTTTCCTCTTAGGATGTTATCCATTTCCAAGAATGATGTGTTTTTTCTAAGTAATCTACTATATTACCATACTGCTGTTCATTGTATTGTCCTTTGATTCCCTGTATTTCTATTCTGTAAGTTGGATCAATTTGTGTTTGGTCAGTACCTTGTCTATTTTGTTTATCTTTTAAAAAACTCTTAGTTTCATTGATTTTTTAATAGTATTTTTGATGTCTAGTTCACTGATTTCTGTTCTAAGTGTTAACATTTCCTTCTTTCCACTAGATTTTGGTTTCTTCTTTTTCTAGTTCCTTTAGGTGAGGGTTTAGGTTCTTTATTTGGGATCTTAATTCCTGAGGTAAGACTGTATTGCTATAAATTTTCTTCTTACTACTGCTTTTGCTTATCCCACAGAATCTGATAAGCTGTGTTTTCATTTTCACTGGACTCTAGGGTTTTTTGGTTTTTTTTTTTCATCTTTGATTTCCTCATTGACCCAGTAGTTGCTCAATAACATGTTGCTTATTCTCCACACCATTTTAGTTTTCACCTCCTTCCTTTTTTGGTTGATCTCTAGTTTGTTTGATGCTATTGTGATCTGAAAAGATGCTAAATGATTTCAAAATTAGAAAATTTATTGAGGCTTGATTTGTGCCCCAACATATAGTCTATGCTTGAGAATGTTCCATGGCACTTGAAAAGAATGTATAGTTTTAGGGTGAAATATTTTGTATTTATCTATTAATTCTCTCTTAATTTGTTGTTTTAAGCTCTTGTTTCTGTATTGATTTTCTTTCTTGATGATCTGTCTTGTACAATGGAGTAGCAAGGTCTTCTACTATCACTGTCTTGCTGTCAGTGTCTCCATTCAGATCTGTTCATATTTGCTTGATATATTTAGGTGCTGCGTTATTGGGCACATATATATTAATAAATGTTCTCTCTGTTATATTGATTCCTTTATCATTATGTAATAATCTTTATCTTTTGTTATGTTTTTTACCTTGTATCTGACTATAGCAGTTCCTGCTTTTATATTTTCACCATTGGCTTGGAGTACCTTTCCTCATCCCTTCACTTTAAGACTATTTTGTTTCTAGAACTTAGGTGAATTCTGCAAACAGGATATAATTGGGTTTTGTTTCTTGATCCATCTAGATACTCTGTCTTTTACTTGACTTTGATCCATTTAAATTCAGAGTGATTAGTGATATCAGGGACTCGCTACTGCCATTTTGATGTTTGTTTTCTGCGTATTACCTTGTTTAGTTTCTTGTAAAGTTTCTTTGATTTAGGCAGAAGAGCCTCTTTTAATATTTCTTGTAGTGGAGCAAATTCCTTCAATTTTTTTGTTGGTTAGTATCTTTATTTCTCCTTCAAATCTGGGAGAATGTTTTGCTGGATATAGTATTCTTGTCTAGTAGTTTTTAATCTTACAGTATTTTGAAAACATCGTTCTATTCTCTATTGGCCATAGTGTTTCTTCTGATAACCTGATGGAAGTACATTTATATGTTACTTGCGTTTTTCCCCTGTCCACCTTTAGAATTTTTTCTTTTTGTTCAATTTTGGATAGTTTTACAATTATATTTCTTATAAATGGTGTAGGTTTTTTGCAGTTAGATAACTGGGAGTTCTTGTGGCTTCATGACTAATATATTCATTTTCTTCCTATGTTTAGGAAGTTTTCAGCAGTTATTTCTCTGAATATGTCCTTCTTTTTCTCATCACCTTCTGAGATACCCATTATGCTTTTTCTTACATTGCCTTTCCAAATGGAGTTGGAGAGTTACAGTTCTTGAAGTGGTTCTTCATTTCTTTCTTTTTTTACATTTAATATCACTCTTATTCTACCTGACTCCTTTCTACATTTTAATCCTCTAGATCACTGATCCTTTCCTCCACTTTGTCAATTCTGTTTCCATAACTTTTTTTCTATTCTTTATCTCATTCATTAGATTCTTTACTTCCTGAATCTTTTAGTTTATTTTGTAAAACTTCAATTACTGTCTTCTGGTCATTAATTATATTTTTGAACTCATTGACTTTTTTTTGAGGTTTCTTTAATTTTATGAATATCTTTATGATTGATACTTCAAATTCTTTATTCATTAAGAGAATTAATTGTCCCTATCTTTGAAGTTGTTTTTTGATGAGCTTTAATTTTCTTGTGATGTTATAATTCTTTGAGATTTCAGAATGTATTATGTTCTCTTCCTGACCTCATGGTATGAGTCCTTGTTGTTGAGTGGCTATTTTGACCCTTGCAGTCTCCTGTAGCGGTTTTTGCACTCTCAGGGAGTGGATGATGTCTTCTGGTTGTGGCAGGGCACATGGGTAAGGAAGGGTGGTAGTTGTTGTGGTCTTGCAGGACTGGAGTACCTTGTTCTCACTAGTATCACCCAGGTCAGCCCTCCTCTGGAAACCTCTGGAACTCACTACAGCATCTACAGACTGGTTACTGGAGCTCTTCTCTGCAGAAGCCCTGGTCCCAAGGGGTGCGTGAGGGAGGAGTGCTATCCTTTCCATTATGTTCCTTGCTGTGCTTCCAGCCAGTGTGGAGGCTGGGGTTCTGCTCCAAACCCCTTCTCTTTGGCCTTCTCTCAAGTCAACCATCCATGACACCAGCAACCTTCGCCCTTCCATCTCTGGGACTCAACGTCAGCTTGCCACCCTGTCAATCTGATTACTGTGCCAGGTATTACCCTTGCTGCTGCAGCTGCAAGAGTCTCCACCTGTATTCCTTATGCATCTCACAGCAACCTTGTGACTCCCTGGTAAATGCCATTCCTTCCCGGGTTCTCCCAATAAAGTTGCCACTTTTCCAGGGCTTCCGAGGTACTAGGGAGCAACCTACTAGAACTTCTGGAAAAGTCCTACTATTCGCCCATACACTAATCAGGGAGCAACCTCAGCCTCCATCTTCCTTTTCCTGTCTTACTATAATTTCTTTAACCAGTTCCTATTGATGAAAGCAGCCAATATTTATATAATTGTTATTTTTTTATGAGTATTAGGGTATAGACTAAGCTACTGTAACGAAGAGACTGAAAGTATAGTGGCTTATATAAAATAGAAGTTAATTTCTTTCTTCCCTAAATGCTTGAGGGCCAGTAGGGCAGCTGTGTTCTCAAGATCATCCAGAAAATCATGAATCCTTCTCTCATGATAGTCTCCTAGAGTGTGGTTTGCATCAGCAAGATGGAAGCTGGGTCAGGAACACCAACTGTTCAAGAAGAAAAGAATATTAAAATCAAACAGTTCCTTGTAAAAATTTGAAAGCTCCATATATAATTTATACTTGTATCTCTCTGTTTAAAGCATCATCACATGAACGCATATAGATGCAAGAAAGGTTGAGAAAATGGGAATCTATTACCAAAGGGAGACAAAGAAAGGGGACAGTTTGCAGTCTCTACTACACTGAAGGAGTTGAACATCTTTTCATGTTTAAGATTTATTTCTGGTGTTCTTGTGTTTCATGCAGCTGAGAAGGCTCTAAAGGGGAAGACGTTGTGAAGCCCAAGGGCCTGGGTTCACTACCTGTGGATGTGGAGGGGGTGAACAATCCATTTCTATTTCATTTTTGTAAACTTTGTATCTCCTTTACACACATTTTTTTGGATTATTAGCCTTGTCCTTCCAGTTTTTAGACACTTTTTTTAATGCTTTTTCTATGTTATGCTGCTTGTTTTCTTGGTCGTTGGATGCATAGTAATCCAAGTTGTTCTGTGCAATAAAACTTATTCTCAAGATGATATCTTTTCTCTATCCAACAGATAACTCCAGCTATAACAAATTATGTAACCGACAAACTAGGGAAAAAGTTTGTAGAGCCACCTCCATTTGATCTGACAAAGAGTTACTTGGATTCAAACTGCACTATTCCCTTAATTTTTGTGCTGTCTCCAGGAGCAGATCCCATGGCCAGTAAGTACATAAATAAACTTTAAAAAAAATTGTTATTTTGTTATCCCTTTTTGTTCATAATGCTAATTTCATTTTTGAATAATGAAATTGTATCTCAAGCTACATTTCACACCACACCCTCCTCTAGAGTTTGTGTCCTTTACCACCACCTTTATCAAAAAAAAGTTTTTAACATAAAAGTGCAGAAAGGAATGGAGGTGAGTAGTAAAGCAGGCAGAAAGAGAAGGAGGAAGAAAAATTTCATTTATTTTTATTTAGTTGTTCCTCCTGGCCCTGGGATGCAAACCCAGATCCCTTAGGCTGGAAGCAACGACCTTAACCACTACTCCACTAGGTCATGTCCATAAGTAAATTTTTAATACATTATAAGTAAATCATCCTGTTCAATATACATTTCTTATATGATTGTAAATCAATTAGTAAAACTGCTTTTTATAAGGTAAGGTAACTAGAATTTTCTACAAATGTTTATCTCTACACTGAAACATAAGGCATTTTTTATAATTTTAGAGGTAGTAGTGAAACCATTTTTTTGTGTGTGTGTGCCCTCTTAGGTCTGCTGAAATTTGCAAATGATAAGGCTATGTCTGGAAATAACTTTCATGCTATTTCTCTGGGACAAGGACAAGGGCCAGTTGCAGCAAAAATGATTAAAGCAGCAATAGGAGAAGGAACTTGGGTTTGCCTACAGAACTGTCATCTTGCTGTCTCCTGGATGCCCACATTAGAAAAAATATGTGAAGATTTTACCCCTGAAGTCTGTAACCCATCCTTTAGACTTTGGCTCACAAGCTATCCATCTCCAAAAGTATGTTTATTTTCTATGAAGATAATTCTATTTATTTAGTTATCTGTTAGATTGTACATCTTAACCAACATTTAAATGCTGACCTCAAAAGGTTTTAAAAATATTTCTGAAGACCTCCATTATACCTATCTTTAATCCACTAGAGTAGGCCTTTTAAGGGTCTGAACCGATTATTATAAATAATTCTCTCTTTTTGTTTCATCTTAGTTTCCAGTAACAATTCTACAGAATGGAGTGAAAATGACCAATGAGCCTCCTACGGGTCTTCGGTTAAATCTCCTTCAATCATACCTGTCTGATCCAGTTTCTGATAATCAGTTTTTCAGTGGATGCCCTGGGAAAGAACTGGTAATATTTGGCCTCTGGAACTTTTGAAATGTGTTTTTATTGTGAAAAAACATAGAATTATAAATATTTAACAGTGTCAAACTTGGTCCAGGGTAAGGCTTAAAAACAAGTTTTCAAGTTATGGCTGAGCTGTTAGCCCTGGACCCACACTTTTGAGAACACTTTTCGTAGAGTTTCCGTAGCTAATGTGAAGACAAATAGAAAGCTCTTTGGTGGCTCCCAGAAGCAGTTGGGATGCCCTTTGATATGGCTAATTTATGTCCATGAGACCAGCAATAAATTGAACTATCATTTGGCCATTGAAAGTGTATATGATCTTTAGTTATAGGCGAATGGCATCTTGAGTATTTGAATTATTTAGCAACAAGATATTAGTTATGTGTCACTTTTCATTTCTTCCTCCTGAACTCAGTTGAATTATATGTAAGGGTGGGGACTCATTTCTATATCTCCATTCACCCATCCAGTCGCTCATTCATTTAATAAGTATTTTTGAGCACTTACTAGGTACAAGGTACTCTACTAGGAACTGGTGATAAATAGATAAACATGAAATACACACACATATAAACACATGGAGTCATCAGCACCTCAGAGAGGCTCTGCTATGTGCAGTCCAAAAGGGAGCTTAAGAACTAGTACAAATAAATAACAAAAGAAATTCAAATACTAATGAGGTTGGGAATCACTGTCATGCTAGTGTTATGAACTATGAGAGAACTGAATAAAAGGGGAGAAGGAAACAACATTTTCATGAGTGCTAGGATGTTCCAGGTGGTTTAAATATACAAATCTTAGCACCAGCTCTGTAATACAGGTATTACTATCATAACCTTGGGGTTTTGTTGTTGTTTTCTAATAAAGAAACTGAGGCACAGCCCAAACATGTGTAGGAATCAACAGCTCCTTAAGAAAATCATTATGCAGAAATATGTGGAAATATATATAAATTAAGCTATTGTTCTCACTGCCAAAAGGTTTTTCTCTATTAAATATTTCACCAAAGTATTCATCCAGTGTATTTAAAGTATGCTTGATTTATATACAACATTTCGAGAATGCAAGTATTCAGTATAACCATGGTGTACTTACATTTGAATATTATAGAAATAATTTCTACTATTGATTCACATGGAAATTCTAGGTGGATTTTTACTACATTTGGAGTTACATTTGGGATGGTCAACTTAAGATGCATGGTATGTAGCATACTTGAAATTCTCTTAGAGGGATCTCAAGAAAATGGGTGACCATCCTCCAGGACACTAATACAGTCTTAATGAGAAATCTATGTGTAAATAAACAATGGTTTCAAAAACAAACTCCAATTGGAAAGTCAGAAGATGAGTTACATATTAGAGTTTGTTCATAATGATTATTCCGTACTTTTCTCAACTATATGCCTGTATTCTACAGGTTAATATTTTAGTACTCAAGTTGAAACAATTATGAACAGTACCAGAGTATTACTAGTCAATATTCTGGTAAAATGTAAAATTATTGAAATTTAATAAAGTTTAATATTTTGTAGTTTTTCTAGCTTTAGAGGTTTTGATTAAGTCATAATTTATAGATTAATATTTTTCCTAATAAGTATTATTTTATACAGCACTTTTTAAAATAGAAGTTTATAGAGATATGATCATAAGATCTTATAATGATCATCAATTTACTTTTTTTAACTGATGAAAATCTGAAGAGAATTTTTTCTTGTTTAACTTTTATATTAAAGGCATGGGAGAAGTTACTGTTTGGAGTTTGTTTTTTTCATGCCCTTGTGCAAGAGAGAAAAAAGTTTGGTCCTCTTGGTTGGAATATTCCATACGGATTTAATGATTCAGACTTACGCATCAGTATTCAGCAACTACAGGTAAAATTAGAAAGGAACTAACATTGATGGAAGGTCACTGTATACCAGATCCTAGGTAATTCCCCCAATACCACAGTAGGTGAGTAGGTGGTAGTAATAATTATAACTGGTTTATGAAGCACTGTCTGGATCTTTTTCTGACGCAACTAATAGAAAACTTGATTCAAACTGTCTTAAATCAAAATTAAATTTATCTCACATAAAAAGGTGCAGAGGAAGGACAAGCTCTGGAGTTGGTTGGTTTAGCAATAAGAAAGTGTTATTGTGGACCTCGGTTATTTGTCTGTTGGCACTGTTCTTCTTGGGTCTGGCTTTCTGTAGGTCCTCACTGTCTACTCTTTTCCACTTAGTCATATCTAAAATTTGAAAAATCCTTAAAACCATTGTTGAAATTTGTGCTTATGGGATTATGTGATGGAATAATGCATTGATTTTGTTTTTTTATTGCAGTAATTTTATTTTGCACATTATAATAGACTCATGTATAGGTTCCCATTTGTGCAGTTTCCCTATTTCTCAGATATATGTCAAAACTTCTCCACTGAATCACCAAGTGTTCTTTACCATTGTCCAGTGGACTGTGCCACCACTTGCCACTCACCCCTACTGTTCCATTACCTATTGGTAACCTCAGTTCTATGGCAAGTGTCCCAAGGGTTGGTTTTGTTTTAGTTTCTTTGATTTTTCTAGTCACATTTGACCTATCAGTGAGATCTTGTATCTATCTTTCTTCTTTTGACTTATTTCACTTAGCATAATCCACTCTAGATCCATCCATGTTGATTCAAACAACAGGATTGCATCTCTTCTAAGGACTGTGCAGTATTCAATGTATATATACCAACCATATCTTTATTCATTTATCTGATGTTGAGCACTTAGGGATTTCCAGATCTTAGCTATTGTGAATAGGGCTGCAATAAACATAGGGGTGTGTAAATCTCTGCAAATTAGTGTTTTTGTATCTGTTAGGTTAACACCCAGAAGTTGGATGGAAGGATCATATGGAATTTCTTTCCATCTTCAACTTTTTGAGGAATCTACATGCTGTTTTCATGGGCGTTGCACCAATTTGCACTCCTACCAACAGTTTAAAAGTGTTCCTCTTTTTCCTCATTCTTGCCAACATTCGTTGTTTCCAGATTTGGATAATAGCCAGTCTCTTAGGTGTAAGGTGCTATCTCATTGTTGTTTTGATTTGCATTTCCCTGATAGCCAGCGGTGGGAACATCTTTTGCCATCTGTATAGTCTCTTTGCAAAAATGTCTCTCCATTTCTCTTCCCATTTTTTGATTGTATTGCCTGGTTTTCTGTCATTGAGTTTTATGAGTTCCTTTTGTATTTTAGATGGTAAGCCCTTGCCAGAAATTGGAAATGCAAATATTTCTGCAACACATTGATTTTAAACATTGGTTTTTTTTTGAGACCAGTTGAGGCAAAGTATTTTCTAAAACCACCCTACTATATATAACCAGTCGTCTTAAGAATTCTCCATCTTCTTCAGTCTCTGGTGTCCTCAACCTTTATAAAATTCAACATTGGAGCCTGCAGTCATAGTTTGAATCCATATTCGTATCTTCAAGAAACTGATGGCCAACTAGATTAACAAGGAATGAGTTATTGGTCTTCACTTACTGCATATGCCACAAATTTAACAAGAATTTTGGGGTTCTTTCTTTCAATTCTGAGGAAGGAGACTTTGTTTGAATATATCTTTCTCCTTCTACAAAGAGAACAGAGTGAAATATTACTCTTTCACAACTAATTTATTCCCCTAAATGATGACCTTCCATTCTTCTCAGTTGCTTGCTCATACCTCTTGGTACTTATTTCCCTCCTGACAACATGGGAGTATTAAAAAAAAAAAAAAAAAAAATTAGGTCTTCTTTTAACTTGGCTCTGAGAAATTTAGAAACAACTTTTTTAAATTGTGTGCTATTTCTGCTATACCTGCACTATTAGGACAAGAAAGGCTCTCATCCAGCAACTTATTCCATCCATCTGTATATGTATATGTGTGTATATATATACCACTCCTCCCACAGTGTCACATTCTAAAATGTCCCTAGATAATGCTAGACAAAATTGCCCCCCGTTGACAACCAGTACCTTAAAGATTTATCCACATTTATATATATACATATATAAAATGGTAATTTTCATCTCATCTTTTTTATTAAAAGCTTTGCTTATTACAGAAGCAATGTTTTTATTTCCCCGCCCAAAACCCCGAAGATGGAAATAAGGAAAACAATTTGAAAGAAAGCACTTAACAATCCCAGTCACCTAAAGATACCCCTGATGATAATTCTTCCAACCTCATTTCTATGCATATGATAATAGATGATTAATTAATATGTAATAAATCTTAAAATAGAAATAAATAGAAAGACTTTAAGGTTTTTGTTTTATTTTTCCTTTGTTTCAGCTGTTTATAAAAGAATATGATACAATTCCATTTGAAGCTATCTCTTACCTGACTGGCGAGTGTAACTATGGAGGAAGAGTGACAGATGATTGGGACAGACGTCTCCTCTTAACCATGCTGGCTGACTTTTATAATCCAAACATAATTGAAAACCCTCATTATAAGTTTTCTTCCAGTGGAAACTATTTTGCTCCTCCCAAAGGCACTTACAATGAGTACATTGAATTCATTAAGGTAACTCATGCTGCTGAAAATGGATTAATAAATATAGTTTTTCTAAAAGCAAGTAGTTAAATGTTCTTCTCTAATGAGTAGGGTAAACAACTATTTAGCTTTAATCAACTTTCAATCTCTCGTTTCTAGTAATTGCTGAATATTGGAAGAGTTTCTTTATGTTTAGTTGATTTTTTTTTCACTTCTGTTGGTCTGCACTTAGCTACATTGTGAATTAGTGTCCAGTGAAAATGTAATTGCTTACTTAACCTGTTTTCTTATAGAAACTTCCATTTACTCAACATCCTGAGATATTTGGGTTACATGAAAATGTTGATATCTCCAAAGATCTTCAACAAACAAAAATCCTCTTTGAGTCCTTGCTCCTCACTCAGGGAGGTTCCCATCAGACAGGAGCCTCTGCAAGTGCTGACCAGGCTCTCTTAGAAATTACCAAAGATATTCTCAGCAAGGTAATTTCAGCTTAAAATATGATATAAATAAAAATGAGACTAAAATAGCAATCTGAAAACTTCATTTAGCAGCGTTATGACCTTGAGTCAGATAGTGTTGCTTTCTGAGCATTCCAAAATGTGTAAAGTGGTCCTAATAGTGTATTTTTCATTTGCATAGTACCTGTTACATCGTAAGTACTTAGTAACTAGTTTTGGATGAGCTAATAAGATTTATTACCATTTCTAAAAAAAAGATAATGGACCTACTTTTTTTTTAATGGAAGAAAGGGTCTGAACTGCTAGTTGCAGGAGTAATAGCTTTTGATTTATACCTGAGGAAATGAAGTAACACAGGGAAATAAGATCAGCACTAAATTAGCTGCTATGGCTTAAAAAAAAGTTATTTGTTCTTTCCTTTACTGTTTCTTTTATTTACACCGATATATACATATTTTAGGATATTGAATTTTCAACTCTGTATTTCACACCATACCTGCTGAGTTCTATGGCACTTTACCAACACCTTGCTCCCGTCTTTATTCCCTCCCCTCTTCCACCGTTGTGGTAGCCACTGTGTTGTGGCCTGTGAATTTTGTTGAGAGTTGTCTCTTTGGTTAATTTGGTTCTTTAGACTCCACATGTAAGTGAAACCATCCTGTACCTCTCTTTTTTCTTTCAGACTTACTTTGCTTAACCCAATCCCCTCCAGTTCCATTCATGTTGCTGCTAAGGGCACAATTTCATCTTTGTTAACTGCCACAAAGAATTCTTTTGAGTATATATTCCACAGCTTCTTTATTCAATCATCTATCGATGGGCATTTAGATTGTTTCCATGTCTTGTCTATTGTGAACTGTGCTACTAGGAACACAAGGGTGCAGCATTGTTTTTTTTTCTTCTTCTGATTAGTGCTTTTGTTTTCTCTGGGTATATGCTTACCAGTAGGATTGCTGGATCAAATGGTAGATCCATCTTTATTTTATTTATTTATTTATTTTTTTTTGAGGAATTTCCATACTGTTTTTCAGAGAGATGGCACTTATTTACATTCCCACCAACGGTGTTGGAGGGTTCTTTCCTCTCCACACCCTCTCCTGTACTGTACTTGTTGTCTCTAGTCTTTTTGTCAAAGGCTAGTCTCACAGGTGTGAGGTGGTATCTCAATGTGGTTTGTATTTGCATTTCTCTGATGGCGAGTGTGTAAACCATTTTTTATGTATCTGTAGGCCATCTGCATGTCTTCTCTAGAGAGGTGTCTATTCAGTTCTGCCCACTTTTTGAATGAGTCACTTGATTTTTTTTTTATTATTGAGGTGTATGAGCTCTTTATATATTTTGGAAATTAAAGTCTTGTCTGATGTATGTTGTGAAAGTATCTTCTCCTATTCTGTGGGTTTCCTTTTTGTTTTGGTGGTGGTTTCTTTTGCTGTGCAGAAACTTTTCAGTATGTTGTAGTACCAAATGTTTAGTTTTATGTTGGCTTCTTTTGCTGTAGGTGCCACTTCCCCAGAGAAATCTTTAAGGTTGATGTCATGGAGCAGTTTTTTATTCTGTTTATTTTAGGGTTTAGGGTCTTCCGTTGATGTCTTTGATCCTTTGTCCGTTAATTTTTGCGTATGGTGCTAATGAGGTCACCTTGTTTCCTTTTCTTTGCAGTTAGCTGTCCAATTTTCCTAGTAGTATTGTTGAATAGATTTTCCTCCCTCCATTGTATGCTGTTGGTTCCTTTGTCAAATATTAACTGTGCTATGGCCTTTTAAAAATCTTCATAATATAGCCCAATTTTCTTAGTACTATGAGATCAGTTGGGATAATACTCTCTCTTCTCACCCATTTTCAGTATCTGCATTCAATAAGATTATGTCATAAGTACAGATCTTCAAAACTCTCCCCCAGGGTAATTATATTTTAGCACCAGGCTTTCTGATAGAATCCAGAATCTACTGCATCTGCCCTGAAAGTCCATGTATAAGACACCACCACTCCTCTGCTTCCCCGGTTGGAAGCCTTCTCACCATACACCTGGAGAAGAGAGGAGAACGTCACTGCCTGCCCACCTTGGGTGAAAGCACCTGTCCTCCTCTAATCCTCACCCAAGACTATATGCCGTTCACCTCTTTTCGCCGCTAGCCCCTTACTGTTTCTGTAATTTATCTTTGGAGAAAAGTTCTCATTCTTGCAGGAACAGTGACTCTACAAAAGCCCTAATAGGAGCTGACCTTGAATGGCATTTGGGATTTATTTGGGGTAGAGGGGTTGTGCTACATCAAATGGCCCTTGACTTTCACCAACTAATGTGATTTAGAATTGTTTGCCACCCACGCACCACCACCTTGGGGCAGTCTGGGCAGCTCAGACTTTCTTAGTCTGGGCCTAAGGACAGGGAAACTCCTTTGCTTCTTTAGGAATGTGAATGCCAATGTCCTGGGGTTTAATGATCAGTCACAAAGTCTCCTTCATCGCTTCTGAAGCATCTCTAAGCTATCTCAATAGAAACCAGACTCATTTCTCCCCATATTCTGGAACCCAGCTACATTTACACATTCATTAGTTATGGGGTTTTTCTTTTCTTTTTTAAATTCTGCTATTGCATAACTGGGACTTTTATTTTTATGGTAACCACTCATTATTATTGTTATTGTTTCATGTAGTTTATATTGCTCTTACACATTTTAGGAGATTGAATTTTCAATTAAAGTCTCTGTACATTTCACACCACACCCACCCACCACCAGAATTCTAGTGCCTTTTACCACCACCTTGTCCCTCCTTCCTTCCCTGTTCCCTCCCTGCTTCCCCTACCCATTGCCGCCACAACCTTGTGTCATGTGATTTTGTTGAGAGTTGTCTCTTTGATTGTTTCTTTTACTCTACATATAAGTGAAACCATCCTGTACTTCTCATTCTTTATGGCTTATTTTGCTTAACATGATCCTCTCCAGTTCCATCCATGTTGTTGCAGAAGGACATGCTTTCATTTTTAACAGTTGTATAGTATTTTACTGGTATAAATGTCAAAAGTACTTCTTTATCCAGTCATTTGTTGATGGGCATTTAGGTTACACATTATTTCATAGTCTGGTAAGCAAAGTGATTTGAACCTGTTGTTAATTGATTGAAAATAAATATAAAAATTAAGGAAAGTCAATTTTATTAATGGAAGATAAGATTCAATTTGTGAAAGGAAATTGCACAACTTTTCAGAAATGTGTCTCTTCTAATAAGTGCTATATAGCCCATAGCTAAGAACATGGGCCTTGGAGGTAGAGAACTGTGGATTTAAACTCTTTCTGGCTGTGCACCCTCTCTGTACTTAAATGTCCTCATCTGAAAAAAATGGAGATAATAATGTCCACCTAAGTGTATGTAGTAGGAATTAAATGACATAATGTATAGAAAAAAATGAGCACAATGCATGGCACTCAGTTACTGCTTAGCAGCTGTTGTGATCCTATATTGAATGAAATTCTCCATTCTGAGAGTAATATATGATCTTCAAATCTATTTTTTTAGCTTCCTAATGATTTTGACATTGAATTAGCTCTCTCGAAGTATCCTGTGAGATATGAAGAGAGCATGAATACTGTGTTAGTACAAGAAATGGAAAGATTTAACAAGTAAGTATCTTTTATCCCTGTGATCCAGAAGGCAATCGACCAAAGTTAATAAAAAAGACACACTGGTATTGAATTTAAAACATTTTTATATGATTAAACCCTGCTATCTAACTAGTTTTTTCTACTTTTTGAAAGTTGCATAGCCTAATCTTCTGTGCCCCAAGTGAGGATATCTTATATGAAAATGATTAAAAAGAGATCTACTTTTACTGGTTAAAAAGTACTCATTAATCATAATTTCTTACATATTCATCATTATTCTCAGGAGCTAAAGATAGAATGAGTGTCAGTTAGGCCTATGTATAGTCACATCTTTGTCACTTTCTGCCACTACACACTCTTTTCTTCCTGAGTCCAATCTAAGATTGATAAGATACCCCATGATAGCAAACAGATTATTTGCTTTAAGTTTTTAAATTGAATTTTCTACAATTCAGTACTGGCTTAAGGCATGTAAAATTGTTTTGGTTATGAATTTTCTAAATTGTTTCTAAGTTTATTTGGTTTCCAAACTTCTTGATTTTTTTTTTTCTAAGTTTATTTGGTTTCCAAACGTCTTGATTTTTTTTTTTTTTAAAGAAAAAACATGTTAAAACACTACGATGCCTTGATTCAGTATTTCTTATTCAAAGACCATATATATTATATATAATAACATGCAATCTCTCAGTCACTCAGACATCTAAATATTCACTGAATATATTTATTGTGTTATTACAAGTTTGGATCTAAGTGGGCAGCAAATTATTTGCAAGTATATGAATAAATATACACCTCATGTTTTAATGCAGTGTCTTTCAGGTTTCAGCTATTACATTACACCTTCATAACTTTTTCCATATTTGCATGTCATCTGTAGCACATTTACCTAATATTTTTCCTTAAATCATTCACTGTTTAAATGAGCATAGTCCTTAGCAATATTATCCAAAAAGCAATAATTTTGATATACTACTTGTATTTCTGTATTTAGAAAGATGGCTATAATGATTAAAATGAAAAATGTTCATCTATGTATGAACTAAAATTATCTTACATTACCAAGTAGGAGATAACCACATATTGGAAAAAAAACCCCATAAAACTGTGAATGAGATTCCTACTGTTTCTTCTGCAAGAAAGACTGTGTTGATAGTAAATATCACATATATGTTGATGACAGAATTTATTTCATTGCAGTTTAATTAAATCCATACGTAACACTCTTCAGGACCTTGAAAAAGCTATTAAGGGCATGGTCGTAATGGATTCTGCATTGGAAGCCCTGTCTGGCAGTTTACTCGTTGGGAAAGTTCCAGAAATTTGGGCTAAACGATCATACCCTAGTCTTAAACCCTTAGGAAGTTACATCACAGATTTTCTAGCTCGGTTAAACTTTTTACAGGTAAAAGATTGTATATTTCTTTTTTTTTTTTTTTTTGATTAACTTGGGAAAGATTAGGAAGTTGCTGTGTTCTCTTTAATGTCTGAGTTGAATGGAATGGAATGAATAATTTTATGGTAATGCAACCAAAATTTTAGAATATTGAAATTTACATTCAGAGTACTGAGTAGAAAATTAAAATTTTACGTGGGCCAATGTAATACGTGACATTTATGTTTTTTAAGATTCTAGGTTTGTGTTTCTCTGAGGCCACAATTTAATATTGTCTTGTGATTTAATACAGATAGGAAAGTGTACACACAAACACACACATACACACACACACACACACACACACACACACACAGCCTGAGGCTTATACTTATCATTAATTGACCATTGTTTTAAAATAGGTGCACTTTGTCTCTTATATTGTAAAAACAGGAGAAAGACATGTATTTTGGATCCCACCCCCCGAAAAAAAAAAAAAATCTCAAAGCACACACAAAAGGGTGTTTGGGACCCAGCAAAGCACAGGGCAGGGCACTAACTTTCCCTTGGTGATTTCTTTCCACTTGTGTGACGTGTCTTCTTTCTGTATGTACAACCTCTTTCTCTCCCTTAGGAAAAGCATCTGACCTGTCATTAATTCCATCCTCTCCTTGTCACAATCTTATTGTATTTTTTTACACTCCAGTTCATGTCCCAAACTCTTCCAAAACTTTATGGAATTGCTTACATTTCCTGTATGTGCTTTACTCTGTTCCTAAATAGCACTTGTCTTAAAGAGTCCTTAGCTTGGTGTCCCTGGTGGGGAGTGGGGAGGGGGTCCTGGTGTAAACTGGAATAATCTTCAGTCCCTCATTACTGGGCACTTTTATCATCTTTTATCACAAATCTTCCTCTGACTGGGTCTCCCTTAACTTTGCAAAAGCTGTACAGTTTGCCCATTATCTTTCTCCTGGACTCTTGATTTCTTTCTATGACACTTGGAGTTAACAAATTAAGCAGATGAGTCATCGGGGATTTTCTATCCTTTGTTCATTTTTCTCTCTGCATTCAGCCTCTTTAATGTCTCTTTCTCCTTCATGTGACTTTTTTCTTTCTAAAGCTTTTTGCACACTGGCTATATTCTTAGGTTAAATTCTAGATCTGACACTTAGTATGTCTAACTTTGTACAAGATACTTATCTTTCTGCACTTCAGTTTCCTCATCTGTAAAATAGGAGGAATAATACCTAACTCATTTATAGATTGATTTGTGTTGATGTGTGTTAAGTGCTTATCACAGTGCCTGGCATGTACCCAGAAAAGAGTAGCTGTTTCAAAGGTTGTATTTGCATAGCTGACCGAAACACTCAGGGTATTTATTAGGAATAAAACCCTGGCACGAGTGAGGGAACTTTCTATATACTTGCTTTCTGGGTTAGCACAGGTTTCTTGTACATGGCGCTATTTCTGCCTGACTTGTGTCCTTGTCAAGCTCTAGCTCTTTCTCTTCTTGATCTGATAGCTTGTGCTGTTGCAATATCTCCAGCAATGGTTTATTCTTTCCTCCTAGGAAGCAAAGCTAGCTTCTTCCCACTTTGCTCAGAGACAAAGTTCATTGAACTGACTCTTCTGTTCATTCCACAAATGTAAATTTAGATCCCATGTTGTCCAAAGAGCCTAGTGGTGTGTTCTTGGAGATGAAAGGTGATAATAACATGAGCCCTACCATCAAGTGTCCAGTAATCTCTAGGGAGACAAACTGTGTAACTAATTCATGACACATCCCTTTCGGTCCTGTAAGACCAACATTTAAAATGCTCCAGGACTTCAGAGAGGGGAGCGTATTCTTGTCTGTTTAATGAATTATCTCATATTTGAGTTGAGTCTAACAGATGAATGGTTTTGGACACTGCAAAAAAGGGAAAAAGACTTACAGATAGCTGTGGGATGAAAAACATGATATCATTTAGGACTAATTTTGCTGCAAAAACTCTGGCTAATCGACAATAAACTTTGTTCCCTTGGGTAACTGGAAAATCCAAGGTGTAAAGTAGCTCCAGGCTGGCCCTGGGTTATCTGGTCTTGGTTTCCTGCACTTTATCTCTCTGCTTCATTTCTCTGTGGGTTAACTCCTTCTCAATTAGGTTCTTGTCTGATGTAAGTTAGCAAAGGCTGCTATCTGTCTCATATCCACACATCTTCAGAACTACAAATGAATGTTTTCCCTCAAAGTCCCAGCATTCTTGCTGTATCTCTGACATTGACTGGGTCCTGAATCAATCACTCTAACTGGAGCTATGATCAACCAGGCATGAATCAATATCCATTCTAGAAGGTGGAGTTCCACCACCAGAGGTGCTTGGATTGAGAGAGCCACCTCCAGAGGGACGTAAGGGTGGTGTCACTTTAAAATAAGCAGAAAAAAAAAATGCACATTCAGTGCACATCTTTAATTTGGTGCAGTAGAAGGACCTCACTGAAGAATTGTGCAAGATGCTAAACCCGATCCAAAGCACTCGTGGTAGAGTATGCTCTGGCTGCATTATTTTAGAAATACTGAGCAGAGAGACGGAAGAAGACATATAAATTGATGCAGAAGTAAGACCAAGAATATATGAAGTAGAGTAGAGGCAGTGGGCAGGGAGACAGGAGGTCTAGAAAGTTAAGAGACTGCAATCAACACATGAGTGCTATAGTTGGACAATGTGTAAGATGCCTAAAGAATGTTGATTTTGCTCTTCATAATACACTAAATTCCCAAATAATTTACCTTTGTCTTTGGCAGAAGATTTGAATATTTCAAAGTATGTTTTATTCAGGTTAATAATAAAACAAATTTGGTATTTCCAGTAGTAACTAGGAAAAAAAAGAGGTAGACAGACCAAGATAGGCTGCGTGCCTGGTGTCAGGAGAGAGCTTGGTGATGGCAAAGATGGGCAACACCCACAAACTAGAATTTGGAATCGAATTTCAGGTAACACCTAAGTTGAAAAATGAACATAATGTGTTTGTTTTTCCTTTATAGGAATGGTATGATTCAGGAAAACCTTGTGTGTTTTGGCTCTCAGGTTTCTTTTTTACCCAAGCCTTTTTAACTGGAGCTATGCAGAATTATGCCAGAAAATATACCATCCCTATTGACTTACTAGGATATGAATTTGAGGTACAGTAACTCCTTAAACTTCAGTCATATGTTTCAGCAAGGAGGATACACAGAATTAATATTTTATAGTCCATTATTAACAAGCTGACTTCTTTCTGTTCTTTGTGTTTCATGAAGAAAGTATCTAGTGTTTGTCTTGCTACCTCTATGATACATAAGCAAGAACTTAATATTCAGTTCCAATGCTAATCTTCTATTGTAGCAAAAATTTGTTTCAAGTATAGTAAAAGCTGATTAAAATGCTTCAAAAAGAACTTTAGCACTTATATTTTACTGAAAAAATGTAGATTAACAAGTCTTTATATAGTAGTTTCCCTGAATATGTTCTGAGGATAGAGCATTGTTTTCTTCGAGACAAAGTTGTCTGGGGAGGAGATCACTGCTAGCTGTTCCTTTTCCTTCAGGTCATTCCTTCTTCTACATCCGAGACGGAACCAGAAGATGGCGTTTATATCCATGGGCTATATCTCGATGGAGCACGCTGGGACAGAGTAAGGTCAGTAATTTCAATGGCAAAGATGTCTTCAAATGTAGCAGAATCCTAAGTAAGATAAGCTGTCTGCCACCCTTCACGCCCACCCCTCCAAATCAGAAGGCCTTTTGTAGGGAGTATTGGCAAGTAGTACAGAATATCAGATCCTTGACATAAATCATTACTTAGACTGAGACAACTGATGAATAGTTTTAGGTATTGAACAATTTTAGTATTTCACAACATGATTGGTAAAAGTAAAGTTAGCTGAAATAATTTTCATGCTTTTAAAAAAAAAAAAAGTTAACCTGTTTTGTAAAGTGTAGGGACTGCCTCCCTTTTAAAGAGTTTACAGTTATAGTAAAGTTCCATTTCTACTGGTGAATGGAAAACTTTTCCTTGTATTTTAGTGACATGGCAAATTAATATTTAGAATAAATACTGAATCTTCTTTTAAAGAGTTTACAGTTATAGTAAAGTTCCATTTCTACTGGTGAATGGAAAACTTTTCCTTGTATTTTAGTGACATGGTAAATTAATATTTAGAATAAATACTGAATCTTCATCTTAGGAAACTAAGCAATAACATTTCCATTTAAAATATACAGGGTTAAGGGAGAAAGGGAGAGATTCATCCACTTGGACTCCCTTTCTTCCACCATTGATTAATAAGTATAATCCTCTATTTCCAGAATTTGGGTTAGGCTTTGCTCCTAATGGAACATTAAAGGCCAGGGCAGGCAAAGTCACTTAAGAAGGAGCAAGAAGGCATAGGAGCAAGAAGGCATTTCTACAGAGAAAATTCCAAGACAGGGTTATAAAGAGACTCATCTACACACAGTTCTTGTCATTATATCCTTCTCTATTTTAATATTATTATTTTCTAATATTTCTCTTAACTCACTTTTCCTCATGTTTTCATCTTTTTCTTCCTTTCCCTCCTTTTTTCAAGCATGCAAATAAGTAGTGCAGCATAGGGAAAGGGAACCACATTTTCTGGCTATGTTACTGTGAAAAAAGTACTCAACTTCTCTGAGCCTCTACTCTTTATCTGTGAAACATGAGGACAAGATCATTGTGAGGGTCAAATGCAATAGCAAAGTGTCTACCTCATGAACTATACTTAACAATGGAGTTGGAGAGGAACTGATATTTGCCTGCTATATGTACATGGTGCCTTTCTATCATTATCTTGTTTCTCTCAGTTCTTCATGGCTTCTTGCTTCCTTTTTGTTGCTGTTTTGCATTTCTTTTCCTGTGTATCTCTGGTACTCTCGTGTTAAAAGCCAATATCTAAGTAGCAATTTCTGAGAAGCAAATTTCATGTTATTTCTGATAAACTTCTGTCAATTTTCTTCACAGTGGGTTGCTTTCTGAGCAGCATCCTAAGCTTCTGTTTGACCTGATGCCCATCATATGGATAAAACCAAGTAAATATGTCTCCCAAGTAACTCTCTGTTCAACCCATTAGGATTCAGTGATAATGTAGTGACTTAATGTTTAAGTGGATTTGTTCCCCTTTTTGTGTTTTGCATTTATATTATTTTGGGATATCATTCTGCCTTATTTTGCTCTTATCTCATAGGATATACTTTTTTCCCCCAGTCCACACACTTCTTTTTCAGTCTAGAGTTTTCCATCAGTGATTTGATTCTAAACTTTTTTTTTTTTTTTTTTTAACATCTCTTAGTGATGGGTGGTTTTGACACAATATCCAGGTAGTGACTATAGGAAACTCTTCAGCCTGGGAGCCAGCCAGGTGCCCTCAGGCACAGATATTGTAAGCCACATGGGGTGGGGCAGGTTTTCCTCCTTGAGGAAGCTTCTTCTCTCCTCCCTCCTTTGGCAATCACCATTTTCACACAACTAGAAACAAACGAAGCTTATTCTTTTATTGCATTTTTTTTTAACCCTCAAAGAGATATAAATGAAAGCATTACAAGTCACGCTTCATTAAGGTTACCATATGTCCCAATGTGACTGGGACTGTCCCATTTTAGCAAAGTTGACACCCCGCGGCCCTCCCCCACCTCCCATGCCCAGACCTGGTGATACTCTATTTGGTCTCAGTTTCAACTCTAAAATTCTAAGTCTACCCATAATCACCACCCACCCTTTGCGTATTTTCATCATTAATGCAGTTTAATTACAACTAAGTATGTGGCTTTAGCTTAGACTTATTTTTTTCTTTATTTTTAAAGGAAAGGTGCAGGCAGGAATGAAGGCAAGTTAGGCAGACGTGAAAAGAGAGGGGAAAGAAATACTTCTATTTATTTTTATTTAGTTGTTCATCTTAGTTATTCACTAGGTCCCAGTACACAAACCCAGGTCCTTGGAGTGTATGTGGCTTATGCTCAGCTGGAAGTGGTAGACCTAACAACTATTCCACCAGGGCGTACCTAGAAAGATTTCTAATATCTCATATCTGGTTTTTAAGGAGTATACATAGGTTCTTTTTGTAAGTAGGTGAGAGATGGTATTTTTCTTAGTAACAAGCTACTGAAAACAAATAGTAACTTCAACTTCTACCTTTGGATGTTTTTTGTTTATGTTTTTTGTATTAAAGCTCTAAGGAGCCCTTTTTTTTTTTTTTTTTTTTTTTGCACCTTCCCTGTAGGTAGAATCTGGAGCTAGAATCCTATAGTATCTGAAATCACTTGTGTCACAACCAGGATATGCCAAATGTAAAAAAACAACTTTATAATCTTTAATTATCATAATCTTAAATTTAATTTTGTCATTTTATTACAAGATACATAGTTTCTCTTCTATATCAATGTTCCTTTATCAATAAATATACTTTTTTTTCAAGCTAAAAAATCTGAAATTATCAAGTCAGATGCTTATGTCTGTCCACTCTACAAGACAAGTGAACGTAAAGGAACTCTTTCTACTACGGGACATTCTACGAACTTTGTTATTGCCATGTTGTTAAAAACGGACCGACCCATTCAGCACTGGATCAAGCGTGGCGTTGCTTTGCTTTGTCAGTTGGACGACTAAATTGGACACATTTAAAAATAATATCTGAACAAAGTGAAAATACTTCAAATTACATGCATCATAAAACTAAGTACTTTGGTAGTGTTCTTATAGTTTTTGTGAATGATCTTTGCATTGTTTTCTTCCCTGATATATTACACCTGATTGGAATAGCCTTCTAGATAAAGTCTTGAGATCATAGTCAGACAGCTGTGGAAGGAAAACATGAAATTTTTCTTTGAAGCATATGAAAAATATTTAAAACTTTTATTTGGGGGATTTATATGTATGTGGAAAACATATTTTGGGAGACTAACTGGATAAAACTAAGCATTTTAAAAAGTATTTCTTTTCATAAGTGTTGTCTTTTTTTCAACCTCCGTAATGGGTTACTTTCCACTCACCTACATGAGGTGATTACATACAAATATTTCAGATAAATGTGTAAAGTCGTAAATAAGGAAAATATTAAAACAACTTCAGAACTCTTTTTCTCATACTTTTAAAATAGTAGTTCCTTGTCTAACCGTGCCCCATGACGAAGAAAGGAAACAACGCTGTACCCTGATGTAGAGGGTAGCCATGCTCATCTGAGGTGGGGTGTACTGCTTGGCATGTGCTTCATGGATTTGGGAAATGCCAAGTGCTCTCATCATGATTTTTCATAGTTAAAACTTTTTATTATTTAGTATGCACTAATAATATTAGTATGTAGAATACATAAATAATTTAAAAACATTTCAGTAAGACAATTTTAGTCACAGCTGTGTGGAGTTAATTCCTTCCTTAGGATTCCCAGGTTACAGTTCTGTAACTCAAAGAAAATGTGGGTGCAGCTGCTCTTGTTTGCTATGTGCATAAGTCTTAAGAAAATGAATTCACTTCACATGGCCACCCTCTTGCAAAAGCTTTTTATCCCAGGAGTAAAATGTTTAATCCTTCAAGTTTAATGAATATAGCAGTGAAGAAAAGAGATCATGTTTCCAAACAGAGCCAAACAACATGTAAAAAACAAGGAGAATGTGCCAGACTGTCTTATGATCAAGTATTTATAGTAAAGCTATTAATGGAATGGTCACTACAGAGGCGTGGAGCTCCTAAATATAAATGAAAATTCTGATGTGCTAATCTCCCACAGTGGAAACTTCAGTGATCTTCTAAAGGATATAACAAAGGTAAAAAGTCTTTGATATGTGAACAAACCTATTCTATGTTGAAACTAAAATGCTCTTTTAAAACCATTGAGTTATTGCCTAATCAAATACATTGATTCCTTACTGTCAGTATTCCTGATACAGGTTATATTATGAGAGTACATTTATTCCTGTAACATGTTTAGTTTTAGTCTCTGCTAAGTAAAATATTTTCCGCATAATGTTCACTGTGTATAAGATGTGAGTGCTACATTCACTGAGAAAAATTTATTAGCTAAGTCTAAATAAAATAGATCGATATGAGTAATTTTCATAATTATAATGGCAATGACCTAAGTTTTATGTGAAAGTTGTTTTTCCTGAGTAATCTTTAAGTAATTGACTCCTTGTAGACACTTCTATTTTACGTTTAATCTGTGACAGTTCAGAATACTGTTTTATATTCATGGAAAACATTTTAATTGACTTTTATTTTCTAAATTTTGCATTTTCTTTGATCAGTCCTATCAATTTTGTACTTTTCTGAATCTTATTTACAACTTTAAGCATTTAGTTATCTGATTTCACAACTGGAAAAAATGTTTTCTACTTCATTTTGATTTTAAAGTAAATCTGTCTGCATTTCACATGGATAATTATACCAGTGATGAAGACCTAGATGATGACTTTGATACTCAGCTCATCATTCAACAGAGTTTACAGGATAGTCACAAGCCAGGAGCTACACAGCAGGCACCCGAGGTGGAGAGGTAAGAGTTTTCTGTTACTGGTAATGTAGAATATGTCTACAACAGGTGTATTGGTAATGCAAGACAGCAGAGAGGTTTAGAATCCAAGGAGCTGTCATTTAAATACCTATGAGATTTACCAGACAGGAAAATATTGGAAATAATTAAAAACTTATTTAGGCAGTAAGGAAAATAGTCAAAAGAAGGTTAGCAGCAAAACTGGGTGAGGAGATGCAGGCTGGAAATCAGAAAGAAGAAATACACGAGGCGATGAAGGGCTAGCAACGCTAACACTACCTGCCTTTGGAAAGCTAAATCCAACCAAGTTAATATAGAAAGCTTTCCTCAGCTTTAATGGGTAGGAGGGTGGGGTTCTGTCTTCAGCCTGCTCAAATCAAAAGGAAGAATTATGCAAATTTAAACCCAGGAGAGACTGATCCCATCAGAAGGGTGTGAATTTTGAGTTCTTTTCTGATGACACTAGGAAAGACTCCCTGGGTGCCTCCATGGTGGAAGACAATTGCCTTCAATGTGGGCAGTCTGCAGGCAATGTCTGAGCAAATGCTTTCTGACTGCAAAGCGTAGCATTCTCAGCTCTCTGGGTAGTGACTTGTTTTCCTGGGGTGCTAACTGGATTTGCGAGGGGTGGTAACTTCTATTTGCTTGCTGGAGGTAAAACTGGATAAATGTTTTAATTCTAAGAGATTTTATAGTTAAATATAGATGACGAAGTACATCAAATCTATAATATATTTTAAACTAACAAATTCATGAAGTGATCACTGTGTGCCAGACTATTTCAAGTATTTCATAAATATCAACTCATTTAAATTCTAATTCTCATTACCTCTCTATGTGGCAGGTACTCTTATTATCCCCATTTATAGATGAGGAGACTGAAGAGGCAACAGAAAAGTTAGGAGACTTACCCAAGGCCACAGAATTAGTAAGTGGAGAGCCAGGCAGCCTAGCTTTTACATTTTTTGTGTTAGGTTTAGGAATCATCTTTAAAATAATCTTTAAATAGTTAAAGTTTTGTAACAAAATTGGGTTTATTAGATTGTATTAACCTTGTGATTAAGACATTTTAAGTATTGAGTAACAGTTTGAAGTCATGAACATAGGTTGAAAGACATAAGAGATTTTGATTGAGTACTGAAATGTTTCAAAGAAATTGAAATTTTGACTAGAGTTACAAATTTTATCTATATATTCACAAAAATTATGCACTACTTAGGAAGGTTTGGTGATTTGGTCAGGTATTTGAAAGAATTAGGGAAGTAGAATGTACTTGTGACAGGTGCAATAATGTCCCCCACCCACAACAGATACATGTCCTAACCTCTGAATCTAAATCTGTGGAGAATTAAGGCTGCAGATGATTTCAGGATGCTGATCAATTGACTTTAAGATAGGATGACGACCCTGGATTATCTTTGGGTCCAATATAATCACAGTGCAATGGCCCTTAAAAGTAGAAGAGAGAGAACTGAGAGATGGAGAGTGGAAGCACAAGAGCCAACATTTCTGCTTTGAAGACAGAGGAAGGGGAGTCCATGAGCCAAGAAATGTGGGGGAACACAAGGCTGGAAAAGGAAAAGAAACACATTCTTCCCTGGAGTGTCCAGAAACAGTGCAGTCTGCTGACCCTTGACTGTAGCCCAGAGAGACTCATTCGTATTTCTGAATTGCAGAACTCTAAGATAATAAATGTATGTTATTAAGTCATAGAAAACTAAAAGGATACCAAGTCTTTAAGTAGAGTTTTAAGTCTTTAAGTAGTTTTAAATGTTTAAGAAAATTTAGTTAACAAATTTTCAAGAATTTATTCTCTTCAACCTGAGTTCATTAAATAATCAAAAAGAAAATGAAGCGACAATTCTATTTACTAAATTTAAAAATAATACAACATTTGTAAGTTGAGCTTAAAACAATTTTAACTATTTTAAAATAATATTACTTTAAAAAGTACAAATAGCGTTTGGGCATGAAGTCTAACAATGCATATTTTTTAAAGTCAAACTATGATTAGTTATCATTTTAAAAAATAACTTTTGCTAGAATCATTGACGTTGTAGAGTCGTCATTAAATTTTACCATTAAAATTTTGCCATGTAATAATGTCACATTTCAGTCCTGGGCAGACTTGATTCAGTTAATCAAACATTGATTTAGGGCTTATTGTGATCAGTCCTTGCTGGAAAGAAGCTAACAGTCTAATGAGGGAAAGCAGATGTGGGAGAGACGTTTCCCAGGACACAGTAAGGGCCTCGCTCTGTTCTGGAAGGATTGCTATTAAGTTTCAGTCACTGTATCCTGGTTAACTACTATTGTCTTTACCTTTTCCTTTTGTTTTACGTCAAATGCTTTAGTTTTTTCTTCAGTTTGGGAATTAACTTATCTATATATTTTTTTCTGTACAGCTTTCATTCCCATTTGAGTGCTAACTACAAGAAGATAATTGCAGCAATAGAGATAGTTAAGTACTCTTCTTCTTCAACTTGTGGTAAGGTGTAATAGAGACAGGGCAGCACTTACCCTCCAAGTTCAAGAAGCCTGCATTCAGAATCTCACAAATGAACCCTGTGGGCTCCACAGCTGTTTGTCAAAGGTCTAATGTGGCCTGGCTGGGATAAAATACCTTAGCATGTCTTGACAAGGGTCTCCTGGGTTCCTCCATGGACAGAGGTGTTTTTCTGTTTGTGGCAAGACAGGGTTTTGACAGGCCCAGGTAATGTGGAATGCTCGATGAAAGGCCTTATTGCAAATATGTTTGTGTCATTTAAATTTGTCTGTTGTAAACGGTAGTGACAGAATTCTGTTGTCTCATGCACTAAGCCTGATGGTGAAATGCAGAGGTAGTATGGGCTGTCTTGTGAATTAGTTCTCACTTGTTAATAGGTGAGGAAGAGGCATTGTCAGACTTGACCAAGTGCCATTCTGCTTTCGATGAAGCTGATGAGCTAGGCTGGCTTCCTTTGCATAAGGCTGCAGTGCAGTTAAATAAGAACATTTTGGAAATAACCCTGAAAGGTAAACAAACTACCTATAACTCTTGTTGATGCTCCCGAGAAATAAATTTATTTCTGTATCTTAACCTGTGCGGTCTCATGGATTTATTTCAGCTTCAAAGCCCTGTGTGTGGGAGCAAACCACTCACAATGGAGAGACACCACTCTTTTTGGCTGTCAGCAACTGCCTCCTAGAAAATGCTACTTTTCTTCTTGTCAGTGGCTGTGATCCAAATGCCAAGAATTTTGAGGGCACTTCTCCTCTTCTTACAGGTAAATTGGCACCTTGTTGGTGGTGCTGAGTCTCCTCGGTGCCCGCAGGTCTCAAAGGTGGCTTTCTGTGCAGAGTTGTAGCACTGTCACCCTGGTCCCAACTGACCAGACATGGGTACCTGACCCTCATGCTTCCTGCAGGCTGTCCTGTGAGGTAGCCTCGTACATGATCTCTGCCCAGATAGAACTAGCAGCTCATTTTGCATGGTGCCTTAGCTGAACCAGATTATTTGGGTGTAAGAAATATAAGAGGGGGAGCAGATGAGGGAGAAGCAGCCCATATTCCAGCAAAGGTGGCAGATTGAACATGAACTAATTTTGCATCCTCCTGAGTCTTCACTCAAGTTACAGGTGAGTAATTGTTTAGAAGGGAGAAGATAAAAAAGAATGGGAAGGACAGGAGAGGGAACAATAGCAAGACTGTTTCCTGAAATCTGGAGAACAGGTGGAGGAATAAGAAAGGAATAAGAAAGGCCAATCTTAGTTGGTAGTGGGGAATGTGAGAAGCAGCATGATTAACCAAAGATCTGGAAATTGTTGACAATACCTCTCTGAATGCAGGTGAAGGACAGGCAGCTAAAATAGAAAGATTGGTCCTTAACTCTTAATTATAGGTAGGTTGCCAAGGACTAACTGAGGAAAGTCTTCGACAGAGATAAGCAACTTGGAAGAAACATTGTTTAGGAAAATTTTCTCTAAGAAAATTAATGAAATGACAGGATATTACCAAAGAAATCAAACTATAGAACAGAAAACACTTGAAAATTTAAAAATTAAAAAAAAAAAATCAAAACAAATGCTGGAAGATGAAATTTAGAAAAGCTTCAGTAGAAGATAACGAAAGGAAAATAGGGAAAAAATAAGAAAACAAGAACGATGATTCTAAAGAAACAAGCTGTGAATAACAGGGATGTTGGAAAGAGAACAAATAAGATAGAGGCTGTGTATGAAAACTAAGGGCGTATGTTTCAGAATGAAAGAGCATACTAGATTCCAGCTTAGTGAATTTAAAACACTCAACACCTTTGATACTTCGTATTTCCAGTCTACGAGCACTTAAAGCACATTACACATTGTTATGAGCAGAATTCACAGATTCTGTGCTCTGGCACCTAGTGCTCTGTGCTCTGGCTCTTACACACAGTCGGGTCAGCAACTGGTCACTAGATGGGTAAGTGGGAAACTAAGGTGTTTCAGGATCTTAAAGGATCCTAAGGACTGTGAAGGATTAAGGATCATCGCCCAAATATGAGTTACTGCATAAATTCAGAAAAGCCAGTTATTAGAAAACCTTGGTTAATAAAACGAAAGGTAAAAAATAATTTTCTAATAATTGCGGGTTTTGTTTTGCTTCATTTAGTGCAGCTACAAGTATTTCTAGGACTGTACTAGGTATTTAAGTTCCCATTTTCTTGAGAAAATAAAGATGATAAATGATAACTTTTTTTATATTTCTGTTCCTCAGCCACATGTCTAATAGACAACACATACATGATCATGGCTTACATAAAAGTCAATTCCCTATTGATGTAAAACACTATTAATATTATTTGACTGATTATGTCTCATTTTACAACCTGCTTCCTAAACATAAAATGTTGACAAATGGGAATAAGTAAAAGAGTCCGTCTAGAAGCTGAGGGACACTAGCTGATCTGATACTCTGGCTTTAACTTCCTGGTGAATGTAATGCCCACCTTACTTCTAATTTCCCAGCAGTTCTACGTGACTCCTACGACATGGCTTCGCTGCTGATCAGCTATGGGGCAGACGTCAATCTGCGATGTGTCAATGAGAGGACAGCTCTCCATGAAGCGGCCAAACTAGGCAGACAGGACATGGTGAAGCTTATGCTGGCCTCTGGAGCACACCCTGACCCCCAGAGCTCCTATGGGTTCACTCCTCTTGCTCTTGCAGCCCAAAGTGGACATACCAATATCATGAAAAAATTACTGCAGAAAGGCAAGATTTTCTATCTGATCAGCACACTACCAAGGGGGTAATGTGATCCACGCATTCTGCTCTTCGCAGAGAGCTTCAAATTAGTAGAAGCTAACATTTTACTTAATACATTTGATAAAAGTGTGCTCATGCTGGCTATTGAAAAGCTTCAGAGTGTTGGATTTATTTGATGTGAAGTAATTTCACTAAAATTACTATGATGCAGGTTACTCTTTTACTTAATGTTCCCTGACCATGCTAAGAGGATTTCTAAAATTATTTTTAAATTATTTTAGTATTTCACATTGTTATATGCTCATTACTGAATTTGCACCTCAGTCTGCGTGCCTTTCACATCACCCCCCCCACCAGTATGTGTCCTTTCCGCCACTGTGCTAATGCCTCACTCCCTGGTTCCACCCTCATCCTGTGAATTTTGTGGAGGATTGTCCATTTGCTTGCTTTCTTTACATTCCACATGAGTAAAACCAGAGCGTGACTGTTTTTTTGTTTTAAAACTTGTTTTGGTGGTGATGTCCTTTTCCAGACTCCTAGAATCATAGACCCAACCACAGTCTAAGTCATGAAGCAACCTAAGCTATTAGTCAGATGGTTAAATTTAGGAAATTCTTCCTGATTCTTTATTTGGGGTCCCAGTTCTTGTAATAGCACCTGTCAGAGAAGGGAAAAGCAGCTTACACACTGAGTGCTTTCTAAGCACCAGGTATAGTTGCCTCATGTGATCTTTTAAAAAACTCTGTGGTAGGTATTGTCCTCATTTTGCATTTGAGGAAAGTGAGGGTCAAAGGTGGCGCCAGTTGGAGTACTTCCTTCACACACACCCTCCCCTGCCACCAGTGCTGTGGCTTCAGAGAACTTTGGCATTTATTGTCTCTGATATTTTTAGATAATGTAGTATCTAAAACTTTTACAAAAGACTTAATGAAGTCTTTTTTTAATGAAAAATAAATCTTTATTTTTCCCTTTATTTGTGTTCAGAGGTCATCTCTTTTTAACAAGATGTTGAAAAGTTTTTAATGTTCCAGATGGCCTTCTGCTTTTTTAAGACTTACTAAATCTTTCCTGTCATTTAAGAAAGGCTACTTTCCTGTCAGTGACCATAAGCCTTTTTTTTTTTTTTTCAATTTAGTTTAAAAATAATAAAAAAGAAACACACCACCATGCCCTAACCCTTTCTACCCCTACTGTCACCCTTACCCTCGTCTTCTCTGGTACCATAGTTCTGATGTCTAAGCCTGCTGGTTTAATTTTGTTTTATCAGTTTCATTTACTTAGTGTCCTTATAGTGTACATATTGGTGAAATCATCCAATACTTGCCCTTCTTCTGACTTATTTCTCTTAGCATAATCCATTTTGCTATATAAATGGCAAAATTTCATTTTTTAGGACTGAGTAGTATTCCATAATACGTATATACCATATCTTCATCTAATTGTCAGTGGGCACTTTAACTGTTTTCATGTCTAAGCTATTGCATAAATGGTGCAATAAACATGGTGTTCATATAACTCTGAGTTAAAATTTCATATTCTGCAGAGAGACACCCAGAAGTGTGATTGCTAGATCCATACATTAGTTGTTCTTTTTTTGTTTTCAAAAAATCTCCATATTATTTTAAAAAAGTGGTTATACCAATTTATACTCCCACCAACAATATATGAGGGTCATTTGTTATTGTCTTTTTTGACATAAGCCATTCTTACAGGTATGAAAAATATCTCATTGTGGAGTCCTTAATGCTTTTTTCCTATATTCTCTTATCATCTGTAAACCAGTAAGTTTCACCTCTCTGTTCTGGATTCCTTTTATTTCTTCTTCTTGTCTAATTGCTCTGGCTAAGACTCTAAAACTAAGTAAAATAGATGTAGTGTAAAGGTGGATCTTAATGGGAAATCTGATTTTTATCTGTGGGTTTATATGTTGTCTTTATTATGCTGAGGTTCTTTCTAGCCCTGTTTTATTGAGTTTTGATCATAAATGTGTAAATGTTGTCAAATGCTTTTTCTGCATTTCTGTTGATCAGACCACATGAGTTTGTTGTTTTGTTCAGGTGTATCATTACATGAATTGATTCGCACATGTTGAACCATTCTTGCATGGAATAAATCCCATTTGTTCATGTTCGATCCTTTCATTGTGTTGGTATGAGAGTAATGTTGCCATCATATAATGCATTTTGAAGCATTTCCCCTTCAGTTTTTGGGGAAAGTTTAAAAGTAATAGATGTAGTTCTTTTTCAGGGGTTTGGTAAAATTCACTAGTAAAGTCATCTGGTCCTGCAATTTTACCTTTTGGAAGACTTTTTATTACTGTTTCAATTTCTGTACTTGTAATTGATCTGCTTAGGTTTTTTATATTTCCTCTTGATTCAGTCTTGGCAGTGAGTTCTAAAAAGGTATGCATTTCTTCTAGATTATGTACTTTATTGGTATAATTATTCATAATAATCTGATACATTGTATTTATGGAATCTATTGTAGCTTGTTTCCTTTCTGATTCTGTTTATTAAAGTTTTTTCTTTTCCTTTCTTTTTTTTTTTTTTTTTTTTGTGAACCTAACTAAAAGATTTGTTGATCTTGTATCTTTTCAAAGAACCTTAGTTTCTTTGATTTTTTTTGTATTGTCTTCATGGTTTCGTTTATTTGTGCACTTGTTTTAATTAGAGGAAGGAAAGCGGGCAAGATTGAAGGCAGGCAGGAAGAGAGAGGAAGAGGCATTTTATTTATTTAGTTGTTCATTTTAGTCCCTGCCTCCCCACCCCCGTAGCTCTGGGCCGCAAACCCAGGTCCTTAGGTTTTATGTGGACTGGGTTTAACACCCAAGTCACCAGGGTATGCCTGTGTATTGATTTTTATAATTTCCTTTCTTCTCCTGCCTTTTGGTTTCTTCTTTTGCAAAATCCTTTAGGTTCTTAGGTTAAATTGTTTGAGATTTTTCTTTTCTTTTCTTTTGATAGAAGTCTGTATTGCTATTAACTTCCCTTTGAATATCACTTTGCTGCTGGTAATTTGTGTCTTCATTTGTTTCTTTTTCTTTTTCTTTTTTTTTTTAAAGAAAAGGGCAGGCAGGAATGCAAGTAAGTAGGCAGGCAGGGAGAGGAGAGAGTAGGAAGATGCATTTTATTTAGCTGTTCATCTTGGTGGTTTTCCCTGGCCCTGGAACACAAACCCAGTCCTTGGGATGAACATGACATGTCCAGAGAGCATGACTTAACCGCTAGACCACCAGGGTTGCGCCTCAATTTTATTTAATTTCTACTTTAATTTCCTTCTTGATCTAGTGGTTATTTAGAATGCATGTTATTTAGTATCTGCATGTTTGGGATGTTTCTCCTTTTCTTGTTGTGGTTGATTTCTAGTTAGTGTTGTACAGTGAAGATACTGCTATGATTTCAGTCTTCATAAATTTGTTAATAGTTGTTTTGTGTTCCAACATATGGCCTTATCCTTGAGAATAGGAACTTGAAATAAAATTGTTTTTGGATGGAATGTTCTATAAATATCAGTCTCATCTGATCTTGTTCATCATTTAAGAGAATTTTTTCCTTATTTATTCTTTGGTTGATCGTCCAATGTTTAAAGCATGGTAAAGTCCCCTACTATTATTGTGGTTATCAGTATCTAAAGTTCTGTTAATTTATGTATTTAGATGTCCCTTCATTGAGTGCATCTATATTAGGCTGCATCTTGTTGATGTAGTAGGCCCTCAATCATATAATTATATAGTGATTGTGAATATATGTACATATATATGTACAGATGCTTGCACCACTTCCCCCCTCGCCAACTAGATTAATAAATTGAAAGCAGAAAGCATTTTGTTTCTTTGATGCTTAGTGCTTTGCTAAAGTAGCTACCCAATATGCTTTTTACGGGTAGTATTTTTATGAATGCTTAAGCAGGACACTATTAAGACTTTTTCCATAACAAGACTCTTTCTCCTCTTAGGAGCGAATGTTCTTGGTCAGGCCTCTGATTCTTCTTCCATCTTACTTGAAGCTGCTAGAGGAGGAAATCCAAACTCACTGACTCTCTTGTTAGAGTATGGAGCAGATGCCAACATCCCTAAGAATTCAGGCCACCTACCCATTCATGTGGCCGCTGACAGAGGCCACTTGTTGTAAGTTCAATTACACTGTTACAAATTTAAAAAAAATAGTAATTTGCTTTTTCATTTATTGAACAGCTTTTGGAAACTTTATTATCTACCTCAATCTTCCCTTTTAAAGATAAGAAATTCCTGACCAGCCAGAAAATGGTAAAATATTCTTCATGTTAACAGAAACTATTTTAAAATGTACTTTGAAATTCTCTCTTAGAGCCTTAAAGATTTTGGTTCCAGTTACGAATTTTGCTGCCATTAAGCAGAGTGGCATCAGTCCAGTTCACTGTGCGGCTGCGGGATCGCACCCTGAATGCCTGGAGCTTCTCATTCAGGCTGGATTTGATGTAAATTTCATGCTAGATCAGAGAATTCGCAAACACTATGATGATCATAGGAAGTCAGCTTTGTATTTTGCTGTATCAAATGGTGACCTTTCTTCAGTTAAGTTGCTTCTGAGTGCTGGAGCTCTGCCTAATCAAGACCCAGTTAACTGCCTCCAGATAGCCCTAAGGATGGGCAACTATGAGCTGGTAAGTCTGCTGTTACGGCATGGAGCCAACGTGAACTACTTCTGCAGAGTCAATCCTTTACATTTCCCATCAGCACTACAATACACCCTGAAAGATGAAGTCATGCTCAGGATGTTGTTGAATTATGGGTATGACACAGAGAGATGCTTTGATTGTCCTCATGGAGACAAAGTTCATCCCTTCTATACTTTTGAAGGTTGGACATCAACAGTTATCAAAGATACTATGGTAAGTCCAGTTTCATGTGTATCATCTATATTATATAGTTATTACTGGTGTCCCTGACCTACAATGGATAAGACCATCCATTCTTTCCATAAGTTCATGGTTGGAAAGATTTTTTTAAAAAAAAATTTTCTTGAATATTGCATTTGAACATTGTTTTGAGGTATACATAATAGCAACTTCGTATATGGCCCAATAACTTAACCACTATTTCCTTTCCTCCTCTTCACTTTACAATTAATCCCCTTTACCCTGTTTTGCCCCCAACCCTCTCTATCTTTTGGTAATTTTTGATTTGCCCCTGCCCCACCACTGCCCCCAAGAGTCTGCTGCTGTTTGAATGAGTTTTTTTTTTTTTTAGTGTTTGTCATTTTTTGTTTTTTATCTCTGTACACAAGTGTTATCATATGATGTCTTTCTCCTTCTGGCTTATCTCACTAAGCACAATTCTCTCCCAGTCCATCCATTTTGCTACAAGTGGCAGGATTCCTCGCTTTTTGATGGCCGCATAGTATTCCATCGTACATACCACATCTTTATTCACTCATCTGTTTATGGGCATTTACGTAGTTTATGCTCTGACTTTTGTGAATAATGCTGCAGTGAATGTGGGGGTGCAAATACCCCTTCAAGTAAGTGTTGTATTTTTAGGGTAAATACCCAGTAGGGGAGTAATGGGATCATATGGAATTTCCATTCTCAATTCTTTGAGCAATCTCCAAACTGCTTTCCAGAATGATCTCATCATTTTACACTCCCACCAACATTGTGAATTACAGAGTTCCCTTTTCTCCACATCCTCTCTGGCATCTGTTTCTTTTTGGATGATAGCCATTCTCCCAAGTATGAGGTGAATCTCGTTTTGATTTGTATTTCCCTAATGTTAAGACACAAAATGTCTTTTCATGAACCTGTTGGCCATTTGTATGTCATCCTTGGATTAAGGTCATCAGCTCATTTTTTTTTATTAGATTGCTTTTTTGTTGTTGTCTAATTTTGAGTTCTTTTCATATTTTGGATATCAACCCCTTGTCAGAAGTGTGTCAGGCAAATATCTTTTCCCATTCAGTTGGATGGCTTTTGTTTTGATGTTTCTTTTGCTGTGCAAAAGCTTTTTAAAGTTTGATATAATCCCATTTATTTTGGATTTTATTCACCTTGTGATAGGAGTCAAATTCCAAAGATACCTCTTAGGGGTCTATATCCAGTAATGTTTTGCCTAAGATTTTAATATGATAAACTCAATATAAAAAAAAGTGGAAAGATGGAAAAGGTAAAGGAACAGTTATGAGGAAAAAGCAGTAACTAGGTAAGAGTTTCACAAAGCAACATGAGAAAGGTTTTGAAGAATTTATGCAGTCTTATTTACCAACTGTGGCTTTTCTTTGAATACGTGCATTATTTCATATGCTTTCAAGTTCTCAATACCTGCATCACAAGGTTTTAATTTTTTTAACAATCTCTTTTAGCTGATACAAGAATCACAATCAACAGTGAATATCCCTCCTTCAGACTCTTTTTTTCTTGGCTTTTTATCACATTAGTTTCCTATTTTTCACCTTACTAATCAGTCACTATCTTCCCCAACTTCAAATAATTGCCAACCTTCAGATCTCAAGTATTACCTTCTCAAAGAGGCCCTTTCCTGTCTACCTTATTTAAGGTAGTCCCTTCCTAAATCATTCATTTATCATGGTATTCATTTCTTTTAATGAACTAACCACTTTCTGATATTATATTTACTGATTATATCTTCTTACATATACATGAATGTAAGTTTTTATTTCCACTTTCTTCAGCTTACAGGTCTGTACTTGAAGAGTAGATAATTGGATTCATAATATCAAATCTGAAAAAATAAATGAAATGGCAGAGAAAGCACTTTGAATAAATTTTAAAAGTGAAAGGCAAAATATTTTTAGGTTATGACTAATGTAGAATGTGGTCTTTAGGCATATTTCATCTTGTATTTTTCCTCTTATCCTATATATTACTTGACTTCTTATATGGACATTTGTCTAACAGCACATAAATGACTTAAAGGCAAAAATTATCACAACCCTCAGGTATATGGTAGAAATAGGTTTTGAGCAAGTGAAAAACCAAAACAAGGCAGCTCTAATAAGATGGTCCATTACCCTCTCATATAAAGTCCAGAGTAAAGAACTTTAACTGGACAGAATCACAATTCATAGGAGAAACTCACTTTCTGCTTCCAGCCAGCAGGAAGGCAGGCAGAAGCAGCAGCACACTTAAAGGGGATCAGGGAGTTATTCACATTTCTTACATCTCATTGGCTAGAATTTATTCAGGTGGCCACATCCATGTACAAGTGAAGCTGGAAATGTAATCTTTATTCCACAGAGGCATGTGGTCAACCAGAGAGGATAATAATTACAATGTCTCTTTCACACCCTCATTACATTTCACATAGTTCTGATGACATATAGTCATCACATTTATTTTTGCAAAATGTAAAACCTAAGAAATAGGTTTTCTTGGTTAATGCCTTAGTTTTACAAATAAGGAACTTGATTGAGACTTTGCTTCCTGTGTTTACTGCTCTTTTGATGACTGTTAAACTATAGTTTTTCATTTACTTTCACTTCTGATTTTTCTCCCTCAGTTCTGTGAAGTAATAACTCTGTCGTGGCTGCAGCATCTCTCTGGAAAGGTTGTTAGGGTGATGCTTGATTATGTTGACCGAGTTCGGATCTGTTCAAAGTTGAAAGCTGTGCTCCAAAAACAGAGGCTCTGGTCAGAAATCCACTTTATTTTGAGTGAGTTATCTTTCTTGTAAAGGATCTTATAAAAGACACTAATTATATTCTTATTTGTTTTGTAGCCCATTCTCCGCTGGCTAAAAGATTGACCTAAGGAAACCAAGAAAAATGCTATTCCTATCTAAAAAAAATGTTAGTTTATAACTAGTTAATTTGTACTTATAATTTCCCAGATGAAATCTGTTAGGTAACTACTTATTATATAGGCAGGTAGTACTTTTCTCCTAAATGGGGACTATGGATCACTGCAGACAGAGGGAATAAAAGGTTTTTGGCCTGATCCTTAGGGGCAGGACAAGGGTGTTAATACATGTAGATTTAAGGACTTTTGGTCACACAGGACAGACCCACAACTGACACTGAGTCTTTGGACTCTAACCTGACAGGACTCGGAAACCGTATCTATAAGTAGGGTTGCAGTGAGACGTGAAAGCTCTTTCCCTAACAACTTTCTAATTTAGTCACAACATGAAATCTTTGGCTTAAGTATAAAATACCTTGTTAACTACACCATAATTAAGATCTCCAAAAAAATGAAGCAATTCTTTTTCCTTTTGGACAAAGTGCCTTTTTCTTTTATTTCAGCAAATCCTCGCTCCCTAAAACATTTGTGCCGCCTAAAGATCCGGAAGTGTATGGGACGTTTACGTCTGCGCTGCCCCGTCTTCATGTCATTCCTTCCACTACCCAATCGGCTAAAAGCTTATGTCCTTTACAAAGAATACGACCTTTATGGACAAGAAATTTCCACAGGAACCTGGTAAACAAACTATTCTGGATGAAAAGGTAATAATTCTGCAACTGTATTTCTTAAAATTTGACTTACAAGTGATCCACATTTCTCACTTGACCTAGCAACTAAAATCTCAATGCAGTCTGCATTCTTTAAAAAGTAGCTCCGAACGTTCACTTCTTCATAGATGGCTAGCTTCTGAAAGGCAGTTTTAAAAACAAATAAATAAAATCCAACCAGTAGAAATTCATTTAACTGAAATATATCAGTTCTAATTCTGTACTGATCTTATATTAAATGTATGAATTCAAATTTCAACTTGGTGAAAACAGATGCCAACCACTGATTAATTCAAAATCATTCTTCCAAGTCTTTAATGTCTTAGTGATTGCACTGAATATTTATTCTCAGTACATGATCTAGAAATTAGCTGTTCTTGTGCAAAAGTCCCAAGGCCAGCTTAGTGTTTGTGTACTTGCAGAGTCCAATTCTGAGTTGTGGGGTAGGTGATTCAGTCAAATGAAACAGAACCTTCAATTGCAATTTCTTCATTAATGGGAAACATGCATTCCTTCTTTCCGCAAAACCCTGGCTCATTTATGGTTGATGTGATCACTGAAATAGAAACTAAGTATTTTTCAATGAATGATGGCTTATAACTTTTGTACTTAGTCCAGTACAGGCCACACTGGTGGGGGACTCTTAGAGAAAACAGTTACAATATGTTAAATTTATTTCTATATATTTTATGCTGCCGGCAAGTACAGGTTTCTATATGTAGAAAGTAAGGAAAGGAACTGAGAAGACATTCACTCAACCACACTGTAGCATTTAGATGGTGCATCAACAGGGACAACAGAAGGGTAGGATGACGATGTCTGTTTTCACTGTTACCCAATCAGATAGAGGCCTGATGATTATGTTTAATCTTAGTATACTTTTTTTTAAGGATAATGTAGTATATTGTAGGGACTCTGAAGTTATACAAATTCTTTCTGATGTAGGGATTTGTGGCTATGACTATTTCAGTAAGCACAAACTTAAAATTATTTAAATGATAGTTTTTATATAAATATAAATTTGGCAAAACTAGCATGAATTTTTTTAGTGAGTACTGGTTTTTATGTATGTCAAAATACAAATATATTTAAGATACACATGCATTTATATGTTAATTCTGAAGTTCATTTCATCTACTCCACGGGCCTTCTAAAAGTCCATACATCTTATAAAATTCAAAACAAATTAGAACAGAGACTCCCAGTAGATGAAAGTAACTTGGTAAGAGTAAAACTATAAAGAATGCAGGGGATGAATATGAGTAAGTATTAAAACTACAGGCCCACGCCACTTAAGCTAGTGATACAATAACCTGCCCCTTGAAATTAAAGGAATTTCTTTGAAAAAGACAAAACATAGCAAGTATACATTATCTGTAATATGTCTAAGGCATATTTTTCCTCAAAGAAAAAATGGTCACCAGTGATGAATTAGTACTATTGCCCAGAAATGACAATTCTTTTTATTTTAGCTGCGATGAAACTGCAATGAAACTAGAAAACATCCAATTGTAAGCATCACTTGCAGAAGTAAAATTTAAAATAGTTATCAAATATTTCATTCAGAAAAGACTGTACAAAAACCATGACTTTATTATACATTAAAAATCCTCAAATTTCCTCAAGCCTTATCAGCAAATATGTTTTGACAAAATGAAAAAATAAATTCTCTACCCCACATCCATATGACCATCACATAAAGTTGAGTTCTTCCAATTCAATTCTAAAGGAAAATGTAGCATGATTTTCAACTGCTTATTTCATGATTAATATCAATTAAGAACCAATTCACCAACAAGTCACCAAATATACAAAGCAAGTTTTGCACTATAACTTAATCCCCAGTTCTTATATTAACTGAAGTAAATTACATATGAGTACAGCCAGAAGTGAATGGTTAAAAAGTATAATATAGTTCCAGTTTCATATCTTATGTATTCTTACTGTAGAAGAACAAAAATCTCATGAAATAATGTCAAACTTGCTAAAAATAAATGAAAGCCTTGCTTATTTGAATTGAATGTGTTTCAATATTTAGAGTAGTTTGAATGCTAGGGAGTTGTCAAATCTAATGTTAGTATTTTCATTGTATTAATTCAGGTGGCAGAGGCTGTGTAATACCTTCATAAGGCCTATTAGCATCTCTAATATTGAAATCTTAAACACTTGTAGTTCCTATATATAATTCAAAATTAACTGACTGTGAAACCTGAGAACTCCCTTGTAATTAAACACAAAGTAATTGTGGTAGACATGGCAAAACCTAGACTGGCTTTGGGGACTCTGTTTAAGGTAACAATTTCAGTCCCTTGTTAGCAAGTTTTCAAAAATTTTAAAGTAAGAATATTTTCCTGTCTTTTGACTTCATTACTACAGTTACTGTTCTCATACATAGGAGAATTAAGCAGACTTAATTTCAAAAAACCATTGTTTGAATCTGAGAAAGATATATCCCCAAACCTAATTCACCACCAAAGCATCCCAGCGCTAGAAGAGATTTCAAAGGATGACAAAGATCACCTTTAGCATTATGCAGAACCCATGAACAGCCTTCTTTAAATAAAAGTTTATTAAAGTTGATATCAAGATTTCTGTTTGGTGTTGGAATGCACTTTGGTTTGTACCTATGGACACAAGTGTGTTATTTTGGAAATTCCTATCAAAACATGACAAAGAATGGACAGACTTGTACTTCCTTTTAAGTCTATCAGTACCCTTAACTCTAGCCAGAGTGCACCACCTAGTAAAAACTATTAAAATGTTGACCACCTTCCTTAAAAAGTGACAATTTCCACCTAGGATCAATTAAGATAAAGATCTTAAAAGAATCAAATATTATCAATAAACATTATTCCCATTTGGCACATGAATAAAAAGAATATCATGATTCTATATATATCAATCTCATAGCTACAGAAAACTCTGCATAACAGTGTGAAGTAAGCCATTTCTTATTCAGAGCTAAGAAAAAACTACCAAAGAAAAAAGGCTTTGTCCTTATAAAATTAGTCTTAGTAGCTAATCTCTTGAAATTTTAAAATGTATGACTATGTAAAATATTTTACTCAATATATTTAACTTGTCTCTATATATGTTTACATGTGAAACATAGGAATATATTTTCTTTCAGTAATGTTAAAAATTCAAGGGAAGAAAAAAAATCAAGTTCTGACACAGTAGAGAATAGGCAGTAGAGAAATATTTTAACCTTGGCACCAGGCTAAAATCCTTCCGTGGTCAACTCTCCTATACTAAGCATTCAATTTCTTTTCGATCTTTCATGGAATTAGAACTTTTACTCATTTGAAGAGTACACGTATTTACAACAATTAGTGCAAATTATTCTAATCTCATATTAGTTGTTTGCTTTTGTGGATATAAAGGATTAATCAATATTTTATCAAAACATAGGGGTTATGAAAATACTGGGGTTATCAGTCTGAAATTTCAAAGATTACATTTTCTAAACTGGGAATTTTCACTTTATGTTTACTGCTTAATGTTACAGAACTTTTTTTGAAATGAAATGAAACTTGACTTTCAATAAAATTTCACGCAATGCATAAAATACAATGTATTATCCTGTTACAATATCTTTACATGTTCAGTTCTAATATATATTTGAACTAAAAAACTTTCTTTCAATAAATTTCAAAATCTTATTTTAACCATTACTGCTCTGCAGCAATAATTCAAGTCCCAACCTGAGAACTAAGAATGTGATAATAAAATGCCAAGGGCTGTGTCTACCTTAAATGTCTTTAGTTCAAGCTGCTTTCCCACTGGCATCAGGTATAGAATATCTGAGAACTGTGAGCAATCCAAGAAAGTGCCCTGAAGTCAACAGTACCACCTGCCACAATTTTTGCGACCTTAAGTCTAAAATCTATTTTATAAAAGTTCTATTGCACATTTAATATTGTTAAAATATTTTCAAACTTGTAGAATTCTATGTATGAAGGCTTTTGAACCTATTCTGTCAAAAGCTTCACCACTGTCAGTAAAAGGTTCCTAATGATAGACAGGGAACATCTCTGAGTATCTGAAGCTGAATAAATGATTTCTTATTGGTCATTGCCAATTACAGTGTAAGATAAATTCACAATATTGAAGGGAAAAAGCAGGTATAATTCCTTAGCAATCTACTTCAGGGAGATGAACAGGTTTCTTTTAGACATGTGGAATATGATGTCACTGCATAGTATATTGGTTTTAAGGAAAAAAAGAGTTGATGCACAACTAAGTCATCAAGGTCAATCTTATTTTAAGAAAATGAAGCTAAAACAAGCAAGTATAAACTCTAGTCTTGATATTTCAACAGAGTTGTTACCTTGTGCCATTTCACCACAGTAATTGTTGATAAATTCCAAGGGGGAAATATCAACCAAAAAGCAAAGGTAAGTTTATGCTTCTGACTCTCTTTTCTTTCCTTCTTCTCCCAAGTCACTCTCTTCTGACTGGCTGCTGCTAAGGACAACAAACTGCCCCTCATTACTGGCTTGGTTTGGTCTACTGGAAGCAGCTATCAACCGACTTTGTTCTTCCAAGTCCTAGTGGAAAAGACAGAAGAGAAACTAAGTTAATTATCTGCAATCAAATGAAAAAATGCAATTATGATACATACTTGAGAGCCACTACAATGCTTCTGTCATTCTTAATGTATGTATTCAAAATTCTGGAAACTTATTAAAGAGAAAGGCTACCATAACCAATGTAACATCATCAAAGTGAATTTTGATACATCCTTAGAAATCTCCCCAAAATCAATATTTCCCTCTTCTCCATTTTTATGGCTAAGTAACCACATTCAGACCATTGTTATCTTTCACTATACACAACAGTAAAAAGATTCATAATGGCTCAATGTACTCCCCACTCCCTGTTCCTCTCTCCAGTTTTCATCTTTGTTCAATTAATCTTGCTAAGTCAGTTGTCACCTTCCTTCAGCCCAACCTATTAAGGAAGCCTTTACTTCAGTGTCCTCTTTGCCACTTCCTTCTCCTTTGTCCACACATCCAATCCATTGCCAATTCTTGCTGATCTGTTCGCATTAAGAATCCCACGGGTATCTCCTCTTTTCCATGCTACAGCCGGCGCCACAACTGGCCCTCACAATCTCATGGATCACCTACTTAATGCAGTCTCTAGATTCTGTTCTGAAAATTTAAGGTTTTAAATTTATAAATATCTGTATTCCTAGAAGCCAATATAGCTTTCAGCAATGACAGCTAAGTCTATATAGCTTCTCAAAAGACCAGCTTTGATAGACAATCTTAGGATTGTCTGGAATAGGGCAAAAAGGAAGTTCTGATATGTTTGTTAAATAAAAAGTCACAATATATGTAACTGTCAGAAGACATGTCATCCTTTTCTGCTACGCTATGTATCACCTGGATGTGAAGCGACTGTATAGCAGACACAGACTTTGATTTGGAAATATTTTTCTTCCCTCAGCCTCAGTTCTTGAACTCTGGTCCTTAGACTTTACACAGCCTGCACCACAGTCACTGAGCCAAAGGGGCATGCATCATTTGGAAATTTCAATCTAAAAGTCATAGTGCTGAATTAAGGAAACTCCACATAAACATCACATAAAGGGTAGACTCTGAATTAGGATTACATACCTTTTCGATTTGTTTTTGTTTGCTGAGTTCTTTCTGTTGCTTTTCTTTTACTCTCTCTATTTCTTTTTGTTTTTCTGATGCCCTGCGATCCTGAACAGATGAATACAATTAATGAAATAACTAAGTTTTAGACTAATTAATATCTTTTTATGAATACAATTAATGAATGAAATAACTAAGTTTTAGACTAATTAATATCTTTTTATAATCTTTTAAAATATTTTGGCAATATTTATATGCGAAAACACACCAAAAATGTACACACTATGTTAGCGATCTGTCCAGATTTTAAATGCTATCTCAGCAGTAGCATTAGCTTAGCTAAATTATTTACTTGCTAATATGAAAGATTTGGTATCACTTTAACTTACATTCTTGGATAATTAAATGTCTTGAATTCTTACCAGTTCTGCATGCAAAGCTATCTGTTTTGCCAATCCAACAGAATCACAAATCTAAAAGGGGAAGAAGTAGAAAAACTCAAAACTTTTCACATCATAGTAATACTTTCAAGTGTCTAAATGTTACAAGTTTTGTAACTCACTATATACACTGCTTCAAACAAAAGCTGATTTAAGAACCAGCTCCCAAATTAGGCATGCGTTTTCTTTCAGTCATAGAGCTACCACTTCCTGATAACCAAATTCATTACTGAAATAGTAAAGCCTGCAAAGAAAGAAGCCAACAACTGTGACACTGTTCTCAATTGCAGGAGTGTGAAAATGGCTGATGATGGGAACATATTCCATCCTTAGGATAAGTCAATAAGGTCAGAAGACTGTACTGGCTATGAATATAATGTAAGTGGCCCAACTCATCAGCTCAGTGCTCTCTAGAACAGGCTTCCGTCAAGAAACTCAGCTGAACTAAACAAATTTTGGGATTTTTTTCACAGAAATTTTAGAAAGAACTTTGACTATGATAGATACTTCACAACAACCATATACCTTTTCCCCTTCATTGTTTGATTCAAATATATAGCAGACTGATGAGAGATTACTTTCACTTCTCCCTCCTGAAGTCCGAAGAACAAATCCAAAAAGTCTCTTATTTTCCTGGTGTGTAGCATACAAAACTACACTGGGTAATGGAAACTGTCACAGAAAACATCAGAAGCAAACATGAGATTTTTCAAACTATTACAATACTTAGATATACCAAACTCACGTACTAAAGGCATAATATTTTTTTTTTTTTTTTAACAGAATGGTAATCCAACAAGAAATAATGTCATATTTAGTTTGGATTACTGGGCAGAATAAGTTGTTGAATACTACATTATTTTACCGGTCATTAAGACATTTTACAAAGTCGAATTCAACAACAAAAATGGTTTATATTAAGTAAGTAGAGCACACACTTGCAACTATTTCAAAGTAGATAATTATACAATAAACTCAATCATGGTTACCTCTAGTCTATGACATGGGCTCCCTAGCTAAGGGAAAGTTATCTCACCACATTGTACTGATTCTTTAAGTTACATAGAATGTTCAATAATAACAGCCTAAAGAATAATCATAATTGATACTACAGCTTAATATACAGGATCAAAAATATATGTAAAGAGATACGCAAAACTCACCGTGAGCCTTGTAACTTGTGTCTGTGGATCAATTAGCCTATAATAATAATCAGAAGTTTGGAAAACAGGTTATGATTAGGCAAAGGTATGTAAATATTTTTCTTAAGTTTTTTTGAGGAAGAGGTTAGTACTTACTTTAAGCAATCACAAGTGACTAATAAATGTGATTCTGTCATACGAAAGATGTTATGGATGGCCCGGGCAGCTAATATTTGCCGCATTGTTTCATAAACAACATCTGGATTGTCATCTGTTTTTACCTCCATTGAACCAAGGAATCGAACAATAAATAATTGATGAAGAATAGAATCTACAACAGAAGATGGTACATTGTGTTTTTAAACCTAACATTTCTTAAAGAATAAATTATACCATCTTTTAGATTTTCCAGTGAAAAGATTCAATTTAGTCTAAGTATTTAGAAGTAAGCCCTATTTAAAGTATTCAGTTATAAAAAGATTAAGGTCTCAAATTCAAACAAAAGGTTATGCTTTAACAACTTGTGGTTCTGAGTGAAAATTCCTGTGCTTCTTATAACTATAAGCCTGAAATTATATCAGAATATTACTGGAAAAAGAAAAGTTATGCTCCAGTGTAAGAAGAAAACATTAGCTTTAGGAATAGTTTAGAGGCTATCTTATGCATTCAAGAATTTGACTTACGAAGTTAAAAGTATGATAGCTATAATTTTGTGTGAATAACAAAATCTTAAGACCAATTAAGTTCTACTGCTTTACGTGTACTATGAGTAAAAAGGAAAAATTATGAAATAAAAACATTAAAAACAGCATAAGGAAGAAATGTAAATAACATTCTTCATTGTACTGAGAATTTCTAAAATAAATGCTGCAAATGTTTTACCTTCAGTTTCAGATTTTCTACCTCCTCCAGATTCTCCAAATGGATTAGTTCGTCTGAAAAGTTAAGAAAAAATTATGAACCAGTGGGCAGTTACCATGAGTTGCATGGAGGGAGTCTCATCACAGAAACAAGAGTTAAAGACTAAGTGTCACTAAATCTTGTACATATATTAAAAAAATAAAAAAGCTCTAAAATACCCCAACCTACTAAGGAACACAATTACTCTGATGAGGGGCCCTGTTAATAAAAATAACTCAGTTCACTTTAGCATGAACTAGAAATTTAGACACAAACACACCCTAATAAGCCATATTGCAAAAGTTCTTGAATTTAAAAAACCCAGGACATGGTGTGCCTTGGTGAACGAGTGGGTAAATCCACTGCCTCTGGCTGAGTGCAGTTCACATACATCCCAAAGACCTGGGTTCATGTCTTGCGGCACAAAAAAGAAAAACAACTAAATAAAATAGTGAATAAAAAATACTTCCTCTCTCTCCCTGCCCACTTTCCTACTTGCCTTCATTCCTGTCTGTACTTTTCCTTTAAAAAAACAGACCTAGAACAGACAAATAGCTGAGTTAACTTTGATTCTACCTACTTGAGAAAAATGTGAAGGATTTCCTGGGATTGTAAAACCTTTTTATGTTTCTAAGTACATGTCACAAGCTAACCAAAGTTGAAAATTTTCTAATTTTAAACCTATATTTCTCATGGCATAAGTAACAGAATGCAACAAGAAGGAAGCGAACTAGAGATGGAGACTACTCTTTTTAGCATGCTTGGTTCTTAGCACACCCACAACAAAGGAGAAAAGTATAATTTAGAGTAGGTTTTATAAGCAAACAGTAGTCAGTGGCTCTAAAATAATGTTAGAATTAATACATGCCTGTTCATTTAGAGAAAATGCTAAGCATTTCTGTAATCAAATGCAAATTACCTTGTGTGGGTACAGCCAGCTATATCCAACTTAATATTTTATTAATTTATTAGGTGTCCAACCTACTTAAATTATTTGCCTTAACTCATATTTACTTTAGCCATAGCCAAAGAAAAAATTTAACTGCTCTGGCAAGAATGTTTCTCAGTATATAAATTAAAAAGATGGTTAATAATTCATGGCAATGATAATATTTTAATAACTTCCTAGAACTTTCTTAATTTTGATACATTTTCTAAAAACCTGTCTATTTTCAAAAATTTTTAAAATACTGTCATGACCTAAAGATAATAGCCATCAACCTTTGTTCTGCCATTTTAAGAACAAATATCTAAGAAGCAAGTCTGATAAGCAATTAAATTATCTTAACTCCTTTAATTGAGAGAGAAAACAAAGAAAAACCTACAGGAGTCCTCTCCAACTATCAAAATTATGTTAGGTAACCAAAAAAATACAACATTTCAAATGCACATAATAGGTGAGAGATGAGTCAATTATAGACATAGAATCAGCAGTCTTTCAGATCATGCACAATCTCCCTATGATGTCATTACTAACCTGCCCCCTTGGCCAGAGGCTTTTGCTTGGCCAGGCTGATCTTCACATACAGGAGAAATGATGTCAAACTGTATTGGGGTGTCTGGGGCAACAAGAGAATCTAGAGAGAGGGCAGCCAAATTTGTAGACTCAGATACTAAGGATCCTGAACTGCTGGTTCGAGTTGTTGGAGGCCGAGATTGTCTACAGCACAGAAGAAAACAAGGCATTTATTTAGTTTTCTCTTTTGCAAATTAAACAATTTAATCTCGTTAAATTAGGAAAAAAAATACAATTTTATAAGTCAATGAGAATAACAGAACAAATTTCAATAGATAATTATGTAGCTCTGATTTAAGGTTAACAACAGACTTTCTTTCCAGTTATTAAATTCAAAACATAAATCATCTCGTTCTAAACACTAGGAAAACTGGAATCATTATGTAACACACTTTCTGGTTAATATTCCAGTTTGAAAATACACCTCGTATATTTTTCAGGGAACTATTTCTTACTAATGTTAAGTAGCTGTGCTGAAGTTGAAGTGTTCACTAACACTTTCAAGAGCCGATACAATTCTTTAAATACCAGTCTGATAACTCACCCTGCTGGCCTCAGGCTCTCATGCCTCTGCTGGAAAGATGGGGAAGGAGTGACAGCTTCCAAAGCCGACTGATTTACTCTTGCAGCAATTTCCTATTTTAAAAAAGAATTGATATTACTAAAGCAAGAAAACCGAAAGTCTGAATAGAATTCTCAATTGTCAGAATGTTCTTGAGTTAAATAAATGCAAGTTGGAGATACTAAACTATCTTCACATTCTCTTAATATTAAAATACACAAGTATCTTTACAATACTGTTTCCTTTTACTTTCTATAGATCTGGAGGTGGGGAGGGATAAGTTTTTTTTTTTCTACCAATATATGTAGAAGGAAATATTTTCCTTTTAACTTTTTAACTACCATATTTAAAAAATTTTTTAATTGAGGTAACTTTGATTTTCAAAATAATATAAGCTTAGGTGCGTGGGTTCACTCATCAAATAGATAACATACCATGCCCACAACTAAATTTTTAATAGTCCTCCATCACTGTCCATTGCATCACCACTGCCCTTTGCTTCCTCCCCTGACCCCATCGTCCCCTCTGGTAACATCAGTTCTGGTGTGAATGTCCATGGATTTTTGTTTAATCTGGTTTGTATCACTAGTACCTAGTGCAGTGCCCGACACAGTGGGTACTCAGTACTAATGTTAAAAACAAATGTAGAAGGAGGAGGAATAATCACACAAATCTATTTCATAACTATGCTTTTGAAGCTTTCTTAATTTTCCAGCATTATTTATGCTCAGATATCTATATATTGATGAAACTTATATTTCAGATCAAAAATTAAAAGTAAGCTTTCCATATTTTAAAACTTACTGTTTTATTTAAAAGTGGCTAAATAAAATAGTATTTACATTAGTAAAAATAATCACAAAGTATTTTACTTTTCTGTCATTATATAGTTAGCAAATATTTTATGAGTTGCTATAAATTGATAAAAAATTCATTTATATAGATAAAATAATTCTGAATACCCAGGAAATTAAAACTTAGTTAGGATAATTAGTAGGAAAGTATAATCCTGAATTATCAAATTTAAACACTGTATTCTCTATGTATTCCCTAGATACTAACAATTCATCTAATTTTTTTTTAATTTTTGTTTCTCCCAAGTAACTTAATAGGAAAAGCTAGCTAGATTAGCGGGAGATTAAGTTACTAGCAAAAGTCTTCTCCACAGCACTGAATTTCTTAGTTGTATATTTAATTTTATAAGCTTTATCTAACAGAAATTACTAATATTTTGAAAGTCATATTTTTTTGTTTTTTTATTCAAAACTTTTACCTGGGCATCTAAATCATGTTTTTTGGCTAAAACCTTAAAGCCGCTGTTCTTCCTTTCACTTGGGCATAAAAACTGGAAAGTTATCTTTCCCCGACTGATCTCCTTCATCCTTTAGTCAATTATTTACTAGCCCAGTAAATTTCTTTTTCCCTGTTTCTATCATTATTTCTTATCTCTTGCTCTGATTACCACCCAGTTGAGATCCTCAATTTATGCCCCAACTATAAATATGACCTATATGTCTCCATATTTCATCTAATCAACCATTATATTTACAGTTTAAGTGAGAGGTAACTAGGTTCACAGCAGAGCTGGGTCCACCAAGATTGGCAGAGGCTGGATGGCTCCTCTCAGGGTCAACTGCTTTCCCAACCTCGTTGCAATACAGACTCACTTGATTCTTTCCAGAGTTCTCAGAATGCCTGGGTTCTTCCTGTTCGGACTGCCCCCTATGCCCACCTACGCAGTGCTCAGTTCATCTAGTTTGATACTCTTGCTACTCAAAACGCAACTGGCATAATTGAAAACTCAGTTGCTTCATTCTACCCCACCCACTAAATTATAATATGTATTTAAACAAGATTCCCAAATGATATGAATCCACATTTCAGTTTTCTATTATTCTCCCACAAGAACTTTCAACTTCAACTAATTCCATAAACACCATTTCTACTTTTGTTTTCTTATCTGCAATGTCTTTTCCTCAAAACATGGACAAAACCTACCCTCGTCTCACATTTCCACCATCCCCAGAGACTTCTATAAAACTAAAGTTAGCACCAATCTAAATGTTCTCAAATCTTACTTAGAAGTTTTTAGTCATCATGATACTCAGTTACATACTGTTTTATATGAAAAGTTTATAGTTTTGAGTTTTATCTTCCCAAGCATATAGGCTTCTGAGGGCAGAGGTCATGTCTTATTTTCTTCTACATGTCCTTTCTCTATGGTGTTCAACACAGCACTCAACACAGCTTGATGCCCAATAATTAATTGTTGGTTGGCTGCTTTCAGTACATTTTGAAATATTTTTATTAATCTTGTAAGACTAGACATAAATTAAATATATGACACATTAAAACTACCCATTCAAGGATAAATTAAAAGACTAATGAAATTAAGAAATTATGACTTAATAAAAGCTAAATAATCCACAGAATTACTCAATTTTGCTTGATCTGGACACCGTAACATAAAAACATTACCTCTGGATTTTCACTTAAATATATTTGTTTTGATATGTTGTTTATTGTACAGATCCACTGCAAAAAGAAAACACAAAAAATTAATTTTTCTACAATGGTTTTAAAAGACATTGTTTAATATTTAACTGAAATAGAAGTTTCATTAGAAGTAGCAAAACAATCTTCCTATAGTCCTATATTCATAAGCATTATTGTGTATGTTTATATATATATATACAAGTATATATGTAATATTTGAGGGCACAGAACATTTAACATTATTTTTAATGTCATTTATTTCATACAAGGAAATGAAAAATATAGCAACCAAGTTAAATTGTAATTTAATAATCTATATCTTTTTATATTACTGCCCCTTCTTGGCCCCGTAAGACAATACAGTCTGAACTGAGAAATCATGACTAATACCAGTGAAAAAAATTAGGAGCTAAATATATTTCTTGTGAATATATTTTACATACTTCCCCTTCTTTCAAGTTTATAAATAATTAACAGAGAAAACACTCTGCTGCATATCTTCTGCTTCACTTTTGAGAATTCTTGTACCTAATGAGTCTCATTAAACCAATATTGTTTGGTAAGCCCTGCAGAGAGCAGACATTTATCTGTGAACACAGACCATATGTTTTAATACCAACCCTTTACAAGAAGTAAATACATAATTTCTAACATTGTATTTAACAAACACATAAAACTGATTTTTGATCTAATAAATAACTCAAAATTAGAGTATATTTTCATTGAAGAATATTAAGACAAAGCTTCTGAAGTGTCAGTTCTTGGCAGTAACTTACCTTCCATATTTGGTGAACTAAAAGTAAAAATGGAGCCAAAAGCAAAAGGCTTGTGAGGAAAAACAGACATTCCCAAATTTTTGTTTTTCTGTCTTTCATTTCCACAAGGTTTTAAGCTTTAGTTGCTTACTGTCATGCCATATCTGTTGCCACTATGCTCTTAATGCAGCAAAAACTGTCTCAGAGGGATGGTGAAAGCAGGTAATAAATTAAACCGTCGCCTCATGATACTAACAGCCTGCCAGAAAGCAACAGTCACAAGATCTTTTCTGAATCTGAGCCTTTAAAAAGACAGCAGCAAAATGATCTCTAAGGTCTCTCCTATAGGTCCAACTATACAATTCTGTGAGAAACTTAAGAATATTGCTTGAGGAAGAATTAATTAAAATGGCTATATTACCTAAAGCAATATATAGACTTAATGCCATCAAAATTCCAACTTTCTTCACAGACATAGAACAAAAAACTTAAAAATTTTATTGGAAATGACAAAAGACCCTGACTTGCAAAAACAATCCTTAGAAATATAAAAATAAAAATGGAAAAATTACAACTCCCTGACTTCAAACTAAACTACAAATCAAAACAACACGGTATTAATAGGAATAGAAACACATAGATCAATGGGAAAGAATTTAGAGCCCATAAATAAATCCACACACATGTGGACAACTGATTTACAACAAAGGAGTCAAGTGCATAGAATGGGGCAAGGACAGCCTCTTCAATAAATGGTACTAGGAAAACTGGACACCCAGAAGCAAAGAAATGAAACTAAATAACACCACAGACAAAAATTAACTCAAAATGGATTAAAGACTCTGATGTCAGGTGGGAAACCATAAAATACATAAAAGAAAATATAGGAGATACACTCCTTGACAATGAACTTGGAGATGTCATTGGGAACTTGACTCCAATAGCAAGGGAAACAAAAGCCAAGATAAACAAATGAGACTACATCAAACTGAAAAGCTTCTGCACAGTGAGAGAAACTATCATCAAAACAATACTTCCTACTGACTGGGAAAAGATATTTTCACAACACATATCCAACATGGGGTTAATTTCCAAGGTATATAAAGAACTGAAAAATCAACAGAACAAACCGAATTTAAAAATGGGCAGAAAATCTGAAGACACTTCTCCAAAAATGGGCAACAGGCATATGAAAAGGTGTTCCTCATCTCTCGTTATTGGGAAAAAGCAGATCAAGACAGCAGTGAAATTATTATCTCCTATGACAGTGGCTATTAGCCAAAAGATTGGAAACAAGTATTAATGAGACTGCAGAGAAAAGGGAACTTTATATATTTTTGGTGGCAGTGAAAACTGGTGTAGCCATTGTGGAAAGCAGTTGGAGATAGTTCAAAAAATTAAAAACTGACATTCTATACGATCCCACTATGGGTATTTACCCAAAAAACATGAAAACACTAACTTGAAAATAGATATGCAATATTTGAAGCATTATTTACAATAGTCAAGAGCTGAAATCAACAGGTAAGTGGATAAAGAAAATGTGGTATACACACACAATGGAACACTACTCCATCTATAAAAGAATAAAGATGAAATCCTGCTCTCTGCAACAACACAGCTGAATCTAGAGGCTTAGTAAAGTAAGTCCGATTAAGAAAGACAAAACCTTATAATTTCATTCATATGTGGTAGAGAAACCAAATAATGAGTCAAATCAAACAAAAACAGGCTATAGTTACAAGACCAAGTCAGAGATTACCAGAGAAGAAGGGGAAGGAAGGATGGTGGGCAAATGGGTAAAAGGGGTCAATTATATGATGAATTGGACTATCAGTAATAAACTTAACGTAGCACATACAGATGTTGGTTTACGATGCTATACAACTTAATCTTATATAATATTATAATGCAATGCCACCAATAAAACTGAAAAAACAATGTTGTTTGAGGACAACAGACCTTTATAAAAAATTAATTAACCAGGGCTTTCCAAATTTTTACAATGAATACACTGACGTGTTTTGTCGTAAGAAAAGTAGTTTAAGATGTTTCTGGAGAAATTAACTATATAAAATTTTTACCTCTTCATGATCTTTTTTACTTTCTGCCTGCAAAATTGAAGATCTGCAAAAAGAGAAAAAAGGCTGAACCTCTCGACATTTTTAAAAAGTATGATCAACATGATCTGAGAAAAAATTTCATTTTTAAAAGTATCTATAAATGCATTATAAAATGAATCAGTATCAAAAGAATAACCACCCCCACTCCCAACATGCAGTCAGTCATTATCAGGAAAACGAGGCTGCCACAGGCATCAGGACTCAGATTTTAAGAACTCTTGATTTGGGCTGTCTGTCTAGCACCAAAAAATGAAACAGGTGTTGGGTCTCAGAAAGCAGACTGTAACAAAGGTACACTACACTATGACAAAGAATTTCAATTTTCTGACACTTTCATATATACTTTAAATGTGAATTAGTGATCCTAATAGAAAATACTAATTTTGATTTCTTGTTGACTGTTTCTCCTTGAAAGGTTAAGTAAAAAATGTCAATATATTAATTACCAACATAGGAATATTTAGCTTTCCTATAATGTTAATATTTTAAGTGAAAAAGATAATTTTTTACTAATTTTGACTCACACTAGGAATGGGGAATGTGAAATCATGTAATCCGTTAGTAAAATATGAAAATACAAAAAAAAAAGTATTTGTAATAACATTAATAATTTGGTAATTTTACCAAATTAAGATAAGGACTTTAAATATTTAGCATGCTGACACACAAAAATTGGTATCATCATGTTTACAGAAGGAATATGAAATTAAACCACCGTTTTGATAAAAGATAGTGAGCCATGACATCTAAAGTACATATAAGATATGGGAGAAATGACTTTACAGGACCCCAGAAACTGCTTCTGAAAAATAAGATCAAGACCAATTTTTTAATTCGGTGGGAAAATGACGGCAGAAAACTTGAAACACTTATTATTAGGAAAAAGTTTAAATTATGGTTTTTGTCCTTAAAAGTGTTATAGCCATTATGAAACATTTTTAATATGTGGCTGCAGATGCAAATTATACAGTATTCCAATTATCCAAAAATATGTCCTCAGAATAAAATCTGAAGGCAGTAGACACCAAAAGGTTAATTGCTGCTTCTGGTTACTGAGATTACAGATTTTTTTCCCTCACACATATTTATATTTTTCCATATTTTTCAAAAATTTGTTCTAAGGGCTACTCTACTCTCAATGCAAAGGTCATCATAGAAGTTTAAAAATAGCATTTAAACACTAATGGACTAAATTAATTTGATCAAAAATATCTGATTAACATTTAAAAATAATATTACTACTAGTATCTACTACATTCTAGTTACATTACATAGATTTCCATTTTTCATAACAATTTACAAAGGCGGACTCACAACCCCTTAAGTGCCATTTTACATGTAAAAAAATGGAGCCCAGAGAGATTATGTAACTTGTTTATTAAGTAGTGGATCCAGAATATGAACTTTCTGATTTCAGGGTTGGGACTCTTTCTAGGGAGCTAGCTAGACATGAGCACTGGGTGAGAGACCCTAATGGACAAAGACTTCCATTAAGGAACACCTGCTAAATATGAGCACCGGATGGGAGTCCCTAACGAACTGAGCTGGTTAAACCCTCTCAAGGTCAGAGATATCTTTCAAGTTCCAGGACTCTCTCAAGCATGAATCAGTTAGATATGAGATCATGAGATGAGGAACCAAGGACAGGAAACATCTCTTGATTAACTACAAGGATACGAGAGTCCCAACCAATCAAAAGTCTAGAAGGGGAGACAGTGGTCAGATAGTCTGGTTTCAAATCCATCCGATAAATAGATGGAGACACATGCACAAGGAGGGTAAAACTCTCTTTATATAACCACTCTTATTTTATGCAGAAGGTCTTGGAAGAGAACATGCTCACGATGAGTTTGGTTATATAACTCTGTCAATCACCATGAAAGACAGGAGCAGAATCCACCCCAGGGGAAGGCCTAAGGAAGGACAAGTACTGAATATAAGTCCCCAGAAGGAATACACCTGCACTCACCTGGGTCCAGCCCATCCTCCTCTCTGAGGATGTACACTCTCTCCAATACGCAGGCTGTTGTGCCCACCTGGGTCCAGCCCACCCTCCCCCTTTGTGGATATACTATCTCTTTAACACACATGCTTTTATACCTGCCTGAGTGCAGCCGCTCCTCCTCTCCAGGGCATACTTTTTCTTTAAATATACCTGCAGCTGAACTCACTTAGGGCAGCTCATTTGCTTATCTGAAAATGTACTATTTCTTTAATGAACCTAGACTGCTTTTGCTTGCAATAAATCTTATGCAGTACAACTTCTTTCACTTATCTGTGCCTCACTTGAATTCTTTGCTGTGGGGACATGAGGACCGAGTACTAAAAAATTGGGAGAATAAAACAAATGGTTTCAAACCTGATAACATTTCCATTAACTTATGCTACCTTCCTCATCCCATGAAGGATTCAGAGTGAACAGTCTATTAACATGAAATCATAGTTTTATACCAAATGACTTTGCATTGGCAACCTGAAAATATTAAGATATCACTTAACTAAATCAGAAAGGGAAATTCAACTCACTTCTATATGATTAGAAAGAAAATTATCTTAATACATACTAAGTAAAAAATAAGCTATAAAATGTCTGAAAGGAAAAGAATTACTCTAAATTTTAGTTGTTTAAAATATTAAAAATTAATAGAAAAAAATACTAACTTTTTTCCATCAAAAGAGGTGATCTGAAAACAGTATCGCCTGTCTTCACAGTCCACAGCCATCACTGAACAGTTGTCGATGTCCATGGCCAAGCCTCCTGCTACATCCCCACGGGCCTGACTCATTAAGTTTCCACCTTGTGTGAAGTAAAACTGTCTGTCCCAGGTAGATGACACTAAGCCTGTTTTACTAAATGAAGAAAGTATATTTACTCTTCAATAATGACACACCAGAAATTTCGTTATGAACCGGACACAGGGTAAAGCACATCACAAAGAACTAGCTTGCAAAATGGCACCAAGGTACCTAAAAATCAGCTTTTCAGTCATTGAAGTTCACATATGCAGACCTACTTATATGAGTGTGTGTACATATACTTCCAAAACAAAGCTGGAAATTATTAAATAGCTGCTGTTATAATGATGGTCCATAAAATACAGTTCAAATTCTAACATGCTTTATCTTCTCTTTAGGTGAAAAAAATTGAATTGATGGTGTAATTACATATAAAATATGATAAATGAAATAGCACTCACATGACAGATTTAAACTCAAAATTATAATTTAATGTAATTGTAATCCATTAACTATATTAAGTACAATTTTATGTTAGAAGGTGTATTCATGTACACCCCCATACCCCCATCTATCAAAAAGTTCACATAAATACTAATACCACTAACTAAAAAAGCTCAAACTTTGGTAAAAATCAAAACAACACTTGGTGTACTGCCTTATATTTTAACAGTATATAAAAATAATAGTAGTTGTCTTACTTCCTAGCATTAAGGTATCCAGCCTTTCGGGTTAAGTTTCGATTAACAGGAAATTTTGTGGGATCTGGGTCAGGCACATATAATGGGTCACTGGCTATTTCCAAATCCTCTATTGTCTGTTGCATAGTCTCTACATCATTGTCCATTTCCCTGCGAACACTAAAGTAGAGAAGAGATTATTTACTACCAACCACAATGGAAAAAGAACTCCTTACCAACTGCATTTACCTGTTATTTGGTATGTATCTTAAAAAAAAAACGGGTGACATGGGTGATAAAATGAATGTGAACATTGTTGAAACAGCTTTACGTTTTATTTGTTAACTGAAATATTTTGCAAACAATCTAACTCCAGAACTATGAAGCCACACTGACAATTGAATTCAGAGGAATTTTCAAAACACTCTTCTCTGTGTCTTTAAAACAACAATCATTTTTACATCTCTTCATGCCTCTCCGTTTGAACATGTTAAGTACTCAGATTTTTGAACCTCATTAAAACTTTTCTTTCTTTAAGCTTTAATGACTTAGAAAGCAAGATTTATTTAGTACTCTCCCATCTATTCCCTACAAATTAGATAACTGTGAAGATAATTCACTTATGGTAACTACTACTATGTCTGTTATAGTCAGACATAAAACCAAGACTATAATCAATAAAATTATACTATCAGATTTCACATTGTTAAAAATTCAGTGCTCAGATACTGTGGGAAAAATGGTGGAAAAAACAAGAAGCATTCATGAGCCAGACAAACACTCATATAACAAGGTAAATAGTTCCTCAGGACAATTCAATTAATGGAAAATATTTTAGACTATGGCATATGAGCTATTAACATACATATATTTCATTTTCAATTTGAATTAAAAAAAATACTTACTTCTGCACACTTGTCCCAATATTAGTTAGGAATTCTTCCAGTTGTTCATTGAGATTTTCAGAACCCATCTTAAAGAAACTAATCTGTGGCAAGAAGGTGTGGGAGTGGGAGAGTGAACATCACAAAGACACACATACACCAAATACTTAAAGTGAAGCACTAAACAATCTCTAAGATACATGGTTAAGTAAGAAAGCAAAGTATTACCCCTATTTGTGCAAAGTTAGGCTGTAGTTTATTGTAAACTTCATTTTTATTTTTATAGTTTATTTTAAACTTCCACTGGTCATGGAGCCAATGACTTGAATTTCACTGTACAGTAGTTCTGCTTATCTTTGGGTATACATATTCCAAGACAAACTTATGCCAGGTATATGCCTGAAAATGTAGACTGTACCAAATCATATATATATATATATATATATATATAGTATTTTTTCACATATATATGCCTATAATAAAGTTTAACTAATTAGGCACAATAAAAGATTAACAATAATAAAATAGAACCATACTGTAATAAAAAATTACTTGAATGTGTCTTTCTCTCAAAATATCTTACTGTCATGGTTGGATGTAAAGGGAATTATGCTTAGTGATTTAAGTCAGTAGGAGACAAGCAGTTATAATATGATTTCACTCATATGTAGTATATGAAAAAAAAGCAAACAGATGAACCAAATCAAACAAAAATAGACATTTTAGTCTATAAAAACAAATTGGTGGTTATAGGAAGAGAAGAGAGATGGGCAAATTGGGTAAAAAAGACCAATATATGAAGAACTTGACAGATGGTAGTAAACTTAATGTATTACTGATGTTTACAATGAATGATGTACAACTTAAACCTATATAGTGTGTTATGGTGCAATGTTCTTTCAATAAATTTGAATATGTATATATATTATTGTATATAATATTTTCAGACTTGTGACGGCAGGTAACTGAAACCATGGATAATAGGGAACTACTATACATCCTCTTGCATATTAATAATATACAGTAAGCGCTTTTTAAATTAGAAAATAAATTTTTAAAACATTCAAGTCACATGGATAAATTGTTTCATGTTTACACAAAGACTATAATGAAGAATGAAAAGCAACCAGATTTGAAGAAATCATGAAATTTCTCTCAATTCCTAATTTTTAGGGAACTGCTGGTCTCATCTTCTATGATACCCAAATTAATTTTCTAGCCTACTTCCTGATGCTCACCTCTTTGGACACTTGGAGTTCATCTATTATTTTGAACTCAGGAAGGATGCATGGAACATGAAACAAACTCAAACTTGTCCATTCTCTTTCAGATCTATTATAAAGCAAATGTGAGTGAAAGCTCCATCAATATGCATAATTCTGGAATTCACTTAGCCTTCTGTTCCCTATCTCCAACTCTGCTGAACAAGGTCTAAACACAAGGTTAACTGGTTTCATTTATTCTAAAATACTGGAAATTTCATTTGTGAGAAAAACCATTGTTTCCAACTTCCATAAAATAACATTCTGATATACAAAAAAATTACTTCTTAAAACAGATGCAAATGACTATTTTAGACAATAGTTTGCAATACTGTATATAACAAATATAAAAGTTGTTATAAAAGTTTTTAGGAGTTATATCCAAAACACAGTATTCACCTGAGCTTGCATGTACCCAAGTAGAGGCTCTAACAATGCTATTTTCTTTTTGTACTGAAGAGTATTTAATGAACAAAAGTAATGCATCATGGTCTGATGTTGTTTTTTTCTGGAAGTGTAGACATCTTCTATTACTTCATACTTGACCTTTGAATGAAAAGATTAAAAATACTATTATTTAGTTCTGAATTCTCTTTGGTAGCAGCTGTGGGGAAAAATCTTTCCAAAGAATCCAGGTGTATGTATAACCAGCAATTCTGCAGAGCTTTCCTATATTTTGAGACACTAGAAATACTGTAATATATTGGCTAAAACAGTTTTCCTGTTTTACTACCAACCATTAGTGTTTAAAAAAGCATATGAAAAGCAGAATTCTGCACATAATGAAGAAAGGTACAATAACTAAAGTAAGCATGGCAGATAAAGCTTACCACTTGGAGGAAAGACATTTGCTTGGTATTAGCTTAGCCCTGAGTCTTTGACCTTGGTCAGTTCATAGAATTATCACCTCTTTCCCTCCTGGTTCTCTCCCTACTCTTCCTCCTCTCTTATATTTGTTTTTTTTTTTCCCTTTACCCACATTTAAAATGTGTATGCTCCCACGAGTTCCTGTATTTGCACAACAAAATTCTTTTGAGTACTTAATATGTAATATGCACTAGGTTCTTCTCTCCTCCTGCGTTCCTTAGAGTACCATAAGTCAGGAACAATATTCCAGTTCACCAATGATTCCCAAATTTTTATCTCTTGCTCCTCATCTTCGAAGAAAGAGAGCACTTCTCCAGCTGGTGTGGGTAGGGGCGTGTGTCTCTGTGTGTTTTTTGTGTTGAAAATGTACAAAACTGGAAACAGTATCTTCTCCATGAAGTCTGCTCCTCTACTTTATTTCTCATTTCTCTAATTATTCCAAGACCCATTCCATCATTCAAAAATTTTAAGACTTTTTTTGTTTCTCCCTCCTATCGTTAAGTTTTGTTTATTCTACTTAAAGCAAAACTTCCAAAAGTATTCTTTCCTTTCCATTTTCAGGAACAACCTTAGCCGAGATCCTCCTAATGACTTCATAAATTATTGCGATACCTTTACATTGGATTTCTTCCAGTATTATTCCCTTCATATTTTCATTAGTATTTTTATTCTGTGACACAACTGCACGTCCTTACTCACCTACTTTGAATCTTTTTGTGGCTACCCACTTCTTCTAATAAATTTCAATGTCATTATCACATAATAATCTGGCACCAAACAACTTCTTTCTTGACATTTCTGCCGAAACTTCAAAAATACATCTTATATTCCAGATACACTGAAATGATTATATTTCTATTACCATAATAATTATTACTGGAATTTAATGAAAACTTACTGTAATCTAGGTACTCTGCCTCTATTATCTCAACTTATTTTCATAACCACTGCATTTTTTGATAGAGAAATAAAGCTTTGAAATTAACTAATGTGCATGATCTCAGGCACGTAAGTAGCAGTTCTGAGATTTGTCACCAAGCAGTCTGACTGTGGAGTCAGCACCCTTAACCTTTATATTCTCTAGATGCCACTGTGTCTTTTGGCAAAAGCAGTTTTATTTCCAGGAATGCCCTCTCCCTAATCCCAAACCAGTGACATCCACTGTTCTTCAATGCAAATGTCACCTCCTAAAAGCATTATCTTTCCCAATTCACTTGAGTTAACTGCTGCCCTCTCTGTACTTTCTCAGGATTTTGTTAAAACTTCTCTTAGTGCAGTTAACTCATTCTTAATCCAAACATTCTCTTCACCCTTGTTCTCTGCTGTCTAATCCAGTGGCATATTCTCACACAGGAAGCACCTTCAATAAATGTGGACTATTCAAGAGTGGAGCCTACTCACATTGTTCCCCCCCATGGTACCCAAAATATGAGTTGACATATAAATGCTCAATTAATTTTTTAAATAAAGTGAAATTACTGCAAGAATATTTTTAAATATATGAAACAAATGAAATATATGAAAATATACCAAAATTAGTACCACAGCCTTTAACTATTTCCCTAAAGCAAACTAACCAAGAAATGTTGATCTCAAAATGTATGTTTTCTATCAATATTTGAACCATAAAGCAATTGGTGACCTAAAATTAGAAAGGAAAAGCAGATCTTTGTATTAAACTTTGTGTGAGACAATTCCCTTTACTTTGTCGCAGTAGTTGTTGCACAGGAAATCCTACTGAATCATGGATTCTCACAAGCTGTTACTATTTCTCTCCCAGCAGATGCAGCCAAGACTGCAGATGCCAACTGCTGGTATAGAGATCACCTCACTTGCAAATATCTAGTGGAGGACTACTCAGAAAGTCTTGGATTAGATGCTGAGAGACATGATCTTAAGGAATATCCAGATGAACTTGTTTATATTTTGCTCTTTTATCTTAAACATCTTTACATTTCTCTCCAGAGTGTAATATTTTTAAAATGCATTCCCTGAAAAAGAATAAAAAAATGCATATATTTCCTATAAATGGGAGGTCCCTATAATAGAATTTCACTGCATTATGTATACAATAATACATACAATTCAACTTTTTAACTATCCTGTCTCAGAAGACACTTGAATACATATATGATAAAGTAAGAACAAAATAAATGAGATGTTTTTAAAATACAAAGCAAAAATATGGGCAATGTAATGTAGTGGACATTCATTACAATTTTGGAATAGATGCACTTAGAGAATTCAATCAGCAGAAAAATAATTTTGTTTAAAAAAGATAATTATTGTCTGGTAATTGAAAATTATCAGAAAGGTTTGAAATACTAGAAGAAGAGAATAAACTAAGGGCAAGATTGTAAAATATATAAAGTAACTGTTGGCTATTATTTTAAAACAAACAATAAAAAAAACTAGACCATCTAATAGAACAACTGCTAATTATGATACTGAAGAAATGTGTATCATACCTTGTCATTTTCTCTTTTTTTAGATAATCGACTGTATCTATTAATTGCAGCATCATGATCTAGAAAACAGAAATATCTATTAACAAAATACAACAGTATTTTGTAAAACTAATAGATGCTTTAAATGCTCTTCATATGGTACATCTTTCAACACATGTAGTAAAACAAGATACAAATTCCCTACCAAATGATCATTTCACCCAAATGTTCCCCTACGGATTAATTTCCCCTGAAGTATGTTTCTACTTATTAAATTGGTAAAACATTTTATTTTATTTTCATTAAAAATTTTCTTACAACATAAACTGCAATTTAAATATAATACTGATTTAAAAATGTTCATTTGAACTTTTAATCAGGTTCATTTTTTTTCAATTACTACATAAAATCTGGTCACTGATTTACGTTGATAAATCAAGCAACATTACAAAAACTTAGGTGTGTAAAGTTTTCAAGACTTACCATTACTAGCAATCTGAAACACTTCTTTTAATGTCAATATTTCTAGAAAAGTTCAAGAATCATTTCAGATTAGCATGTTCATAAACGATCGTAATTTTTGTTTAGAAAAATTACTGCTATTTAAGCCGTACAAGCCCAAATAATCTTATATTTCAATTCAAAGTGAAAAAGTTATTGTGTTTCAGGTCGTCTGTGGATCATTTACTATCATTAGCAACAGCTACGCCACTGGAAAATCTCACAAAAATTAATGAAATAAAGCAAAATTTATAACTATTGCAAATTCAGTATGTACAAATATTCTTAGTACTAGAATACAACTTACTCACTCTTGATAGAATCTTAAGTTCAAATGCTAAATTTTATAGTAAGGTTACGATATTTAGTATCCTTAGACTGAGAAGAGACCTTGCTCTTGACCTTGGAAATGACCATTCTTGAGGCTCACCACCACAAATATTAAATCCATCTCTGAAATACACTGGTCTTTTACTCCATGTATAATTTAAAGAATTTTATCATCCACTGATAACGTTAAATTCAATGTATTCTACCTACCTATTTTGTAAATAAGTCTGCATGAAAGAGACTGTATATGAGAAAGCAGAACAATTCTATAAAGCTCTCATTTTATCACCTAATAATCCTAATGAGGGTGGGAAGAGAACAACCCAGTAACTACTAAATTATGGTTTTCCAAATTTGCCAAGCATACCTATCTTTTTTGTCTCTCTATCCCATACATCCTACCTCCCAATCTCTGGTACTACTTTCACAATTCAAGCCTTAAATCCTACCTCACAGGACTCTCACCACTTCCTAATCCATTTTCCCAGACATCAAATCCACTTTATTCAGTCTTCCCACAACAGACGGATTATGTCTCTCTACTTCTTAAATAGCTCCACTGACATCTCTTTGCATGTAAACTCAAGTCTAAGCCCTTTAGTGTGACTAGTCCCAGCCAAAACATTTCTAGTCTGATCTCCTATCATACCCCAACACATTCAACATTGCAGTCACACTGAATTTCCTTTACTTCTCAAACCAATCCTGTTTTTACACAACCCACACCTTAATGCATTCTAGACTCTCTAATAAAACAATGACACTCTTCTCCTGGCAAGTTTCTTTTCATTGTTCAGTGCTCATATCAAATCTTTGGGGAAGCCTCTCTGACACCCTCCTCTGAGTCCCGAGTACCTTGCTTGCTTCTCTAGGCTTTCTGGAGGAAATGACATGCTATTCATATCAGTATTCCTCAGTATCTAGTTTAACATCTACTAGGACCCCCAGAAAATGCTAGTGACGAAAGAAAGTACAAGTAGCTTTGTAGTCAAATATAGTCAAAATAGTTATAAAGTGTAAAGTAAGACATATTTTACAAGTATTGATTTCCAGATAACTGATAAACGTAAACAGAAAGCTGACTTCAATACCTTTGAGATCTCTTTCTTTAAACTGGGTAATGGGGAACATCATGGCATCAGCAAGCTGAGTTGAAAGTACCGCATGACAAGAGCTAAGCTAGTAATAGGAAGATGCAAAAGGTCAAATAACTATTCAGTTAATCCATGTTTGTAAATTAAACAAAATCATTTTATATAACAACACTAACAATCATGTGATGTGACACACACATTATATAAAATTTCCATTTGAACTTCTTATTAGAAAATACAGAGGAAAATTTACCTTAAATCTGGCCATGGTTTCTTAGTTATGACACCAAAAGCACAAGTCACAAAATATAAATTGAATTTCATGAAAAAAAACAAACAAAAAAAAACCAAAACACAACCACAAAACCTTTTGTCGATCAAAAGATACTCTATCAAGGTATGCTCTGGTGGCCTAGTGGCTTAGTCCACTGGGTATAATCCACATAAATCTCAAGGATGAACTTGAAAACATTATGCTAAGTGATAAAAGGCATACAAGGTGTGTGCCCCGGTGATCCAGCAGGTAAGGCCACAGAACGTGGTTCACATACATCCCAAGGACCCAGGCTTGAGAACCAAGGTTGAATAAACAGACAAAATGTTTATATAAAATAAAATACTTCCTCCACTCTCCTCCTACGTGTCTGCCTACTTGCCTTCATTTCTGCCTGCACCTTTAAAAAAAAAGGACACCCAAATCCACTAATTCTATTAATCCATTTATACAAAATATTCGAAACAGACAAGTCCAAACATATAGAAAGCAAGTTTATAGTTGCCAGGGACTCAAGTGGGGGAGAGTGGGGAGTGACAGTTTAATGGCACAGATTTCCTTTGGGATGATGATACGATGTTCAGGATCATCAGTGGTGATATGATCCACAACACTGTGAATGGTCTAAATGTTACTTGTGGTAAATTTTATTTACATTTTACCATAATTAAAAAAAAAAATCCATTCCCAACAAATATCTTTTTTCCTTTAAGCGAGGAAGGGAGGGAAGGAGAAGGGGAGGAAGAAGTATTTTTCTTTCTTTATTTTGGTCCCCGCAACCCCACCCTGGGTCACAAACCTGGGCATTTAGGCTCTATACAGTCCACACCCAGCTATATCAGTCACCGGAGTCACAAGGATGTACCTCTAAGTATTTCTTTATATTGATCTCCAGTAAGAGATTAGAAAAGACAAAACCGGTCTAACAGTTTGTGTGAAAAAGTTTCACTGCAATGAAGCAAAGAATAATTATGAACTCTACAAACATCTTTCATAAACAATATTTGAGTTTACTTTGATTTACAACACAGGAAGTTTTAGATGTGTGGGTTCATGTTTTTCAAAAATATGAAACATACTACACCCACCACCAATTTTTAATAGTCCTCTAACACTGTCCATTGGACCTGTACTCCCCTTTGTTCCCAACCCCGACTCCCATTCCTCTCTGCTAACCTCAGTTGAGTTCAGTGTCAAGAGTTAGTTTTTGTTTTCTCTAGCCATTTGCTTTTTTTTCTTTATATTCTACATATGAGTGAGATCATTGGTATCTGTCTTTCTCCATCTGACTTATTTTAACTTAAGCATAATTCCCTTGAGTTCCACCTACGTTGTTTCAAATGGCAAGATTTCTTTTTTTCATTTTTTTCATATATATATATATATATATATATATATATATATAGTTGAGTAGCATTCTATTGTGTATGCATACCACATTTTCTTCATCCAGTCACCTGTTAATGGGTACTTAGGTTGTTTCCATTTCTTGGCTATTGTAAATAATGCTTCAAAGAGGTGCATGTAACTTGTTGAATTTGTGTTTTCATATTTCTTGGATAAATACTTATAAATGGAATTGGTGGAGCATGTGGTAGTTCTATTTTTAACTTTTTTAAGAACCTTCACACCAGTTTTCCAGAATGGCTGCACCAATTTATGTTCCCACCAGTAGTATACAAAAGGGTTCCCTTGTCTCCTTACCCTTGCCAACACCTGGTTTCTAATCTTTCCAAAATAGGCCATTCTCACAAGTGTGAGTTAACAGCTCATTCATTTGGTTATGATTTGAATTTCCCTAATAAGTGATGAGCATTTTTTCACATATAGATTGGCCATTTATCTGTCTTCTTTGGAGAAGTGTCTGTTCGGATCTACCCATCTCCAAATATCTCTTAGAATAAATCTCCTCCTATATTATAGATCTTTTCTTTATAATTTATTTTGACTGATTAGAGAAATTAAAGGTTGATATCAGCTGTTTTGGATGGAGGATTAATCAAGTGGTAAAGTATGACTTGAAGGCAAAAGAAATACAAACTAGTTGTAGCTGTACACAGATTAACTTTCTCTCTTTGCCTACATCAAATACCACAATAAAAGAATGAATATTACATAAACTGGAAATACAGAAAGTTATTCCTTGAAAACCAACTGTTTAAATCAGACAAAAGAAAGTATTCTTTTTACAAGACAGCTACCAAGATGTGGTCCTTCTTTAAATAGTAATAAAATAGAGCTTTATTCATATAATCATAATAAACAATCCCAATAAATGAAAGGTTAACAACTCCAGTAATTATAAGACCACTTATTCAAGCAAAATGAAGCAAGCACTTACCTCATCGATAACTTTGGAGAACTGTTGTAAAGTAGAACTCATAACTTCATCATCACCCCCTAATGGAAAACGCTGAAAAGTGAAAAACAGATGAAATAAAGGTCCAGTGCTGTAAAAGTCTTTTATGAGTGAAATTAAATTTCACATTTTATTAACTTCAGGAAAATTTCTAAAATTTGGAATAAGTTATAAAAATATCACTAAAATAAAGCAGTATACATAATATAATTAGCAAACATTAAGGTATTTGCTAAGCAAGCAATTCGCATGGTATATAAAAATGCACTCTACTGGGAATTCAAAAACTTGGAGTTTAGCTTTCATTCCTGATAACCAGCTCAGCTTATTCATTTGTAAAAAGAAGAGAAAGAAGTTAGAGCTTGTGTTTCTAACATGAAATCACCAAATTATATATAAGTGCTACAATGAAACTTTAATGCCGTATCAAAATAACCTGTGAATTTTAAAAAATCTTAGCATTCTTGCTGAGAAATCTTTATCTATACAGATACAATATCACTGCATGTTTTAAATTTATGTTTTTACAGCTTTAATATACGGTACCTGTTTTTCATACTCTTTTAAAAGTTTTGAAGTCAGGTGTGTTGCTGCACTCAATTCATTCTATGGGAAAGGATCAGCATTTAAATTAATACAATGTTAGGGATTAAGAAAAAAAAATCTAGTTGAAGATACCTAGGCCACTTTTATTTATCACTTAACATAAATACTGTACATATTCTCTGATAATTACTTAACATGTTCTAAACCCCTCATCAAACCACTGGAAGAAAACTAATTAAAGCACAAAACGGAAACTCAAACCACAAAGTAGACACTATTAAGAATTCAGCAGATATGTGCTTTTTTGTTTTTAGCCAATTAAAAACTAAGTATCCAATATTTTCAAAGCTTTAAAACTAGAAGTGAACTATACATAATCTTAGCAAAATCTTAAGAGATTCTATATTATGACTAATCATCCCGCTCTGTAGAGGCTATTAGACCATGATAAACATTTAATATCATACAATCAAAATGTGGTTAATTCAATCTTATAATAGCACCATAACCATATAAAGGAAATATATTTAAGTTTCTTTTTTAGAGATGACCATACTGACAAAAATAATACTTCTTTTACATATTAATCAAGTAGCTCTGTGGTCAGAAATCAAATTGTGAAAGACCATAAGGAAAACAAACAATCATCATTGCAACTTTCAAGTATATAATGAAAACATGAGTCCAGAAAAAAAAATAGGAAGAAGATAAAAATGAAACTTGTATACTTAATTAATCACACTTAATTAATCCCACAGAAAGTATATCATAGAAACCAGGTTACTGTTGGGTTTGTAATTAAGTTACATAAGCAAAACCATAAATCTTATGCCTTATCAACAAACAAAATCTAGTCCTATTCTTCTTAATTTCCCTGTACCTTAGAGCTACATCTAATATTTATTATCTTCTAACATCTGACAGAGGTAAAGTCTTTCAACTCCTGTACTCCAAGAGGAGATATACTTATAAAATCAAAAGCATAATTAAGAAGATACTGGGGGCACCATGATGTGTTTAATCAAATCTTAGACAAATATAACTACCAGTAAGTTCACGATGAAAGCCCCTATATGGGGAGAAGGCAAGGCAGTTGTTACAAGCTTCATCACTTCTGTAGTTCCATAAACTATACACCAGTCATTGAAATATGAGCTTTGTAACAGTAAATACTCAATATTTGTTCATCCATTCAACAAATATTACTATGAGCCAGAACAGGGCTAGGCACCAGTAAATAAGACAGACACTATCCCTGTCCTCAGGGGCTTAAAGAATCATTTTTAAAAAGCATCAGTCAGCTTTTAGCTTTTTACCTGTGCATCATAAATCCGATGCATAGCTTGATACAACTGGTTTATATAGTTGGAAATAGCTGTAGTATCTTCTTCAAAGACACCCAGTAAAGATCTTGTCTGTATAAAATAAAAGCAAAAAGTATGTTAATCATTATAGAAACCAGAGCAACATTTTTTTCTAAAGGAAAGAAAAAATCTACGGAATTAGTTCTAGTAGTTCTGGTATCTTAACCTATTTTCTCTCCCTTGATAAAATGTCAAGTGTTGGGGTTCTTTCTTTTCAATTTCACTTCATTAAAACAGGTATTTTCCAATTGCATCATATAAATTTAGAAAGAACAGCTATATTTTATGAACCAAAAAGTCTATAATTAAACTAAAAACGAATCAACAGAAATGTTCAAGGATTAATTAACAGTATTCTACGTATAGATATTTTTATGCCTTATTGTATCATCACAATATGATTAGCTCTCTTCTTCCACCATCTCCTCTAGAAGTGTCAAACTCCTCCCTGAAAATAAAACCACAGTGCCCCTCCTCAATATGGCCTATAAAATACAAACTCCATTTTTCTGAGTGCAAAATTTCGGATTAGTTTTTCTTCTCTATTCATTTACACATTGCTTTCTTTATTTTATAAGCATGCAAATCTTATCTTCATTTCAAGAAGGGGGAAACTTGTCTATAAGTAAATACTAAGACTATCAATAAAAAGGATCAGAGATAAGCAATAAGGTCCCTTACCCCCACCAATCTGCAACAGCTATCTCATTCCCCAACTCTGTGTGCCCCTCACCCACCCAGCAGCCATCTTTCACTCGTAGACAAGGCAAAAAGCACACTGTAAGAGCCTTCAAGGTAACAAATATGAAACAAAATTACAGCACCACCTAGCAAAAAGACAAACTACCAGCTCAAATTCAAGGGCTCATGCCACAGGAAAAAAAGGACACAACACACTTCAAAACCTGAAAGTATTATGGAAATACAAGAAACCAATTTTAAAGCTATAAGTACTGGCTCTTTTTAACAGATAAAGAATTCCAGGCTGAAGTCATAAAGAAATTCTAAGAGCTAAAAATAAAATTCAATAAAACAAGTCATTGAGTTAAAAAATACAATTATGGAGAAGGCAGCAACTGAAATTTTACAAAAGAAACTAACAGAGATTCAGGAAGTAAAGAATGTAATAAATGAGATCAAGAGTACCAAAAAAACCTCTATGAAAACAAAGGATCTGGAAGACACAAACGTAGAAGGGAGCCAGGTAGAAGAAGAGAGATATTAAATGGAAAACAAAAATAAACAAAAACCACCCCCAAGAAGTATCTAACTCCATTAGGAACGGCAACATAAGAATAATGGGTATCCCAGAAGGTGAAGAGAGACATAAGAGAACAGAAAACATATTTAAAGAAATAAGTGCTGAAAATTCCTAAACCTAGGGACAGAAATGAACAAACAAGTCAATAATTGTTAAACTATCAAAAGTCCAAGACAAAGAAAGAATTCTAAAGTTAGCCAAGGGAAATAAGCAAGTAACAAATAAAGTTACCACTTATCAGGTGATCATCAGACTTCTCAGCAGAAACCCTATAAGCCAGGAGAGAAGGGAATGATGTTTTCAAGATAACGAGATTAAAAAATGATAACCAAGAATATTCAGCAAAACTCTCTCTCAAATTGAAGGGAGAAACGAAGGTTGTTCCTGACAAAAAGTTGAAAGAATCTACTGCGATGAAATCTCCTCTACAAGAAATGCTAAAAAAGGCTCTTTAATCTAAATCAAAACTGAAACTAAACAAGATAACAGATACACAAATGCAGAAAAAGAAAATCAAAACTACAGTAGCAAATCCTCAATCTCAATAATCACTCTGAATGTAAAAGGACTAAACTCACTAATTAAAAGGCACAGAGTAGCTAGATGAATTAATAAACAAAACCAAACTATATGCTGTTTACAAGAAACTCACCTATGATCTAGAAACAGAGAGAAAGTAAAAAGGATGAAAAAAGGAACTCCAAGCCAATGTTGAATCTGAAAAAAAAAAAAGCAGGTATTGCTATACTCATCACAGATAAGATAGACTTCTGGGCCGGGGATGGGGTGGTGGTGCTAAACAAAAGATAAAGATGATCATTATATAATGATAAAGACATCAATACAACAGAAAGATGTAATACTTATTAATATATATGTGCCTAATAAAGGCACACCCAAATATAAACCAAATAGTAACAAGATCTACATAGAGACACTGACGGCAACACAACAATAGTAGAGGACTTTAATACTCCACTAAAAGTAAAAGACAAATCAAGATAGAAAGTCAATAAACGAAAGCTTTAAACAACAAATTAGAGGTGTGTGTGTGTGTGTGTGTGTGTGTGTGTGTGTATCTCACCAGAGAGAGAGAGAGAGAGAGAGAACTTCACCCTAAAACAACAGACTACACATCTTTTCAAGAGCTCATACAAGCATCTATGCTTGGAACATCCTCAACTATATAGACCATAATTGGAACACAAATCAAGTCTCAATAAATATCAAAAACTGAAATCATATCTAGCATCTTTTCAGATCACAATGACATCAAACTAGAGATCAACCAAATGAGAGAATGAGATGAAAACTGCAAAGGAGTAAAGAGTAAACAACATGTTATTCAAAAACTATTGGATAAAGGAAGAAATTAAAGATGAAACTAAAAAAAAAAAAATACCTGAAATAAATTAAAATGAAGACATGAATTAAAAATCTGTGGGATGTAGCACAAGCAGTAATAAGAGGGAAATTTATAGCAATACAATTCTACCAGGAAACAGGAAGAACCACAAATAAAAAACTTAAAGCATCACCTAAAGGAAATAGGAAAAGAAAAAAAGAAACCCACATCTAGTAGAAGGAATAAAACTTAAGAGAATAAATCAATAAACCACACATGAAAAAGACCATTCAAAAAAAATTCATGAAATCGAGTCAGTTTGTTGAAAGAATAAACAAAGTAGGCCATTAACCAGACTCAAAAAGAAGAGAGAGAAAACAAAAAATCAAATCAGAAATGAAAGAGGAACAAAAACAACCGATACAGCAAGAATACACAGGATCACAGAAGAATACTATAAAACTGGATAACCTAGAAGTAATGGGCACATTCTTGGAAACATAACATTCCAAGACTAAGCAAGGAAAAAACAAATTATCAACAGATCAGTTGCAAGCAAGGAAATTGAAAGAGTAATTAAAAATATCTCCCAAAACAAAAGGTTGGTTTCACTGGTGAATTATACCAAATGTTCCAAGAATACCAATCCTTCTCAAACTGTTCCAAAAAAAGAAGATGCCAAACCCAAGCACTTTCTATGATACCAACATTACTCTGATTCCGAACTCAGATACAGATAGGACCAAAAAAGGAAAATTACAGATTCATATCTTCTATAAATATTGACGCAAAGATCCTCAACAAATACTAGCAAATGGAAATCAACAACTCATTAAATGAATCATACACCATGATCAAGTGGGATTTATTCTAAAAAATGTAAAGATGGTTTAACATATCTAAGTCAATAAATGATACACGACATTAAAAAAGACAAAACTACATGATCAACTAAATAGATGCAGAAAAACCATTTGACAAGATTCAGCATACTTTGTTAAAAATCCTCTCAAAATGGCTATAGACAGAAAGTACTCCAACATAGTAAAGGATATCTGCATATATGATAAACCCACAGTCAACATCATATTCAATGGAGAAAAACTGAAAGCTTTTTCTTTAAGATCAGAAACAAGCCAAGGATGTCCAGTCTTACCACTACTATTTAATAGTGTCGGAAGTACTGGTCAGAGCAATCAGACAAGATACAAAATCTATCCGAAAGGAAAAAGTGTAACTATCACTATTTGCAGCTGGCAAGATAATATAGAGAACCCCAGAGACTCAAGCTACTAGAAATAATATACCAATAAGTTAAGTGACACACTACAAAACTAATATTAAAAAAAATCTGTTGTGGCGCACCCTGGTGGAGCAGTAGTGGGGTCAGCTGGCTCAGAAGGAGCAAGCCACATACTTGTGGGTTTGAGTCCTGGTTCTGGAGGGAAACCAACCATGTGAACAGCTAAATAAAAACAGAAGTGTTTTCTTCCTCCTCTCTCTTCCTGCTTGTCTACCTATTCAACTTCATTCCTGCCTGTACTTTTCCTGTACTTAAAAAATCTGTTGTATTTTTGCATGCAAGTAACAAAATTGCAGAAAGAGAACTCAGAAAAACAATCACATTTAAAGTGCATCAAAAAGAATAAAATACCATGGAATAAACTTAACCAAAGAAGTAAAAGACCTATACTTTGAAAACTATAAGACATTGTTAATAGAAATAGAAGATAGCACAAAGAAATGGAAAGATATTTCATGTTCATGGACTGGATGAATTAACATAGTTAAAATGGCCACATTACCTACAGCAATATACAGATTTAATGTTATCTCTATTAAAATCCCAAAGACAGTCTTCACAGAGATAGAAAAAATAATCATGAAATTTATTTGAAACTGAGACTCAAAACAGCAAAAACAATCCTGAGGAAAAGGAATGGAGGTATCATGCTCCCTGACGTAAACAATAGTAACCAAGTCAGCACTGTATTGGATTAAAAACAAACATAGAGATCAATGCAAAAGATTCCAGAAATAAATTCACATATGTAAGAACAATTAATTTCCACAAAGGAACCAAAGGACTACAATGGGCCAAGGACAGTCTCTTCAATAAATGGTGTTGAGAAAACGGGACAGTAAAAAGCAAAAGGGTGAAACTGGATCGCAAACTAATGCCATACACAAAAATTAATATAAAGTGGATTAAAGATTTAGATGTAAGGCTGGAAACCATAAAATAAGTAAAAGAATATATAGGCAAAGAATTACTAGACATTAACTTAAGAGAAGTCTTTGGGATTTAGACTCCCAATAGCAAGTATAATATAGCAAGAAATAAAATCCAAAATAAACATATGGGGACAACAAACTAAAAAGCTTTTGTACAGTGAAAGAAACTCATCAAAACAAAAAACAACCTACTTGAATGGGAAAAGATATTTGTATAGCACACATCTTACAAGAAGTTTATATCCAAAATATAAAGAACTCATAATTCAGTAACAACAAAAAACAACATAATTAAAAAATGGGCAGATAATCTTAACAGACACTTTAAAGTCACAGAAATAACGAAGAGGCTCATAAAAAGATGTTCTACTTCTCTAGTTATTAAGGCAATAAAAATCAAAACAACATGAGATATCACCTCAAAACGGCGAGAATAGCTATTATCCAAAAGAATAGTCGGTGAAGATGTGGAGAAAAAGGGAACAGTGCATACACTATTTGTGAGAATATATAAATGGTACGACCATTATGGAAAGGAGTATGGAGAGACCAGAAATTTCAAATCAGAAATTCCTTAGGATTCAGTTATTCTTCTACAAGTTATTTACCCTAAAAACACAACAATTCTCATTTGCAGTTATACATGCATCCCCACCATCATTGCAGTTATTAACAATAGCCAAGTACTGGAAACAACCCAAATGCCCACTGAAAAATGAATGGAAAAAGATGTGGTGGCATGCTTTGGTGGCCTAGTGGTTTAAACCAGAGATAGTTGATATACCCAAGGTCCCTGCTTCAAGACCCAGGGCTGGGTAAACAACCAATGATGAACAATTGAATATATAAAAATATTCAATGGAATACTATGGAGCTATCAAAAAGGTGAAATAATGCCATCCATGGTAACATGGATGAATCTGGAGGGAATTATGCTTAGTGAGATAAGCCCAGCATGAGAAAGACAGGCATTGTATAGTATCACTCATATGTGTTGTATAGATACCAAGCAAACAAATCAAACAAGACTTTTAGCAAAAAAAAGGAAAATCAGTGGGTGCAAGAAGAGATGGGAGAAGAAAAGGGTAAATAGGTCAAGATAATTAATTGCATAGGCAAGGTAAAAAGGAATAGCAGGAAATGTTCTGTATTATTTACAGATGTAAATTTACTATCAAGCATACTTTAAGCCTACTTAATGTTATGCTATAGTCTGTCAATTAAATCAACTACAAAATAAAATACCAACACCTATTAAAATAATTATAGCTTAAAATCTAAAGGATGCCTTATATTCTTATTCTAATTATGCCTCAGCCATAGAAATTGGTTTAAAATAAATATCAACTGATTTCTTAGTTTCTTATATTCACAAGAGGAAGCTGAGTGAATTTTTTTTAAAGCACAAAATTATGCAATATATCAGGTCCATATTCTCAGTCCTTAACTTCCCCATGCCTCTGAGATTTAGATCTGACAGAATTTTCAACCCTAGTGCTCTACTCTGAACCCCAAAGTGTTATTTTAAGATAGAAAAGAAAGAAACGATCAAGAAATCTCATTTGGCCAGTATTATTCTTAAGAAAAATCTGCTCCTCAATTTTAATTTTTTCCCAAAATGTCAAATTCAAGGAGTTATATTTATAAAAAAAAAAGTGTAATTAAATTGAAAGTTCTTTGCTCAAAACACATTCCCTATCTAAAGCTAATATTAAGCCAATAATGTATTTTGTTTAAAGGTAGGAGCATTCAAAAATAGAATCAATATGATATCATTTCATTGAATCTATGATGGATTTCATTGTGAGCAGTACCAATTTATTTTACTACTAAAACAAACAAAAAGCAATACTGACAATTAAGGTATGAAAAGATTTTCCTTTTCCTTGAAATTTTTACTTTATATTATGAAAACAGACCATTAATAAAATTTTTATTTATAGTTCTTACATAAACACAAAAAGGATAAATACCACAATATAATCCTAAAACTTCTTCACATTAAGAGCTCAACTCTGTGAATTATTTTTTGATGCAAGTCATCAATATCCACATTATTCTCATCCATGAGGTGAAAAATATTTCTTAGAAGCTCTCTGCTTTTGCCCCATTATTTTCTTCAAACCACTGTTATCCATACAGCAAGTTAGCATGGTGGCACTTGACCCCACCAGGTGTCAAAGGAATGTTTTCAGAGAACAAGGAGGACAGATAATCCTTCCTTAAGGAGTTGTTAAATTGATCTGTTGACTGAACATTAACCAACTACGTATATTTGCAAGACATGAAAAGTTCATTACAAATGCCATGACTGATAGCAATAAAGACATTATCAATTGTGAAAGGCATTTCAATATCAGAGTTGTTAAAATGTAGAGGGGAGAAACATGTCTCAAAAGCAGCATATTATGCCAAGAAAGAAGCCTCCATTTAGGACTGGGGTTTGTCTTTACAATTCTATCATGGATAAGTCATTGGTAAGATATTTATCTACACATAAAGTTAATTATTTTTAAAGGATCTTAATCTTTACTTACTAATTTTCATTTTTGTTTCTGATTTTCAAAATATATAAGAATCTAGTGCAGTATTAAATTTTTGTGCCTCAATGGATAATGACTGATATTTTGCAAAGTAATTCTAAAGATGTTTATGTTCAATAAGCTGAATTTGGACTTGCAAATTCACTCCTTTTTTAAAGGTTTTTGTTTGTTTGTTTAAGAGGAAGGAAGCAGGCAGGAATGAAGGCAAGTAGGCAGGTAGGAAGACAGGCAGAGAGAGGAGGAAACAGCATTTATTTATTTATTTAGTTAGTTGTTCATGTTGGTTGTTCTCCCAACCCTGACCCCTACCCTGGCCATAAAAATCCAAGTCCCTGCTCTTTACATGGACTACACTGGAGCCAGACTGAGCACAAGCATCCCTATTTTAATACTTGGTTACTATAAATCAAAACTAATGAAGAGTAACTATAATTGAGGATAGTTTTAATTAAAATCAAATGATCAAATAAAAAACAACCTGTATCAAGAATTTTAAAAGCTTTCATGCTTTTTATTAATCTACTTCTTGGACAAACAAGATAAACAGTCCAAAGTGAGAAAAAAAATTTATACCAATACATTAACCTCAGTGCTATATATGTGCAAACAAAACTGTGAAAATCCAACAATGATATGAATGTTAAAGAAACATGCAGCATTTACATTTTTACTCAGATGTAATAATATGTGAAGATACTTAAGCTATAATGTTGCTAAAGATGAATAAAAATATGCAGAATAGATCTGTTATATTAAAATATGAGGAAAAAAAAAACTAGAATAAAGAAAGCAAACTGTTACTAGGATTTCCTGATAGGTGCAAGGCAGGTAACTGTTTTTTTCTGTAGCTTTCAATTTTTCAAGCAATTTCTATTTTTATAATCAGGAAGAAAAATAAAAACATTTACTAAGCCTAAGAGCTGTGATTCAGATAAGATGAGTGATTTCCCCTAAAGCAGAAGGTACTAGGTGGTAGTGAAGACTAAAATCTTTATATCCTAAATCCTCCATCCAGGGCCTTCCTTTCTCCCACAGGTGCTCCAAGAATTATCTCCAAGTTTTTTCCATTTTTAAATCCTAGCTGTCCCAACTTGTTTTCTCAAATATTATCTAGCTCATACTTATTACTTCTAGAAATTAAAAAAAATCAATGTGGCCATTTCAGTAAAAAGTACTGTAAAACGAATATTGCACAATTGCCAAAAAAAAAAAAAAAAGCTCGAGCAAACTAATGATGTTTACTCGAGTCATGTCTAAGGTACGATACAAGCCATTCTGAGCTGTGTATATAGACTTTAAGGGCTATAAACACCATGGTAAAAGAAAAGTAAGGCAACTTGTTGAGACATAAAAAAGTAAAAAAACAAAGTACACCTATACACAAAACTTTTGCAAATCATCTGAAACATCTGCAAAACACCTGCAACCAATATAGGTTATATGTATATTGGAGAAGTCATGAAAAATTTGAAATGGCTACTCTGGCTGTCAAGATAAGCTAAAATGTGGGTTTCTCTTTGTGTCAATGTTAGGCTGATAAGAATAATTAGTACAGGCAACTGGCCTGTGAAGATAACTTTCAGCATGGAAAAACCCCGCAAATCAGTTCCACAATCAGAGCCCAATTTCAACTTGGCAAAAGTCCATCGCAGATGTGCTATCCAAGAAAGGGGGATCTAGGCCCTCTCCCCCTGTTTTTTTGGAGCCACATTAAAACTGTCAAAGTACCAAATTATCTAAATTTGTAGTTCTAAATGAACATTTCAGAAAATTTCTTCATTCTAAGTGGTATCCAACACAGTCTTAAATAGCTTAAACTACTGTGTAAAACACGGGCTTAAGGATGAAGTTTCTGTGTGCAAGTTACAGCCCCACAACATGTTTTTAATATAGCTCATTTCATTGCTCAGTATTGAAAACATAACAAGTGGTTACGGTTTCCTAGACTGTGATCACAACAGCATCATCTCCGAGGCACGGAACACAGGGCTTTTATTTTTCTGAGTTAATTAGGGGCAAGCGTGCAACCGCCGGTGCTGGCTGCGGAGCCGCGAAGGCGCTTTCCATCACACACCGTGTACAACTCGAGTGACAGAGGCTACACTCAAGGCCACTGGAACACTCGGCGAGGAGACTCCAGGACCCAAGATGGGGTTCGCCAATGACTTCCCACACGGTCAAATTAACAAGACGTTCAGCATCTCCCGAAGAAAACCCATCCATTTGATCCCCTAGCTTGTAGAGCCTCAGCAATCATTAAGGCTGCAGTGTTTTTACCCTTTCTCCGAACAGCTTTTCGGGAAGAAAATTCCAGGAACAGGATTCATCACCTCACATCACGGAGATAAAGCACCTTTTGTCAACTACAAGGGGGCCCTGCGCAATGGCTCGACCGTCGCGCCCTCCAGCGAAGCCGCCGCCGGCTCAGTCTCCGCCGGCCGACGCCCCGGACTCCGCGAGCCGCTCTCGGCCCAGGCGCGCAGGCCCACGCGGGCCGCGTGCTGTCCGTCGGGCCTCCGCGGCTCCGGGTGCGGCCCGCAACCGGCGGGGGTACCTGGGCGCCAGTGTCCTCCGAGGTCGTGCGGCCACCTGAGGCCGCAGCAGCGCCAGGCCTGGCCTAGCCTCGACTCGTCCACCGCCAACCGTTCCTCACCTGAGGGCTGTCCTCCAGCGTCTCCTCGATGGGCAGCTTGTCGATCCCCGGCATCGTGGCAGAGGGAGGGCGGCGACTAGAGACGCTGAAGCCGCCCACAGCTCCCAGTGCCCGCCCGCCAGCAGCAGCTGACCCCCACCCGCCCTCTACCGCAGGCACCGCCGCCCTCGCCCCTCGCGTCTGCCGGAGCTCGGAGACTACTAGCTGCGCGGGAAATCCCGCCCCCTAGACCTCCTTGCCCCGCCTTCCAGTACAGCTATTGGCTCTCGGGGACGCCCGTCAGCGTGGCGGGCTGGCGAGGAGCTTCCTTCGCGGCGCGGGGCTCCGCCGAGAGCGTGCACCTCCGAGGTCTGCAGAGGCGAGTTTCTTCCAGGCGCACCGTCCTTTGGATGTACGTCGTAAGGACCGTCCCCGCAACGGCGTGTGGTTCCAGAAACAGATCCTCGAGTGATGACCACACGGGGGAATTTGAAGTGGTTTTACTTCTCTCGCAACATTTTTTTTGTTAGGGACCTTTGAAGAAGACTTGGGTGCTGACGCCTTTCTGTATGTAGTTCCTACAAATTATCACCTTCCCAAGCCTGCCCGAAGCTTTCAGTTCCCGCCTCCAGCAAAATGGTGCTGGCTAACAGATGAATGTAAGATCCAAAACTGTGTCACTAGCAGCACTTTCTGGTAAATTCCTGGACAGTAAAATAGAAATTATTCTGGGCACTTGGATGTCAGTATATTCAGTTAAAAACCTTACTTTGGCGTCATTTCCTCAGCTCTTAAACGGCATTGAAGAACCGACACCCTGCAATTCAGACTTAAATTTTCTTTTAAAGGTCAGGATACGCTGCTAATCATTTGGGTAAAATTAGCATTTCTATTAGGTCAAAACATTTTGGAAGAAACTTTAGCTTCTTGGGCCTCTTTATTTTATATTAGAGAAAAATGAGGCCCGACTTCTAGAGCTTGGCTTGGATTTGACCTCCTTGCCTCTGTCTTTCCCCAAACTCACACTGCTTCATTTATTTCTCAGTCATTTTCAGAAGATTTTTGCCAGTTTACAGAGGAAATGGAAAAATTATTAGTGTCTTCTAAAACTCTAGCCATTAATTCTACCAATCTAATCTTTTTATTCAAGAAATATATGATACTGAGTAAAGATGATTAGTTGCCTGGTTCCACAGATAACAGTGGAACTAATGCCAGATACAGTGGAACAAATAAAAATTCAGAAACAAGAAGTTACATATTTTCAATTAGAATGCCAAAAATTCCCATATCTTGAAGGAAAGATAAAATTAATTTGAACTAGTTCTCCAGATAGACATGCAGTATTATTCTTAGTGGTATAAGCTATAAATAAGAGTGCTCTCCTTAGACTGTTTATCAACAAGTCATCCTCTAGGAAAGAGCTTGAGTTTTTGAAAAGTGGTTTGGTGTCGTTTCTTACTTTATATTACCCCTTCCTAGATGCTTAGACATACCCTGTATCAAATATCTTTGATATTTCTTTTCTACTGTGTCAAGCACGGTAGCATGTAACTTGCTCTAAAGAAAGAAGACATATGCACACTGATGGCTTTGTAGATACGGCATAGTCCACATATATCCCAAAGACAGGTTTGAAATCCATGGTTGAAGGGAACAACCAAGATTAATAACAAAATAAAAAGTAATAGTTCTGCCTCCTCACTCTTCCTGTTTGCTTGACTCTGCTTGCCTTTATTTCTGCCTGCAAGTTTCCTTTAGGGAAAAAAAAAAAAAAGACTTTAAGTGACCTTCCTAGTTGAACTGTGATTTAGATAAGTGAAGGAGACAAACAGTAGCAGCAATTGATAAGAACCAGGAGTAAGTAACAAGTGAAAACAAAATAGGAGAAAAGAGTAATTATAAGGTGATCAGGTTAACCAAATAATAGCAATAAAATTTTCTACTAGGTGTCTGAACTATCTGGGTAGGTTATCAAGTTAAATGGTTTCCTTCTTTGTATGTATGTGCAGCTAAAATACATTTTTATAAAGGATTCCGAAGAGATTATTATGTTATCAGAGAGGGTAAGGAAGTCTTGCTGGGCTCAGCTGATTGAAAATTAAACAAAAAATAGTTGACATTCAATTAGACAGAGGCGGTTTAGTTAAATTATAAAAATAAAAAGAATCTTAAAGGGCCTTCAATTTGGATCCGCTAGCTTTAGGCTACTATATACTCTGTTCATTAAAAAAGGTAAAAAGGTGATTGTATTTCCTATTTTAAAATGTTTCTAAAGCTGCAGAACTCACAATCTCCATTGGTAACATTTAAATTTAATTAGTCTAGCTGTACAGCTGACCAACTCACCTCCTTTTATATAGGAAATGAGGCTTATTCAGAGAATGCCTCAAGGTGTTATCAAAGATTCATGTGTGAGTAACATAGTAAAAACTGGGCAGCTATTTAATTTTATGGAAGGCAAGGCAGAATTAAATGACAACCACCAAATAATTCTTTGAGACATTTTACACATAAAATTCATTTAGCCATTTCACACATATAATTTACAACAAAAGGACATGCAGTCTTACAGATTTGTTAATTATTAGTCTCCTGAAATTATATTAGATCTTCTTGTAATTATGTTTTTAACATAATAATGCCTTGAACTTCTGATCTGTGGACTATAAAAGGAAAGAATCCAACAATCCCAACGACGCTGGTACTTTACTATTCAAAATTATCCCCCTAGGTTAATGGTTATCAAACTTACACTCAGGTAAAAGTTGTTTAAGGAATACTGATTTCTGAGCATAGGCGGAAGATCCTGATCCAATAGGTCAGAGTTGGATCTCTCTCCAGGTGATAGGTAATCCTCAAGCTACCTGTTGAAAAACTTTGCAAAAAATGAGAATAACCATTTCTCTTTTCCAAAAGACCTTGTTATTTTAGAAAATTTAAAGAGTCAAGTAAACAGTTAGGAAAGGAATCATCGGTTGCAACTGAAGATGGCTAGGAGGGCCCATTTCCAGAATCATTTATTGAATCTGGGGGGCCTCTTACTCATTATTCCCTATAAGACTCAATCTGAAATTTTGAGGAATTCATGCTTCTTTCAAGAGTATAATGTATACTGCAAATAATTAGGAATGATTCCTAATAAATCACTTTTTAATGGAACTCACTTTAGGAAATAGTTCAATTGCTTTTATAACATCGAGTTGAGATGAGCCAAATTAACGAAATGAGTATAGTAATTGACAATTTGGGAGACTGACTCACTTCCATCCACTTTAAAACATTAGAACCAGTAGTAGAGTTGGGCAGCAGGGGCAGCGGGTGTGCACTTTGGACAGAGGATAGACTCAAAAATTCTGAGTAGGTTGCAAAAGCAGATGGATGGGTAGCAAGCACCAACTGATTCTTCATTGTGCCACCACAAACCATCCTCTGCCTTTGACTTTGATGCCAATGTTACTTTTGCTCTTTGCCACAGCAGCCTTAGAACACAAGGCAGAGTGTGCCCTCGTGGCTTAAGTGGCTGAGACGACTGGGGTGTGGACCATGAAACCCAAGGACCAGGCTTAAGTGGCTGAGACGACTGGGGTGTGGACCATGAAACCCAAGGACCAGGGCTTGTAACCGGGTGGAGGGGAGGTAATGAACCAAAATGAAACCAATAAAAATGCCGCTTCCTCTTATTCCTTCCTTCCACTCCCCCCACCTCCCAAATGCAGTCCAAATTCTGTAGCTTCTACTTTCTTAACTGTAAAAAGAATATATTTTTATTTCTAGGGTAATTATATATACCTTTGTTTCTTCCATGTTTGTCTGCTTCCTTCCTGGAAGGAGACATTCATAATTAATTTCTTTGGCTAGGCCAAGAACTTTGAAACAAAGTATTATTATCCCTTCCGTGATTAAGTGGAAGAATGCATGGGTATGAGCTCATAGATATGGATTGTGGAGCCTGCCTAGCTGGCTTTAATCTTATCTACACTCATTACTAGTCCTGTCACTTTTAGTCAGCTTTTGTAACTTTAATATGTCTCTATTCTGTCATCTGAAAAATTGGGCTTAAATTGGAAACCCACATTGTAGGACTGTTAAGAAAACTAATGAGCTTTTAGAATAGCGCAAGGCATAATAAGCACCCAATAAATGAGTTAATTTTATTATTTACTATTGAACATTAAATAGGTTAATACTTTTAAGGCAGCTTTTATTTTGTTCATTTTTCATTTTTTTATACTATCTAAAGAAACCAAAATTTTCTAAATCAGAAGAGATTGTGCTTGCTATCTTAAAGAATCCTGTTATTATTTTAAACAATATTACCATTTCTATCATGTGTTTTTATCATTTTGATTTAGGGACTTTTATAGTCAAAACAAAAATTTTTAAATAAATAAGCATTTTGGTTTTCTGGAAAGGTGTAGTAGATACCAAAACAGATACCCTCTCATTTGGATAAAATGTGAATAGTTTCTGGTTTTTGGCAGTGACAAGGGGAGATGCCTTAAGGTTAAAAGACATGATACTCCTCCCACTGCAGTTCTGGGAACAACAGGCATATCAGTGAAAAGCGACTGCTGTTAGAGAAGTCAATATGTCCTGTCTAACCAATGAAAACATTTTAAGTTTTACCCACAAAGGGAGTAAAAACCAGTCACTGAGCCTACATGAAACCAGTATTGTGTATTCCATGGTTAATGCAAATACGTCTCAGGGTAAAGCCTTCCAGAAACGCTAGATGGTGCTCTGAATTTAGTTTTGGAATTCAGATAGCCTCAGGAAAGGGCAGTCATCAATCAACAAATTGTTAGGTAATAAACAAAATATTTAAAATCCCCACCCTGTGGAGCTATAGCTTAGTGAGGATGGTGGGGAGAAAGACAATAGAGCTATAAACATAATAAGTATTAAAAGTATAATATATTAGAAAGTGGCTGGGTGCTATGGAAGTTAGAGCAGGGAACACAGGGTGGTGGCAGTCACAATTTTAAATAAATTCATCAAAGTGGGCTTCACTGATAAAGTGACATCCTAACAAAGCTTGGAGTCACCAGAATGAGCCATGGAGAAAATATTTAAGAAACACCTGGTGCCCTCTGGTGGTCTAGTGGATAAGTCTGTTGCCTCCAATCAAGCATATTCCACATGCATCCCTAGGACCTGAGTTCACATCCAGGGGAACAGCGAACATGAACAACTATATAGAATAAAATAAGTAAAGATTCCTTCCTCTTCTCTCTTCCTGTCTACCTGCCTACTTGCCTTCATTCCTAACTGCACCTTTCTTTAAAAGAAAAAAAAGACCCACCAGGGCAGAGGCTCTAAGCCCTAAGACAGTAGTGGCCTGCCCTGGTTTAGGTTATGCATAAAAGCAGAGTAGAAGGAGACAAGAGTCTGACAGGAAGGAAGGAAGAAGAAGCAGCCAGATTATTTAGTCTTATGGCCTATTGTGAAGACTTTGACTTTGGAAAAAAAATCTTTAATAAAGATTATGATTTGAAGTGAATATTGAGGAGGCTGAATTGATGAGATTATACATTATGGACAAATTAATGCTGTTTTATGTTAACTAGTTAAATTCTGAGAGATTGATTTAAAGGAAAAATTATATCAGTGATTTAGCTAAATCGTGTTCTATGTACAGGGTAAAAAAACAGTATCTTAAAAATAGAAGACTGATTTAATGTAAAAACAGGTGGATGGCTTTTCGTCTTCCCTTCCTGAATACTTCAGTCCTAAAGTCATTAGATATGATCGAATGAAGCAGGACTCCCTGTAGAGCGATTGAGTCCTGGGGGCCCAAAGAGATTGTTGGAGTTCAGTCAGGATGAGGAGGGCATCCCCAAAGGAACAGTCTATTGTGTGTGTCATCAGCTGAAATTCCTTTTCTATCATTTTAGTTTTAGCTGAGATGTTTGTTGTTTTCCCTGTGCATTCCAAGTTCAAGGATCAACCAAGGATTTGGGTGGAATCTGTATGCAGAACGGGACCTTCTCTGTATCCGGCTTAAACTGAGAACTTACATTGTAGGGTTGTTAAGATAATTAATGAGCTTTCAAAATAGTGTAGGACACTTCTCTGTATCTCTTTCCTTTCTGGGATTCCCTCTCACTTCCTAGCTGCTGTTCACCCTGAACTCTTGTCCTTTTGTACTTTAAGCTTGTAAAACTATGGATCATCTCATCTGGTGTTAACTGGTGCCTGCCTTCAGACAGTCAGTAATGTGGAAAACTCATCCAGTGATAATCACTTCTTTCAAGTGTCTCTGCTTCTTTGGTTTCTGCCAGCTTTGGGCCACTTCTCAGTACTTTTAGATAGTTTTAAAAATATTGTATTCAAAGTTCATAGTTTGTATATTTGGGAGGTCAGGTATGATAGAAGCTACTTTACTATTAGTCCTTTTTTAAAAGTTAGAAACCATAAAGGGTAAGATCAACATATTTTACTATATGAGGCTTCATATGACAAAAGACAGAATCGATAAAGTAAAAACATAAAGGCAAAATGGGGGAAATATTTATTATATATACATCAAAGAGCTATTATCTTTCATATATGAAGAGCTCCCATTTATTAAGAAGCAGCAACAACAAATCAGCCTAATAGAAAAATTACCTAATGACATGCTATGATTTAAAGGTTTTTATCCCCCGGATTCATATGGTGAAATCTTGTTGCCCAATGTGATAGTGTTAGGAGGTGATGCTTTTGGGAGGTGATCAGTGTAGGAACTTGGGGAGGGCTCTGCCCTTATGAATGAGATTAAATCCTTTATACAAGAGGATTAAGAGAGCATTCTGCTCCCTTCCACCATGTGAGGATACAACTACAAATATACAGCCCAGAAGAGGGTCCTCACACAATTATATTGACATTCTGATCTCCGACTAGTCTTTAGAATTATAAGCAATTTTCTGTTGTTTATAACAGTGTTTTGTTATATTAACCCCAAAACAGGACACAATCCATCATTTCACAAATATGTTGGTCAATAAATATATAAAGAAATACAAAATAAATGAAATTCTTTTACCTATCAGATTGGCAATCATTTAAAATGTTTATATTAACAAGTATTGATCAAGGATACTCTCAGACTATATTCAAAATTATATCCAACTGATTCACTGAGTGTATTTCAAAAACTATATGTATTTTTATTGCTATCAGTTCCATTAGATTCTTTAAAAAACCTTCCTAGTCATTCCTACTCATTTCTTCTTGTCCCTGTTTATGATTGTAAATTTTAGTTTCTTAAACTGATTAATAACTATTCTATATTCTGTACCTAATAATTCCAGTATCTGAATTTCTTCTGGATCTATATTTAGGTTGACTATATTTCCTTGAGACAAAAACGGAACATTAGAATGGAAAAAAAATTAAAAAGGGACGAGGTTATATGCTAGCTACTAAGGGGAAGGGAGGAGACAGAGCAATCCAAGCAAGAGCAGAGCAGCGACACCAGCAAAAAGCAGTAACTATGCAATGCCTATTGGTTGTTGCACAGTAACGATGTATAGTCTGATGGGACTTCATACAAATGACCTGGACAGTGCAAGGAATTTTGGCATTTAGGCAAAAACCAAATTTGGCACCCCTATAAGCCCAGCTCTAAAACACATGTTGCTCTAACTGTCCCAGTGCCAGAAATGACCAATAACCCCCACAGTGCCAGAGATAACCTCCATAGTGTTAGAAATAACCCCCTCCCATAGCACTTACCTATGGCTTGACCACACTGTGGTATTCTGATCCCTTTGAAGAAACAGGTACCTCAGAAGGTTGCGGGGAGGAATCCTCTTCCTTCCCTGCTCCTGTTTCCTCAGGGGAGTGGGGTGGGAACAGCAGTAACAGCTGTGGCTGCTGGAGTCCACACCAACAAGGGCCATCTTTAACAGGGGCCAAAAGGGGCAGCTGCCTTTGGGCACCCTCAACAAAATGGACCCTGGACAACTCAACTGCTCCTTTTGCCTGGCATTAAAGATGGCCCTGGTTTATTTTTCTCACTCATGAAACAATATTTAAAATAGGACAAAGTTGACATTTATATTAAAATGATAGGATGATTGGGAAATATGAAAAAACAAAAACAAACTAGTACTGTCCTGTTTAGAACAGTATGTATTGTCAGCCTGTCTATATTGGTTGGGTATAAATTTGACTGTTACAGAGATTCTGAATAACCAGGGAGACATTTATTTCTTCCTCAAAATATGTAGTCCAGTCTGATATGAAAAATCCAGTTCCCAATCAATAGTGTTCCAAGTTTCTTTTCTCTGATTCCCACCATCTTGTCCACAGTTGAGAAATCGGGGAAGAAATGAGGAGCAGGGAGGGTATATGCCTTCCTTTGAAGGTAGGGCTTAAAAATTTTACCATTGCTTCTGCTCACATCTGATAGTGAAGAAGTTTTATAACCACATAAACTTTCAAGGCAGTCTGAGAAATGTTAACCTTCACCTAAAAAATATGCCTGCCTTCATATCTGCTAAGAAGTATCACATGGGTCTCTGCCACATGATACAAATGTCATTGTTTCTGCTGATTTTCCCTCATGGTGTCTAGCCTCATGTGCTTGATAATATTTGATTGTGAGTTTGCTTGCTCTTCATCTGCAGGAATCTTGTGGACCTCATTAGGGATATTTTCCTTTAGAGAGGATTTGGTCTGTTTTTGTCAAGAACCAAGAATAATGGTGAAGTCCAGAAGATCAGATCCACTACCTACTCTTACCCAAGGGTTAATATCCTGGTTTCAGGGATATTAAGAGTTTTTACATGTGGGGTAACCTCATGTTTACCACTTGGTTACTGATCACTGCTCCCAGTTCTTATTTCAGGTTTTAGTTTTTGGATTTTGTTCCTGCTTTAGCTGGTGAACAAAATTTCCCTTACTTGTTGGGATTTTTGCAATACACTTGAAGGTATGTTTTACCCAGAATCAGTTGTTTTGTAGTAGAAGGGTTTTTAAGGAAAATAGTCCAGCATGTTGATAGACCAGAAATGTCCCATTAGTTCTTTAAATTACTTCGAGACTTTTTTCTACTTCTCCAGCTTGCCAAACTCACCAGTAACCTCACTGTTAACTGTTAACACCTAGTGAATACATTTCTGTCTCTGTCTTACTCAACAATATCTTATTCAACCTCTTAGCAGTAATGACACTACTGACTTGACCCTTCATTTGTTTTCTTTTTCATCTAATATGAGCCAAGCACTGTTTTGGATGCTAGGGAATGAATAAAACATACAAAAGTCCTAGGAAAAAGACCATAAACATAATAAACATATTACATAATATGACAGAAGGTATAAGTGTTACAGAACAAAAACTGGAGTAGGATAAAGGGCATCGGGATTCTGGGAGAGAGGTTACAATGTTAAAAGAGTTAAGAAGGGTAGGCCTCCTTGTGAAGATGATATTTGAGGAAATATTTGTAAAAGGTAAAGGAATGAGACATAAGATATGCGGGGGTAGGACAGGTAGTGAAAACAGCCAGTCTAAAAACCTGACATAGGATTATGCCAGATGTTTCCAGGAAGAAGAGAAGTATACTGTGGCTGGAACAGAGTGTGCACAGGAGAGAGTAATCGGATATGATCAGCTAGGGAAAGGGAGATGGCCAGTTATGTAGTACCCTGTAGGCCACTGTAAAGACTGACTTTTACTGAGATAGGAGGCCATTTTCTGAGTGAAGCTATGACACGAACAGATTTGTTTTTAAATCATACTGCTGGGATGTGCTGTGGTGGCTCAGGTGTTAAGCCCATGCCTGGAGAGCAGTCCATGTATAGACTAAGGACCCAGGTTCGCAGCCCTGGCCCAGGGGAACAACTAAAATGAACAACTAAATAAATATAAGTGCTCCTTCCTCCTCTCTCTTACTTCCTGCCTGCTGCCTGTCTGCCTTCATATCTGCCTGCTTCCTTCCTCTTAAAAAAATAAATAAATAAAAAAGATCCCTCTGGCTGTTTGTCGTACTGATAAAAAACAACAACAAAAACATGGGTCAAAGACTGAAGGAGGAAGACCTCTTGGGATACTATTGCAGCTGTACTCCTTGACCCTTTTCCTCTCTTCTATTAAATATCTCCAGACTTTCTCCTGGCTTACTAGCTGTTCCTTCTTTAGCACATCCCCAAATTGCAAATGTTGGAACACCCAGATTTGGTCCTGTATCTAGGTCCATTCACTGCATGATCTCATGTACACCTGTGACTTTTAATTGTTTTAACACCTATGATTTGCATTGGTTATATCAAACTTAAGAGCTCCAATTCATAAATCCAGTAGTAGCCTAATTGCTATACAAGTTGGAGCTCTTCATTTCTCCCCAAACCGTTTTTCCCCTAGCCCAGCCTTCCACAGTCTGGTAAATGGCACTATATTTGCTCAAGCCAAAAAAGTCATCCTTAATACCTTCCCTTCCTTCACTTCCTAATCTAGTGCATCTGCAAAATATGCTGTCTTCTGGAATCAATGAACTATTTCCTCCCAATCCTATGTATCAAAATAACTTCAAAAATCTCAGTGGCTTAAACAATGAATTTTATTTTTCTCACTCATGAAATAGCAGGCCACTTGTTCTGAGAACCCTGGGTTGGTGAACACACTGAGGTTCTGGGAGGACCGTGTAGAAGCTAGATAGGGCATGGGCCCTGTGCCCCTTCCCCCATTTTTGCTCTATGCTTTTCTTCCATTTGACTGTGCTTGAGAGTATCCTTTAGAAGAAACCAGTAAGCATAAGTAAAGTGATTCCTGAATTCTTTGAATTATTCTAGCAAATAATTGAAACTGAGGAGGGGATCTTGGAAAACTTAGATATATAACCAGAAGCATAGGTGACAACCAACCTGGGACTTTCGACTGTCTCTAAAGCAAGGACAGTCTTGTGGGACCGAGCCCTTCATCTGTGCTAACTCCACATCACTAGTGTAAGAAATTGAAGTACATTGTAGGATGCCCAACTGGGGTCTGTAGAGAACTGGAGCACTGTTTAGCATAGAAAATCCACACACATTTAGTGTCAGCACTGATGTGAGTAAAGACAGCTCAGACTATCATTATCAGTATCAATTTAAAACCTTAACTTGGCTTCCCTTCACACTGGAACTTCTTGCCATGATCTTTATAAAGACCATTATGCAGCCCCCACTTAGCTCTCCAAACAAATGCATCTGGTACCATTCGCTTTTCTCTCACTACTTTCTTCTTTTTTCCTTAAAAATCCCAATGCTTCTAAGCCTCAAGACTTTACTTGCTGTTCCCTCTGACTGCAATGCTCAAGATCTTAATATCCTGGCCTTTTCTCCTCAGCATCATCTCCTGTCAGCTTAGAGAAGCCTCTCCAAACCACCAAATCCAAAGACCCTTTCCACACCCTTCACCTCCATCACCATCATGTTTCATCACCATCACTGCTTATTCCTTTCAATGAGTTTATCACTCTCTGCAATTACCTTCTTTTGTTCATCTCTAATCTCTAGCAACCAGAATGGTATCTGGCACATATTAAGTGTCCTCTAAATAGCCTTTCATTGACTATATGAGAAAATGTTTCCTCTACATATTTTAGAGAAATTCTTTCCTTTTATTTTCATCTATTCATTCATATCTAAAATGATGCTATGTAAATCCAGATAAAATCAACTCAAGATGAATAAAGATATCAAACTGTCCTTTTGATAAAGAGGAAATTGGGACTGCATTGCTTCAGCATGTACTGAAACATCCTTGTAAGTCATACCTCTGAGGCACAAATGTGTAGGGGTGAAGGTCTGAGTGAGGCATCCCTTCATCTCCTGATCTGATTACCTAGCTTACCTGTTTTTGTTTCCCATTAATTTTACCAACTAATATATTAGGTAATTTACTCAGTTATAATTATTGTGTGTTGCCTATTTCCTCCTTCTTTCAGCCATCCCCATACTGCTTCAACCCAGTCCTCATCACTGTGGCCTTCCTGAGAGCAAGGATCCTACTCTGTATTTTTCTGGCACTGAGTAGTGCTCAACCAATTAAGTGAATAAATGAATAAATGAATGTATCAAAGTGATCAAAGAAGTAAGGAAGTTCAGGATTTTTTCTCTTCTTCCAAGTCTTCCCAGAATAAGGTAACTTCCACCATTGCAAAGTTTACATCGCAAAAAATTTTAGGCAAAACCTCCATGAACATTTACTATTTTTTTCACTCTCAGAATGACTTTTCCTCTTATCTTTAAGGATCCATCTTTCTGTTTGCCTGTTGGCATTTTTATGTGAATCTAGCTACAACTTATACAAAGAGAAATGTAGTTTAACATTTGTGACATCATGACAGGATAAAATTGGAGGAAGTTGCACTCTATCATGTAGAGGCTATTTCTTTGATGACAGGAAACTGCTTTTCATCTTTCCCAAAGAAAAGTTGGGTAGTTGTTTAAATGCTGGATAAAGCTGCTTTCAAATTTATCATCAAGAAGACACTGGAAGAGGAGCAAGAACAAAGGTATCAACATCTTTGCGGGGAGTGACCACCTCAAAAATCTTTTAATTAGGTACTAGATTATTCTTTTAATTTCAAGTTTTCTCAGAATGATGAAATTAAAATATTCTGGTTTTAGTTATTTTTCACAAAGCTTATCATTTTCATGAAATTTTGTAACCCTTTGCCCGTCCTTCAAAGATGAACAGATGGAAATTGTTTTTTAGAAACAATAAACTATGTTCTTTTCTTTGAAACGACTATGGTGGGGATAGAAATTCTACTCTTTAATATGATTAAATCATGCTTTTAAGTTGCTTGGAGGTGGTTACATATGAATCTTCATTTAAATTTGTATGTCTCTCATTTAATATAAAAGATGGGCAAAATAGAATTAGCTCATTAATTATTTAAAATACTTGGTGCAACTGTTCCTTATGAATTAATCCAGGCACTTGGAAGACAATTACACTCCCTGGTAATAACATTGCCAACCTTTTCCCGTATGCTGCCCTCCAAATACTATTGTGCTTCCATTGACGACATTCACTATTACATATGCATATGAAAAACAGCCATTTTCATCAGAATTACTGTAATAGCATTAAGAGATTATTAATTCCCCCAATTTCCTTGGAAATAAATTCACTTAAATTAGATTACTTATTACTTGACTGCTTTCCTATCTTGCCGATGTGTTTAGGTAACTAGAGTGCATGAAAGTATAAACTTCAGAATAAAAAGCGTGATTTTATACATTAATGATTTCAAATAAAAGGGGAATGCTTGTTTGTGCATCACTTCTTTCGAGAAAGTTAAGTCTGTGTTCTGCTTAGGAGAGATAACACTCTTTGTCCCTGTAGGTGGCCCCCCCCTGGTGTAACCATTAGTTGCTAATTACTTGCAAACAAATAAACAATTAACTCCTCCAGCTGCTGGCTGGGCGAGTGTTCATTGACATGCTAAAACTTTCTAAAACAGGATTTTAATTAGCAGCGTTCTAAATCCAGCCCCCTTGTAAGAGGGGCCTTAAGATGAACTGCTGGAAGATCCCAGCCCTACACACGTGTGTAGAGGCCTAGAGGCCAGAGCTGTTGCTCTGTGCAGCCTAGGCAAGGATGTCTCCCAGTCTTCAGGAAAGTGCTCAGCTTGTGGAAAGCAAACCTTCCTCCTGCTCCTTTTCAATTGAGAGCATCTTAGGACTGGACCAAAAGAAAGATTGTGCTCCATCAGTGAAACCTCACAGGCCCTGGGCAGACACCTACAACTCCTCAGGTAGGTCTCAACTTCATTTCTTAAACGCTTTATTTTGTTTGCAGTGTTAATTTTGTTTTTATTTAATACTGCAGAAACTAGAAACTAGTTTCAACCAATTATGTAACTGAAGCATCTGGATTTAGATTATCAGCCAAGTGAATATCAAATTCACTTACAGGTAATACCATGAAATTGCACTTACTTTAGAGCTCTTTCTGTTTATTTGATAGATCTGATATTTTAAATCTGATTTCACTGAAAAAATAGATGACATTCACAGAACAAAATGTTCTCTATCACCAAGGCAGGATCCTATTTTTATTTGCTTTGGGATTTGGGCTGATGGAGTTTTCCTGTGAAACCCAGAATTCCTCTTAGAAAATTGAAGACGAGTTCTTGAAATTTCTTCTCTTAGAATTTTGTGGAATATACAAAGGTTTCGACATCTAAGATGGGGTTTATTTTTCTGTTTTTAGGAAAAGATGTTAACCAATGTCTGCATGTCCCAAGTTTTCCTAATGGGGCCTTATTACCTTGTACTGTGGGTCACCCGGTGCCAGAAGAAAGAGTTTTGAAATGTGAAAACTACTCTTCAGCCTCAGAAAGACTGTCTCTGAAAAGAGAGTTGAGTTGGTATAGAGGCCGAAGACCAAGAACTGCTTTTACTCGAAATCAGGTGGGAAGTTTTTTCAACCAATAATGATAATACAAAGACTTTTAACTGACACCTGACGAGCAAAAGCCCATTCACTTTGGGCTCTCAGTTTGGAAGTCTTATTAATGAAACAATAGACTTTTTAAAAACAGTTTCTGGATAGTAATTTTTAAAAAGGTATACAGATTATTTGCCCAAATTTAAATGTAATGGCTTTGCTATACAAATTAAATTCCATTTTATGACATACTAAATATCAAAATTTTAAACACTGATTTCCTTATTCTTAGATCGAAGTACTGGAAAATGTCTTTAGAGTAAACTGCTATCCTGGAATTGATATCAGAGAAGACCTAGCTCAAAAATTGAATCTAGAGGAAGACAGAATCCAGGTGATTTTTCAAACTTAGCTGTTGTGATGATCAAAATGTTATGAATAATAAAATAATGTTTCTGAGATCTGTTTTGTTTTTTTTCTTAATTTTAGATCTGGTTCCAAAATCGGCGTGCAAAACTGAAAAGATCCCATAGAGAATCACAGTTTCTAATGGCAAAAAAAAAATTCAACACAGATCTCCTGGAATAGATAGAAAACAAAATATGTGAAATTATCTTTCAATTATAGAACAAGAAGAATCAAGGAAAAATGTAATATTTTCTCTTCTGATTGTTTCATTTTTGTTCTGAAAATATATAGTAAATAATTACTATGATAATATGGCACCTGTTATACTTGGGCACTTTTAGTGACTATACTATAAAGACTTTTCCTATATATTTTAATAAACATTTTAAGAAAATGCCAGCTATTTTTCAAGTGAGCAAACAATACAATAAGTTTGCTAAAGTTAGTAAATTCATAACTGACTCCACGATCTGGATTCCATTTACCGAATAAAGTAAAATAATCTGAAGAATGGTACAAAGGTGGGATTTGTTTCAATTAGTTTCCTTCAAGTGCATTTTGAAACATGATTGTTCTTCAGTATGTTATAGAATATAATTTATTCACAAATCTTTAGTTTCTTTTGATTTGACATGAAATAGTGAGGTAATCTCACTACATACCAAAACAAATCCTTACAGTACACCAGTTTCGAGTTGTTGTTTGTTAAAGCAAAGTCATTATGTCAAAATAGAGACATAAAATCACCAGTTGTCCTATTCATATCATCCATATTATAATAAAAAGAATGAAACTATAAATAAATGTAAATCTTAAAATATTTTTCTAGTGTACTTAATGTAACTCTTTACTTCAATTCATTAAAATGGTAATAATCATTTGGCTTATATCTATTTCCAGTATAATGATATTCTATCCACTGTACATATTATTATGTCATACACTGACAGTACGTAGGATAGCTGACCTGCCTTTTGTTTGTACTCTGCGATAGTCTTTGGAAATAATCAGGGCACTTTCTATGACAGACAAAACTGTGTCTTTCACAAATACAGAGACTTTGTCTTTGCATTTCCCATTTTCCTATTGCACCTGTCAATTAAAGATGGGGATAGGATAATATGTATCACAGAAAGGAAATCCTATCCATTGGAAATATGGATCTTTTAGTTTATTAATGGAAGAATTAGGTAGGTGTTCTTTTTGAAAAGTTAGTTTGAGAACTCAGACTTTTACTTTTGGAGGCCATCTTTCTAATGTTGCCTATTTGAACTGAATTCTTTCTTGCTCCTTTTCTTTCTTTCATATTCCTCTGTTCTTTTCTCTCCCAGTGATGACCAGAGTAGAATTACTGAATCTATTCTCTCTCTCATTCTCTCTCTCTCTTCTTCTTTCTTTTTTTTTCTTTTTCATTGCATGAACAAAACTAGAGAGAGCTTGCATATTATTTCTGAGGAAGAGTAATATGACTCAGATTTTAAAAGCCTTTTAAAATTATCTAAAGCACATTTGGGATGGAGAGCTCATTTCCCAATAACTGGTCAGCAATAAACTGTGCTTATTCTCTTCACCTCTTACTGAGATGGAGACAGAAAAAAGGAAGCAGGGCAGTGACAAGAAGACTGAAGGCAATAAAGGATTTCCAATAAAGTCTGTTGTCAGACTGGTCTATTTCCCCCAATATAAATAGCTTCTTCTATTCATATATGATGTTTGAAGACCTATTTATGAAATATATAACTTGACAGAGAGACACCAGCAACTTTCATCACTAGGTTTCTGTGAAATTATATTAAGTTGGAGAACTGAAAGACACCAGGAATACTTTGGAAGGGAAAATGTCTGGTGATGGGCAAACTTTTCCAAATAGCCTTTTATTTTAATCCCAACTGTGAGAGTTATATAGTGTAAACAATTCAAGCAGTACAGAAATAGAGTAAAATCTCCCTCAAACCTCATCCTTCCAAGATAATCATCATTAAACAATTGTATAGGTCATTATATATAAATATATATATACATATCAACATATGCACACATATGTATATGTTGTTTTGCTGTTGTTATTTTAGAAATGTGACCACATCTGACATCTTTCCAACATCCATCATACCAGATGTTTAGTTTTCTCTCCTTAATGTTTGTTTATTTAGGATAAGATTTTTAAGTCCTGTATATACCAAATGATTCCACAATATTAAATTTTTTTGGAAAAAATCTGTATTGACATAAAATTAATATATATTACATACATCCACTTAATTTATACAGTTTCATGAATTTTGACACAAGCACTGGACATGTGACAACCACCACAATCAATATTAACAACAACAAAAAAATCCCTAAAAGTTCCCTTATACTATTTTATACTCAGCCTTCTACCAACTTCAGTCCCTGACCACCAGTGATTTTTTTTTTAAAATAGAAATACTTATTTTTCTTTACCTCACAATGCTAAATTCCTTTTAGGATACTGAAATTGCATCTCAGTCTATATTTTAATGAACTTTTTTGAAGTAGAACTTTTCATAACTTTTTCACAGACTAATAGTTTATCAAAAATTACACCTAACCCCCAATCTCTGAGGAAGTATGAGAATTCTGTATAAAATTACGGACTGTAAAAAAATGAATCTCATAAACACTAGTCAACAATTAATAATACACTTAATATCTTAAAATACAAAAACAGATAAACCTATACAAAGTTTCATAAAACAGAATAACTCTAGGATATCATTATCTCAGTATTGAACAGTGACAATTTAATACAACATTTATTCAGTTTTTCAGTTATAAATATTTGTAGCTGAGTACAGTTATAACAAATAACAGAAAAGATAAATTTATAACAAATAACATGTAGAAGTCAGAAAATAATTTACTAGAATTTATAATATTAAAGATGTAACTATGAAGATAAGATGTAAATATTTTTATGTTTTCAGATACTTATAAAAGAACAGTGGTTCTATTAATAACTTTCATGAAGTCAGTTCATAATGTATAAGAATATTCAAGAAGAAAGATAATGAAAAAATCATTAGTCTATTTCTCCTAAAATAATTTTCAAAACCTAAAAGATAGAAAGACTGATCTTATAAAAGGAAATAAATCAGTAACTTTTTTTTGAATTACAATTGCTAGTAATTAGTAGACAATATAATAGTCGGGGAAAAAAACTGGAATTTAAGTTTCAGGAAAAATCAAGCAGGATGAAAATGGAAATAAAAACTCAAGACAATTTTCTCTTAAAACACACAGGCTCTAATCCATAGCTCATCTCTGCTCTTGGTTAATGCTAAGCCTTTGTCTCCATTAATGCCCAGGACAAGGTGAACAGTAGGGACAAATCAAACTAATGCAGTCAGGCTGATACCTGGAATGGCTCCATTATCTGACAACTGCCCAAATAAGGTCATTTGGTCTCCTGTAAAGGCATGTCTGCTGTGAAGTCAGCCAGACAAAGCCCATCACTAAAGAGTGCTAGTGGCCAGCTTTTGAGTTAATTAGTGTTAATAGCTGCTTTCACTCCCTGCATCTTATCACACATCACAAGAAGGGCATAAATTCCCTCTTACCAAACCAACACAGCATCAAGCCTAGATCTCTTGTTACTTTTAAAAGCAGGGAGCTGTATGTTAGTCCATTTTCTTCACATGAAGCTCAAACCAAAGTATAATGAATGATGACTTGTTGTCTATTTCACGGGACATCACAATACCGAAAAATTCCTCTATATGTCGCTGGTAAAATTTAAAGTTCATTCTGACCTTTTTGCTCCTGCTGGGCACTGGCCCACAGTAACCAAGCAGACAGCAAAGATCTTGGCTGATCCCATAACATTAGGCTCATGTCTTCCCTTTTTCCTTGTTATTCTCACAAGTTCCCCTTTTCCCTGCTAATGCCTTGGTATACTTATTGATGTTAACAGGTATTACTGAGTCCCACGGTTGAACCTCTAGCCTAAAACATTCATTGCTTACTTTCTGTTCAGTTGGGTGTTACCAACATTAATGAACTCTGTCTATTCTCTTCCTCCAGGTCTACAAGAATGGTTTTAGTGGACCATCTCCTTTATGTAGAATTTTATGACAGGCTGATATCAGTGAAATAAATTATACCATAGTTTATATCCTATTTACCACATCATAAACTTACAAAGAACCATGTACCCATTATAGCTGGTGCTGGTCAAGAAACTACATAACAATTTGATATTTTTATAAGGCTCAACCCCTACTTGGTAAATATTTATGGATTTGTGTTGATCTTTCTTGATCTCTCTAGTTCAGTCAAGTCAGTCAATCAAAAAATACTCATGGAGGCTATAACCAAAAGCTTGGGCTAGAGCTTGGTCATCTGCATTCAAACTGCAGTTCCTATCTGACTTTAAGTCAGTTACTCAACATCTTTGAGCCCCCGTTTCCTTATCTATAAAATGGGGCTAAAATGGAACCTAGCTCATATCATTGAGAAAATTAAATAAGATAATGGATATAAAAAGCTTAGACTAGTGCCTAGCACATAGAAAATACTCAGTAAATGTTAGTTTTTATTATGATAATGTACTCCCTAGAGATAATGTGCTAGGGAATAGAAGAAGTAAAAGAAGCTGTTTAGAACCATTTTTTCATGTCTGGAACATGTATGCCAGATAGTGAGTTCTCAGTTGTAGAATAAACGAAGAAGTTCTTGGTGTCTCGGAGTTCACCATGTGGAGATGAAAGATGAAAATGCAAAAGCACCATAAAGGTCTATATCTATTTTCATTCAATTATTTAACAATATTTATTCAGTGTCTGCCTTCAGCCAGTCAGTACGTGAGGCTCTGGGGATGGTTTGGTGAACAAGTCAAATAAGGTCTCTGGCAATATATGATAAATGAATGAATTAAAGAAATAATAAGAAAATAACACAAGGGAGTATATCATTAAGGATTAAATTAATACGTATAGATCCTCAGGACTACTGTGGGCTATATCGAAGGGGAGGGATCAGAGAGATGTGTAAAGACTGTTAACTTGTTACCGCTACACAGATGGGTACAGGAAAAGACTAATGATTAATGTGGGCAGAAGTTGAGTGGTGTAAAATAAATGAAAATAGTGGAAGGTTTGGTCAGGTGAGGGAATAACATGTGAGAAGACTCAAAAACTGAACAACCAACAGTGACCTTAGGGTGGCAGAGGCCTGTTGGCAGAACCAGCTTCATGAGCTTGCAGCCATGCAGCTATACAAGTCCCTGTGCTCAGTCCTGCACCTCATACTCTGCTATTGCCATCTTGAGATTCTTAATAATTTCTGATGAAGGGATCCCACATTTCTATTTTGTACTGAGCCCTCAAAATTATGTAGCTAGTTTTTTCCAGTCAGGGTGAAAAGTGATTATGGACAATCTTGGAAAAAGCCAGAAGAAATAAAATTTGATAGAGTGAGAAATAGGGACCCACATTTAGTTACTGAACTGGGGTTGCAGCATGGTTTAGGAAGATAGAAGCAGGATGCTGTGAAAAGAAAGAGGCAGGATTAAGGAGATCAACCTATCTGCAGTTGCAGTATGTACTTTTGAAGTAGTTGATGGCCTGGATGAAGGTGGGGGTAGTGGAGATAGAAAGCCAAGGGGAGATTAGAGAAAAACAGTCAGAAAGGAACATTGGCAGGTTTTGTGTAAATGAAAGGATAGTGAATGAAAAGTGCTAAAGCTTTGGGACATTTGAAAATTCCTAAATATGCAAGAACTGAATCATGTTTGGCTCTGCAACTTAAACAGTCTGGCAGGGAACTTTACTTGCCTGCATTTCTTTCTTTTACTTCTAAAGTGGTCATGGGAAAATTTTTCTTCACAATTTATAATGTAATCCCTAAAAACAACAAATTTGCAAGTAATAATAATCTTTGAAATAAAGCAATAACCCTGCTAACAGATTTTCCTCATGATCTTCACTTGTTTCACTCCACATGCTTTTCCAATAGAGTTCCCAAAGCTTTACAACATTTGAAAATCACCATTATATGGAAATGTATATTCATGAAAATGTTAACACAGCAGAAAATTACTGCACAGTTAAATGCAATCTAATTTTTTCTGTGTTAGATGTAAGAGTCATAGATATTGAGATTTAGGGAACTTATTTTGTTGTATTATCTCAAAAGTTCAAATCAAACCTAGAGAAAGTAAACAAAAGTTTTAAAGTAACTTTAAAGATGACATGCTTTTTGAACTATTATTGCAAAGGGGAAACTTATTTAATTATCGCTTGTTTTACCTCATCTTAACACTTAGTAGAATAATTTTTTAAACTTCTACTAATTTCATAGATGAAAAATAGATTCTCATTGTTATTTTAACTTGATGTTTTTTATTTCCCCAAGGAAAGGTACAGGCAGGAATGAAGATGAGCAGAGACAGGCGTGTAGGAAGAGAGAAGAGGAAGAACTATTTATTCATTTTATTTAGTTGTTCATCCTGGTTGTCTTTCCTGGCTCTGGGTCTCAAATCTGGCTTTTCAGATCATATGGACTGTATTCAGTGACCTTATCTGTTAGGTCACCAGTATGTGCCAATAACTTGATATTTTGAGGTTTAATTCTTGGTATGTTAGTTGATAATTTGTATTTTCTCATTGGTCAACTCTACCGCACATATTTGATTCTTAGCAGTCTGTGGCAGATTGTTTGCAATTCTTTGTGCTTTATTTATTTTTAACTAGCACATCTGTGTCCTGTGCCATCTAATTTTCAGTACCAGTCACTAGAAAGGGCAGTGTATTCTTCTCCACCCTGATGGTGTTAGGTTTGGTCATGTGATTTTCTTTATACAATGAAATGTGGACAGAAGTGATACAGTACCAATTCTAGTGGCAGGGCCTCAGGAGTCATTCTATCTTTCCCCTTGCCTACCTGTACTTCTGCTACTGCCAAGAGAAGAACGTACACTCAGTACCTGCTGCTCCTTTAAGCTGAAGTCCAAATTAGGAAACATGAAGCAAACACATTAACCCAGCCTGAATTCTGCAGCCACGCTGGCCAAGTCTGCCTATAGTCCTGCAGACCCCAGATGTGAGTGAGCTTTCAACCCCTGAGTTTGAGATCTTATAAAAACAGCATTCGTGTGATAATATAGGGTTCCTCCTTTTTCTTTTTGATTTGCATCAGGTTTTTATAAACATTAGATCATATTTTCATTAACACTTTTTCAATGTCTGCCTTTTAATTTTATGATTTTTTAAAGATAATTAATATTTATTCCTTGTACGATTAGACCTTATATAGTTATTAGCTTTAGAAAAATGCAGTTTCAAATATAAGTAACTAATTCATTGCTAACATGTTTACTTGCACTTTGTTTTAGAATTTTTATTATTATTATATATTTTAAGATATACTATTGCAATGTTATCTTATTATATAACCTATTAATAATAATAATATTATTATTATTTTGATTTTACTCATTAAAATACATTCATATGCGTAGGTTCCTCATGTGTAGAGTTTCTTTATTCCTAAGATATATGTCAACACACTCTGTCTTCCACCAAATCACCGAGTGTCCGTCACCATTGTCCAGTGGGTTCGGCCAACACTTACCCTGCCCCCTGTCCCATTCCCTATTGGTAACATTAGCTCTATTGCAAGGGTCCAAAGGTTGGTTTTGTTTCATCTGTTCCTTTATTTTTTCATAGTCACATCCCACTTACAAGTTAGATCATCTGATATCTGTCTTCTTTTAACTTACTTCACTTAGTATGATGCTCTCTAATTCCATCTATGGAATATATACATATATATATAATATATCTTACATTTTCTTTATTCATCTGATATTGGACACTTAGGTAGTTTCCAGTTCTTAAAAATTGTGAACAGGGCTGTAATAAACATGGGGGTGCATAAATCTCTGCAAATTAGTTTTTGTATCTTTTGTTAAACACCCAGAAGTGGGATGGTAGGATCATTTCCATATTCGACCTTTTGAGGGGTTTCCAGTTTCGCAAAGGGGTTGCACCAATTTGCACTCCCTCCACAAGTGTAAAAGTGTTCCCTTTTCTCCATATTTTTGCCAATATTTGCTGCCTCTGGACTTTTGGATAACAGCTGTCTCGCAGGTGTAAGGTGATATTTCATTGCATTTCCCTGATAACCAGCGAGTAGGAACATCTTTTCATGTTGGCCATCTGTATATCCACTTTGGAAAAATGTCTCTCCAGTTCCTCTTCCCATTTTCTGTTTGGAATGCTTGTTTTTCTGTTGAGTTTTATGACTTCTTTGTATATTTTGGATATTAAGCCATTATCAGAAATATTGAAAGCAAATGTCTTATCTTCTCCCAGTTAGTAGGCTGTCATTTTGTTATGGTGATGTTCTCTTTCACTGTGGAGAAGCTTTTTACTTTGATCCAGTCCCAGTTGTTTATTCTTCTTTTTGTTTCCATTGATGCTGGAGTTGCGTGCCTGAGAACTTTCTAAGGCTAATGTCATGGAATGTCTTTGCTATGTTGTCTTCCAATAATTTTATGGTTTCTGGTCTTATGTCCAAGTCTCTAGTCCATTTTGAGTTAATTTTTGTGGATGGTGTTAGAGAGTAGTCTAGCTTCATAAAAAGTACTTGGGAATATTCCCTGTTCTTCAATGTTTAGTAAGAGTTTGAGAAGAATAGGTCTTAATTTTTCTCCGAAGGGTTGGTAAAACTCATTAAAAAAGTCATCTGATTCTGGGTTTTTATTTTTAGGGAGACTTTATTACCTGTTCAATTTCTTTGCTTGTGATTGTCTGTTCAGGTTTTTCATTATCCCAGTTCAGTCTTGGTAGACTACATTTTTCTAGAAATCTGTCCATGTCCTCAAGGTTATCTACTTTGTTGGCATAGAGTTGTTCATAGTAGTCCCTTATGATGTTTTGTGTTTCTGTGGTATCTTTTGTCACTTCTCCTGCTTTCATTTCTGATTCTAATTATGAGAGTTTTTTTCTCTTTGTGAGTCTAGCCAATGGTGTGTCAATTTTCTTTATTTTTTCAAAGGAACCAACTTTTGGTTTCATTGATCTTCTGGATTGTCTTTTTGTTTTCTAAACAAAACCGTTTATTTAAAACTGCTGTTTCCCTGTTAATTTTCTGCCTGGTTGAGCTGCCCATTGTTATATGTGAGGTGGTGAAGTCTCCCACTATTATTATGTTGCTGTTGATATCTCTTATCATTTCTAATAATACCTGCTTAATATATTTTGATGCTCCTTCATTTGGTGCATATATGTTAATAAGCACTATGTCTCTTGCTGAATTGACCCTTTAATCATTATATAATGTCTGTGTCTGTCTTTTGTTATGCTTTTTATTTATTCAATACAAGTTTAGCTGCTCCTGCTTTTTTGTGGTTGCCATTCAACTGCAGGATATTCTTCCAATCATTAACTTTGAGCTTTTGTTTATCTTTTGAAAGATAGTGGATTTCCTGAATGCAGCAGATGATTGGGTTATGTTTTTTAATTCATTCAGTCACTGCGCATTGTTTGGTGAGTTCAGTTCATTAATGTTTAGGGTGATTATTGATAAGTTATTTATTGTCATTTTGTAATCTGTCTTCTGTGTGTTGTTCCAGACAATGCCTTTTTTATTTTCTTTCTCCTCTCAGGTCAGTTGCTTATAATTATGTTTTGATTGGTTTCCTTTTTTTTTTGTTTTTTATTTTGCTTTTTTCCTGGAGATGTATTTTGAGGTACCCTGAAGTTAGCATTAAAGATTCTATGTTTATTTACTATTTTTATTTGAAAGCAGATTTGTTTTACACTCATTCTAACCATTCACATTTTTATTCTCTTCTCCCCACTTTTTATATTTACTATCTTACTATTTTTAAGTGGGGTTTCTTTACACTTTATAAAACATCCTTTAGTATTTTTTGTCAGTTGGTTTTGCAGTGATGAATTCCTTTAACTTTTGCTTATTGATAAAGCGTTTTATCATTCTTTCAATTCTTAATGATAATCTCACAGAGTTTAGTGTCTTAGGCTGAAAATTCTTTTTCTTTTAGCACTTTGAATAGTGATTACATTCCCTTCTGGCCTGTAGAGTTTCAGTTGAGAAATCCACAGGCAATCTTAGGGAATTCCTTTGTATGTGACTTGTTTTTCTTTGGTTGTTTTTAAAATCTTTCTTTATATTGTATTTTTGACATTCTGATGACAATATATCTAGGTGTAGGTCTGTGTGGGATTCCTTTAGAAGGAACTCTTTGAGTTCCCTGGGTTTGGAGGCTTGCATCATTCTTCAGGTTAAGGAAAATATCAGCAATTATTTCTTCAAATACAGTTTCCACACTGTTTTCTCTCTCTTCTCCTTCTAGGACCCTTTACATGAATATTGTTCATTTTGATGTTATTCCAAAGTCTCAAAAGCTGTCTTCATTTTTTCTTTGCATTCTTTTATCTGTTTGGTGGCTTGCTTGAGTGCATTCCTCTGCCCTATCTTCTAGCTTACTGATTTTATTGGAAGTTTCATCCATCCTATTTTTGAGTCCCTCTATTGAAGTCTTTAGGTCAGCTATGGTGTTCTTTATTTCTTTGACATCTGTTTTGAGCTGCTTCATTTCTTCTCTCTCTTTTTTTTGTTGTTCTCTTTTTCTTTCTTTACTGTTTTCTTGATTTCCATGAGTATGTTTATCATTGTTATCCTGAATTCATCCTCAGGTACTTTGCATATGTATATTGTATTCAGAAGTTTTTAATTAGATCCATCATTTCACATATATTTCTCTATGCTTTTACTCTGTTTGGCATTGTTTATATTTCTGTGAGTTCAGTGTCCCTGAAGTGATGGTAGTGTGTAGGCTATTGACTTGCACCAGAGAAGCCTGGATCTTAGTTTGAATACTGAAATTCTTGAGTTTTGTGGCATCACCACTGGTTATATTTGTAGAAGTTCTTAGATGAACCCTGTGCTGGGCTCTCACAGATAAGCCTGTGTTGTTGCAGTTTTTGTGGGGAGATGCAGAGCCTTCCTTCAGCATCCCAGAACAGTAACCATTACCTTGTTGTTGCCCCACAACTGTCAATCAGGTCACATTTCTGCCTCCATCCTATGGTGGCAGTATGGGTAGTATTGATGGTTCATCCCTTCTGGGAGCCTTCTTCTGCTAATCCTGGGGATGGGATATCCAATGGGCAGTGTATCTGGTGTACAAATCCTAAGATTCTGGCTCAATATGGTGGTGGGAGTGGGTGGGGTGGTGAAATCCTTTAGTTGCCTTCCGGTTATGGCGATGCCCAGTGTAATTTCACTGCAAGGGCTCAAGCTCAGAACACCGGGGCTCTGGTTCTCCTTCCACCCTGCACCAACACTCTCTCCCCTGCCTTCATGTCCCAGTGGTGCTGGGTAGGCTCTCTGCTCCTTTCGGAGAGACTTTCCAGGAGCCCCTGTCTTCCTGTGGTTCCACCCTTTCCAACACAGACTGAATCCTAGATGCTGAATCTGCAGGGTAGCTCTGAACACTGATGCTTTCACCTACCCTTTGTCATCACAATTGCTGTTGTGTCTCCTTAGCCTCTGTGCCTGATTTTTCTCAGCATGTGTTTCTAGAGAATTGTGAATTCCTACTTGATCTGTGGGGAGGAACTGAGTCTCACCCCTATCTGGTTGCCATCTGGACTCTGGGGGATAATTTTATGATTTTTACATATAGTAATTTAAATATTTTTAAATTGACTATTGTAAGGTTTTTGTGGGCTCCGCGAGGAGAAAAAGTCAATTAGACAAAAATGTCGAATAGTCAGGGCTTTATTGGATTCTGCACACCTGGGTGAAGTTCCCAAGTCCGCAGAACGGGGCTGGGGAAGTTGCGGGCTGGGGAAGTCGCGCTTGAACAAAGGGGAGCGCGCTATTTAAGCAAAGGAATTTCGCGGGCTTCCTATGTCGCGATTGGGGATTGGCCCTGGGAATCCAGGTGTGGGCTTCAATGCCTCAGTCTGACGTCAGCCACCTTTTTCCCGGGCTTGGCTGCGGTTTTCCCGGGCATGGCCGCTGCTGCTTTTGTCTCTGGGCCAGCCTAACAACTATCTTTTCCATTATGATCCCTCCCTCTACCCCCCACTGTTTTATCTCATCCCTTTCCACTTGTGATCATCTATAAATTCTAGTGTATTGACAAGTTATTTCTATATTTATAGATCTTTATTACATTTTCTGGATCCATTAGTTTCCTTTTGCATATATCACACAAAAAGTTGTCCATAAATGTTAAGAGCAACATTATTCATCTTAGTTGAAAAGCAGAAACAACCCAAATGACCACCAACTGATGACTGGATGAACAAAATATGGTTTATCATAAAGTGGACCATTATTCAACTATAAAAAAAATGAAGTATTTATACTTCACCACAACATGGATAAATCTTGAGAATATCATATTAAATGAAAGAAACAACACTAGGTATTCCCAATGCTATATAATTTGTTCCAGAATATAGCAAATGAAAGAAAACTTTTGAACTATTTTTGTTCTGCAAGTACAATATTGATACCTAACTCAAATGAAGTTGATTTTTAAAAGATAAAAAAAGACAAGGGAAGAAAATTACAAAACTATTACTTATTAATATTGATGCAAAAGTACTAAATAAAATACAGGCAAACAAAATCCAACAACACGTGATAGGATTTATTCCATGATGGCAATATTGGTTCAATATTAGGAAGTCTAATAATATAATAAATCATTTTAACAGATCATAAGAGAAAAAACATGTGATTATCTCCATGGATTTCAAAAAATAGTCCTTGACAAATGTTCATATCTACTTTTGTTAAAAAACACTCAGGAAAACAAATGCATGCATTCTTTCTAAATATAGTATATATTTTTCATTGAGAAACTCTAAAGACATAGTCATAAAAATCAGGTACAAGGCAAAGTTATCCTTAGCTCCACAATCAAAAATATCAACAAGGTTATTTATGGAACTAGAAACTTAATGCCAACATTCATATAAAAAATAAAATGAACAATAACAAGTAAAACAACAGAAGAGAACATCTACAATAGTTCTATCAGACCTTAAAATGTTCTATAAAATCTTGGTAATTTAAAACATATACTATTGATACACAACAAGACAAAGAGTTTTGTGGAATAGGGTAGGAAATTCAGCTATAGACCCCAAAGCTATAGAAATATAGCTAATAAAATAATGGGGCAAAAGTGAACTTCAAAGTAAATGGTCTGGAGTAAAAATGGATAGTCATTTAGAAAAAAATCAGATTAAATTTATGCCTCATGCCATACACAAATGGATTAGAGACAGAACTATAAAATATGAGACAATATGAACAAGTATTATAATAAAACATCAGTGAATTTCTTCATACTCTGTAGGGAAAGAAATAATTTTTTAAACTTTAATTCAAAACCCAGATTCAATAAAGAAAAAGATTGATAATCTACATAAACATAAAAACCAGGGCGTGCCCTAGAGGAGTAGTAGTTTGGTTAGCTGCCTTTAGCCTGTGTGATCCACATACATCCCAAGATCCTGGATTCATGTCTGAGGGCTGGCAGGGAGCAACCAAGATGAACAATGGAATACAATTCATAAGGTGCTTTTTCCTCCTCTTTCTGCCTGCTTGCCTCTGCTTCCCTTCATTCCTGCCTGTACCTTTCCTTAAAAAACAAACAAACAAACAAAAAGACTTGTGAACCTTGTGGTTAAGGAAGCTGACACAGCTGGAGTATAAGCCCTGTAAAGCCCAAGGACCCAGGTTAGTAAACTGGGACAGAGTTAAAACCAAAATAACCAATTAAATAAATAAAAATTTTTCTTTCTTCTCTCCTTTCCTTCCTTCCCTCCTTTCTCCTGTCTTTAACAAAAGATGTTATATTCCTTTCTCCCCCCAAAATAAAAAACAACAACATCTCATGGTTATAATAATAATAAGAGATGAAAAACTAGAAGAAAATATTTGCATCCACGTGTCACATGAAATATTATACATATTATATACATTAAATTATTATATAATTATATATAATATATTCTATAGTTAACATGTTACATATCTGAAGTTACAAAGACCAAAAATCCAATATAAAAATTTGCAAAAGTTATGAAAAAGAAATTTTAGAAGACATTTTAATAAGGACCATAAAAATACAAAAAAAGATGCTAAAGTCACTTATAAGAGAAATGCAGGACACATCTTTGTGGCTCAGACAGGTGAGGCAGCTAAGGTGCAGACCATTTAAAGTCCAAGGACCAGGTTCCATACCCAGGGTCCAAGGGCTGGGAGTGGGGCTACAAATACATAAGACAAGTGCAAATTAAAACCACACCAAGAGCCTTCCAGTTTCAGTTGAGATGGGGTAAGCACATGCCATCCTGCCTTACTCTTCCAGGGAAGATTATACTTTACTCTGACGAATAAGTGTCCAAAGAGTGGAGAGGGAAATCCCATTGCTTTTTTTTTTTAACTCCCTCTCTTCCCACTGCTTGACTGCAGAAGCAGATACAGTCACAGGAAACACACAGCAAAGAGGGAAGACCAAATCCTTGCATAGCCAGAGGACTAGAATACTTGTGAATATGACATTGTGGGGTAGATCAGATCACAAAGAGAAGACTTGAGAAAGTGATCTTATTAAGTTGTAAACAAGTTCCTAGACTTCCCCTATACCAGAAACATGCATGTTTCTGATCTGAACTGAACACCAAAGCCTGTGAGAATGAAGCAACAGGACAGACAATTACCTGGATAGCAGCCATGGGCAGCATACAGAAAAGATCCCAACAGATGGAAAAGGTTTTGAGAACTGAAGACATTGGAAATGTAGACCAAAGAAGTCAGCTGGAACTTTCAGCCTGTACCTAACCAGTTCAGTTGCTAACTTAAAAAAAAAAAAAAAAAAAAAAATCGTCCATAGGAATTAAACAAGACCCAGAGTATCATAACATAATATTAAAATGGCCAGGATATAATCCAAAATTACTCAACATACAAAGAACCACAAAACACTCACTAATATTTATGGGAAATAAATTAACAGAAGCCAGCCTCATGACCCAGATGTTGGAAATATCTGAGAAAGACTATTGACAGCCTATCAAAATCATGCTAAAAAAATAAGGACAAGCTCTCTTGAAATGAATAGAAAGAAAGAAAATCTCCATAAAGAATAAGAAGCTACACAAAGATTAAAATGTAATATTTAGAACTGAACTATAACAATTAAAAAGTCTTCAGGTGAGTTGTCACCTAATGAAGATGATATTGAACTCGTCTGTAGGCTTCTTTTTGTAGTAATATGGATTAGTTATTCTGAAATTATTTTCTATGCACTATAGGTTTGAGCAAATAAGTATGTGAGAATATGGGAGCTGAATTTCTCATTACGGGGTATGAGCTACAAGTATGAAAAGGAAGAAAGCTGGAATGATCCCTGTGGTGTAGCATTAGAATTGGATTTATAGTGTAGACTCATGGTGTATGAAAGCAGAGCATCTGGTTCTCTTGTGACAAAAGAAAACACCTTCCGGCACACCCTGGAGGCTTAGCTGGTATGTCTGGCCTCAGTCCACAAACATCCCTAGGACCTGGTTCACAGTCGGGGACCAGTGGGAACAAGGAAAACGAACAACTAAATAAAATAAACAAATGTTTCTTCTTCCTGCCTGCCTCTGCTCGCTACCCTTCATTCCTGTCTGCAACATTCCTTAAAACAAAAAACAAAAAACAAAAACACTTCTGAGACTTGCCAATGGCAGGATTGGGCTGCTCCTGTATTATAGAAGTCTCACACCCTGCTGGATTGTAACATTATCATCTACATTCCAAGAGTGGCCTTAGTATTAAATTACAAAGACGATCTGCCAATAGCACATATTTTATTTGGAGACTGAGAACAATAAATAAACAGTCTAAGGTCTCTATCTTAGGTCTTTCTGTTGCAAGAGAAGAAACTGAGCTCACACTAATTAAAGCAATAAGGGGATGTGATAGCACCTCTTGTGGAAAGACTAGAAGTGGATCCAGCCTCCTGCCTATTTGAATCAAGAAGCTGAATAACGTCATTGGGGCTCTCATTGGTCAGGCTTTCTCTGCTGGGTTACTGTTACTGGGTTTGTGTTGGTTTGTTCTAGTCTCCCAACTTTTTAGTATTCTGCTTTGAATTTCCATGCCTGGGGTCCTTGTGTTCCTGCAAGAAAGAATTCAAGTGACACACAGATATGTGAAAGAAGATTTTACAAACAAAAGTAGTGCAGGTTTATTAAAGGGAAAGTATATCTTGGAGAACAGGACAGGTTGCCCCAAGTGGGGTCAGCAGCCTGTGTATTCCTTCCTGGAGTTTATATTCCCCTCTTGTCCTCCTTTACGCCTTTCCCTGGGGCAGATTCTGATTCTGTCTTTCAGGCTGATTGACAGGTAGAGTTATGTAACCAAATTCTTACTGTAGGTGTCCTTTCCCATGATCACTTAAGCAAAACCCAAGGGGGTGGGGGTGGGGGTAGCAAAATCTCAATGCTAATTTTATTATAATGATGGTATAATGAGGACAGTCATCTAAGGACAAGGCTTTATACTCTCTTCAAGTGTGTCTCTATCCAGTTCTTACTGGATCGGTTTGAGACAGGACTATCTGACCACTGTGTCTCCCCTCTTAGATTGGTGGGGGCCTTTACATCCTGTGGTTAATTAACAGAGAGTTCCCTGTCCTTGGTTCCCCATGTTACATCTCTACAGAGTCAGTGCTCGGCAGAGTCCCAGAGCTTGAATGATGTCTCTGGTTTGGGGAGGATTTTTCTTAATGGGACAGTCTCAGGTTGTTAGGGTCTCCCACCTAGTGCTTATATCCAACAGGTGTTCCTTAATGAAACAGTCTTTGTCCATTAGGGCCCCGTACCCAGTGCTCACGTCTAGCTAGTCGCTAACAAGATGATGGAATTAGACAACATAAGGCTCATCTTTGGGCAATTTTAGCAAGCCCATCAGAGAGAAGGCTTCCCTACAGAGACTGGCTAGGCGGTCCCAGAGAGGTTAGTGGTCAGCCTAGCTCCTGCGGTGGGTGAAACAGGGCCACAATGACTGTCCCAGAAACACAGTAAGTGAAGAGGGGTTCCTGAAAGGAGGCACAGGGAGGCAAGGTCAACATTAAAAGCAATGATTCTTCCTTGCTTGTCTTTCCAGTCTCCTTGTAAAGTTCTGACTTCTGTTTATGCCCCACCAGGGGGACTAGGTAAATTCCTCAAAAATAATAAAAACAACTACCCACATAGCATCATGACAAGCTCCTTTAAGGTGAAGCTATTAGTCCTTGTGGGCAGACTCGCCAGACATGGGCACCTTGTGGTGTCCTTCCATTTCCATACCCATATGTAGGACAGGAGCTTGCTCTTAGAATAAACTCAGAATATTTGCTTAATATTTTTAGTTCCTTTCAAGGTAGCTCCTTGATCTGACTCAGAGCACCTGTTCTCCATGGGCCCTATAGAGTATATCGGAGTATACCAGTAGAGCAATACATGCCTGACACAGGGTATCTTAATATATCTGCTTCAAAACACTTCCTGGGTGTCACCAAACCCCACCTTAAAGGAAGGACTTATTTGTTGAAGATATTTTATGCTTGATTTATTAATAGATGAATAATGATCACTAGCAAACAAACTCAGGTTCTACTTGAGTAACATCTCAAGCCTAGATGATGTACCCAACCTCACAAGAAGATAAGAGAGAATAACTCTGCTCCAGAGCATTTGTTAAAACTTTGTTCTTAAACTCCCTGGCCCCCAAATACTCACCAAAAGCCAGTGCTTTAGAATAGGGCCTCTCAAACATGTACATTCCTGACCCCAGGGCCTAGAGACTCAGGGGAGCAGGTGTTCACCATGAGTTGTCTGAACATAGGGAATAGCAGGTGCAAAGGTCCTGCAGCAAGAAAGAGCAACCAGGAAACATCAACAAAGTAAGAAAAAGGGAAAGGGGCAAGAAATTAAGGAGCAAGAGCCAGGACAGGCAGGGCTTTAAGGTTGGGACAAAGTGATTGGGTTTTTACCTAAATGGAACTGGAAGCCACCAAAGGTTTTAAATGGGGTGGGATGGGGAGAATTGCAGATCAGATTTTCACAAGAAAATCCCCCTGTCTGTTCTGTAGAAAATAATGATTTTTAAAAGGCAATAAGGCAGACAGGAAGACTAGAAAGGAGGCTTCTGGAGGACTGCAGGAGAAAAAGGGATGTTGACCTGGCAGGGGGATCAATATTGAGCTGAACAGCAATTAAGACTGAGAGGATTCTGAGTGCCTCAGTCCTGGTGCATTTTCTTCTGTTCCTTTCCAGTCTTCCTTTTGTTGTTTCAAAATGACAATGTTGCTTTTTTATGAAAAAAAAATCTTAATACTTAATACAAAAAGTAAAATCAAATTAGTCTCTAGTAACACTATTGTCCTTCTAGATATTCTCTACATGATTACATACACTTGCCCAGATAAGAGTCATACCACACATACTGCTTAATAATGTGTTTTCTCTCCATTGCATAAAACATTATCATTACAGGTGTACAATTTTTATGATGTGCTCTTAATGAAAGGAAGTTGAAGCTGAGGGTACTAAATCAGAATACCTCCAAGTTTCTCAGAATGTTCTCCTGTATGTGCCCCACTCTAACATGAAGAGCCAAGGACAGTGAAGGACAGCCCCAGAGGCAAAGGAGAAGCTCCAATTCTTCTAAACCTTTAGTCCTTCCCTTAATCAAAGAAGCCACTGCTCCCTCAGGGCCTCCATCCTTCTAATCAAGAAATGGTCTCTTGTCCTTATTCTCTAGAAGAATCTGGAAAGGGGAGTTACTTATCTTTACTATTAGAGAAGAGTAAGGATGCCACTTTGAAGCCCTCTTTTCTCTCTCCTGAGATCGCCATACCTCAGCTCAGGATATAAATGTGGAGCTACCCCAGCTACCTCAGAATTTACTGCCGTTTAAATGATCCACACACACAGTTTTATTAAATTTGCCCTTTTGTCTTACTAATTGTGGTTAATGTTAATTTGCTCATTTGTCCAGTCTGTGAAGAACCTCAGAGAAATGGGGGAACTTTTCCTCTCACTTCCCCACAAACCTCACACAACAGAATTTATCTGCCATTTGGGGAAATTTCTAAATCAAAAAGAGATATTCAGAAGGTATAACTTTGTGTCTATAAAGGTAGAACAGACAAGTAATTTTCCTAAAAGGCAGCAGAAGGGATATGGGATTAAAAAATTAAAATACCAGAAAATATATTCCAAACACAGGAGCTTAAAACAAAACAAAACAAAACAAAAATGAATGTAGTAATTTCCTCCCAGAAGGGAATGTGACCTCTTGGCAAAATTCCAATGTTAATTTTGCATGGTCTTAAATCAAGCACACAAAAAACAAAGTGTAATGGCAGGAAGTAACTTTCTGTGTCCCAGCAGGGACAGGGCTCCCATGGAAAGCCTCTGGATGTCTCAGGATTAGCCAAAAATCCTCAGAACAACTTGCCCAAAACACTAATTGTATTTGTGACTCTGTCTTTGATTAGAGGCTTAGTCAGCTTTCTGGCTCATTATCATCTTAATCTTTTTATTTTTAATTTTTTTTTAAGTCTTAAGACCAAGATTCTAGTTTGTCTTGGTTTTATTTTTTGTGGTGGTTGTTTTTTTCATTTGACCCAGAGGGAAAAATTTTAAATACAAATGAAAGGTTTTCATTATACCCTTTATCTTTATTAATATATTTAACAAACTTGACATGGGGATGTTAAATTTCCTTTCTCACCTCTGGCATCAAGTGGTTGAAAAGGCTTGGGGTACTGAACACAACAGTAGAAGCTTGAGTGCCCCCAACCCCAACATTGTCAATTGTAATTTGCTCACTTTGAGGCCATTCATACATTTAATCCACAGGCAGTCATTATGAAAATAGTCTACCCTTTGTGATGAAAGTGGACAGGCAGTTTTTAACTCAAGCTGCATATTTGAATCTCTTGAGAAAATAGCACTGCTCATCTAGTTATCTGTAGCAGGGGAATCAGGGAAGGCAAGACCTGTGGAGAGAGGGATGAACCTGAAGGGAAGCTGGGATTTGGTAAACTGGGATTTGCAGTGTACGCATGCTTGTTCGTGCGTGCGTGCGTGCGTGCGTGCGTGCGTACATGCGTTGTGGTTGGGTGGGGGTTAGGTGAAGGAGGAGAGGGGTATGGGAGTGTAGGGTAGTTGGGGTGGGGTGAAAGTTTTGGGGTAGAGGTGGTGGGTAGGGTGGAGGGCATGTTTCAATGCCCTTGTTGAAGAATCCACTGGATTTTGTCCGCTCTGAGGCTACTCATCCATTTAAGCCCTTAGCAGTCAGCATGAGGATGGACCAGTGTATGTAAAAACCAGATAAGTGGTTTTCAACCCTAGTTGCACATTAAAATCATCTGAGATATTGCACTGTCTATCACCAAAGTCTATCCAAAGATACAAAGTGCCCCAGAGGCTGCTTTGTGTGTCCACCTGAAATTTCTTTAAGAAAATGTGGCCATGACTCCCTGAGTTCAAAGGTTACTGACTTCTTGTAGCACATATTTTAATTGATTTCACTGATAAAAGTAGTCCTGTTTTCAGGGTCCAAAATTCCAGAACAAGCCATGTGAATGCCATTTGGGAGGTGCACACATTCAAAGATGCACATATTCAAAGATGAATATGTAGGGTAGTGAGGGCACCCTACATCAAGGCGCGCTGGGGGTTGGTCAGAGGACTGTGGGGGAAGGCCACTCAGAGTCATAACTCTTTTAGAACTCACGAATCACCTGGAGAAATTGGAGAGGACACTCTGCCTGCCTCTCTGGATGATGTGGGGGCTCTCCTGACTGGAATTCAGAAGCTCAAAAAACTCAAATGCAAGCCATCAGGTCTGCTGATAGATGGAGTTTTTTTCACTAAATAAACTTGGGCCCTCCTCTCCATGGAATTCTCTTTCCCGGATTCAGAAATAGAATCCCACAGAGTCAGAGGGTCCAAAACAAAAAGGACCGGAGCATTTTTGCTGGGGGTGCAGGGAGAGAACCTGCCCTCAGCAGGCAGACTTCAAACTAGCCACACAGGAGAACTACCTGAGGCACTCTTTCAACAATGACCACACATAGGTCTCATAGCCACAGAGTTGGAGGGTTCTAATGTGCTGGGGTGCAGGGTGGGGGCACTGTGAGACGTACTGGAAGACAGGCAAGAAAGCCAAGCTGGGCAACAGACCTGGCTGCCCTCTCGGAAAGTGTGAACATGCCACTTAAACCAGAGACATCAAGCCCTCAGTGGATGGATCAGTCAACTAGATACAGTATCTGTATCTAGCGTCCATTTCATTTCCTGGATGTAGATTGAATAACTCCTGTACATATTTGTGATGGCCCTGTCACTCATGACCACAATTTGGTGACTTAAAACAACAGACATTTAATCACTCCCACATCCAGGGGTCAGCTGTCCAATATCTCATTCCCTAAGCTAAAATGAATGTAGTAGCAGGCTGGCCCTGCTCACTCTGGAAGCTTTGGGGACAAATCTCTTCCTGCCCCTTTCAGCTTCTGGTGATGTGGACAATCTTTAGCTTGTGACCTCCTCACTGCCATGTGTTCCTCTGTCTTCACACTGACTCAGGTTAATAGTCACAGCAATCCCTTCAGGTACTCTTTTCCACACTGAAGGCACTTTCCCTCCCCTCTGGTCCTCAACTGGCAATAAAAAAATAAAATGCCAGCCAGGACAAAAGTCTCCTGCTCTAGTCACTAAGCCAGTCAGCCAGGCAACACTGACACCTTGCTGAATCTCTTTAGTAACATCCAGGCATCAATTGAGGCATTGCCAGACTTGGAACCATACTGATCCTCCGGTAGATGAGATGTCTCATAGCATTTCACCTAGGAATTCTATCCATGAATTATTTTCTCTTCCTTTCCCCTTCATATTCAAACTCCCTGAAATCAGTGCTCAACAACTGTTCTCTAACAATGGGTCATAAATGGTGTTCCCTGAGCGAGTTCTACAAGCAAAATGGTACCACCTGTCTCCTCAAAGACAAGGTAGGAATCCCTCATTTGCTAATCTGTGTGCTCCTGAGCACTCAGAAAGGCTATCTGTCACCCAAGTGTAGCCAAAAAATGAGATGCAAAGTGCCCTAGGAGCCGATTTGGGGGTCCCTTGGCAATTCCTCCTTTAGCAAGGAGCCTACCCGTTCTCCCACTACACATTGTTCAGAGGTTCACTAGAGAAAGGTACTGCTATTTTCAGTTTCCCAGATCTCAGGACAATTCATGTGTAGGCCCTTGGGTGCTCAGACTCACTCCAAGTATTAGTGGTTGTGAGGAGTGTTTGTGTCCTGCAGTCCCAGGAGCACCGAGGGCTAATCTGAGGGCTGAGTGTGGATGGAGGGGAGACACTTCTGAATCCTAAACTTTCCTGTGCCAGGAGATCTCCTCTTTTTCCAGAAGAGACAACTAAATCTACTGCCCTCTGTATGCTGCTATGGGGGTCCATTGGTTAGGAGTTCAAAAGACCTTTGAAAACATAAATTTGAAATCCCTTGATTAAAAGTGTGCTGATAGCTGGAATTTTTTTCATTAAATACTGTTGGGTCCTTCATCTCTTATTAATGAATATATTAATTTTAATTAATAAATTCTGATAAATGGAAATAATATATTAAATTTTTGTATAGTGAGTGAATGTGTATGTGTGTGAATATTTCCATGAGTGTGTTGTAAGCCTGTGCTCAAACAGCATAGGCCATAAAACCACCAAATGACCTCAGACAGAAGAGAGGTTTAGATATAGTCCAACAATAGTAAGGAAACTTGACCCATGTAATTTTTTAATGAAAAAATAAGATCTCTGAGAAAATATGAAAATGAAAGTAATTTTCCTGAGACATGCTAAATTACACTGAAAATATCAGTAAATAAAGCATTATGTGATGTCTACACCACTTAAGATCTCCAAAGTATGGAGGAGAGGTTCTTTAAACGAAAGCACCTGATTGGAGACATGGAAAATGGGACACATTACTCTGTAAAGACACAAAATGATATATCAAGTTTTTTTGTGTTTTTATATGTATTGCTTTGATGTTTATAATCTAATTTCATTAATTGATCATGTTTTCAGTTTCTTTTCCTTGATTAAACAATTTCCTTGATTATTGTGCTGTTGGTGGCACAGCACTTGACTAACGGAGGAAATTTGTGTTACGTGGTATTGTTACAAAAAGCTTTTTATCTACAGAGCCAGAGAGATTAGACCAAAGTTAGAGAGGGATATTCAGGATATTCTATTTAGTCACTGTGAATGCTTATCAGCATCTGTATATATTTCTAAGCAGAACTCCATACCACTAGTATCTTCGCTCTTACATACTTGTCTGCTTTTTCATCTATTACCGTGGAATTTGGGAGCTAGATGTAAACTTACTGCTACAGATGAAGATGCGGAACCAAACAGAATAGTTGACTTGCATGAAAAACATACCCAGGAGGAAGTAACATCAGGATGAAACCCTGTACCTCATGGCTCTCTGCACAGTTTTTCATCTACCACAGCATGATATCCTTCCTTACATCTTTCTCCTGGACTTAGACATGCAGAAAAGTTAGCCTTTTTTTCTCTCAGTATAGAACAGAATCAAGAAGTAGATCGATGGGTTGATAAATTCCTGAGGATATATGTTGTTCTTTAGTTAATAAAGAACCAAAGGAGAAAGAGTGACAAGAAGGGGGAAAGTGGTAAATAATTTAATACCCAGTTATTTAAGAGAGATGGCATTTCATTCCTTAATCTGTCAGAATTTTTAATAAATCTATGGCTGTATTTTTATGTAGTCCAAGTAACGGACCTTTATCCTGATATTTGCTGAAGCAGGTTGACCCCCATCTAAGAAAATTAGTCATTAAAGAATCAAATGATGGTGCACTGTGGTGGCATAGATTGTGGAAGCACCTTCTATGCAAAGTCCAAGGGCCAGGTTCACAATCTGGGGCTGGGCAGGGAGGAGGGAGGGTGCTGCTAGTGGAGAGAAACAAACAAAATGAACAACTAACTAGATAAATAAATGCATCTTTTTGCCTGCATATGTGGTTTCATTCTTGCCTGTTTCCTTCCACTAAAACAAAACAACAAAATAAAACAAAAAAAATCAATGACATCAATATGAAGTTGTAAAAAATATTTTGATTAGAACAGTTTTGCAAATCACCTGTAAGAAGAAGTGGGCAGCATGAGAGACAGTCTGGGGATCTCTACTCAGGCTTCAAGGGTGTCAATTTTGGATTTGTCAGTACAGTATTTGTATATGATGTATATGTAGCTTTCTAATGATAACTTGCGTAGTTTGTATCAGCATTTCAAGATTATACAAGAGCAAAAAGAGAAATGTTGAGGATGTACAGCTTTTATGAAGGGATATCTTGGCAGCTGTAAAATCTTCCAATTCCATTCCATGTCAAAGTATCCCACCTACCGAGTGTCAAACACCAGACTTGAAACAAGTCTCTTGATGAGTTTTAATGTCTGTTTGTTTATGATATGATAATCATTTATTATCATAATTGTTTTAGTATTAACTGGAAGAAAAGCATGGTTCTGATATTTTAAAGGGAATGGAGTAACTATTAGAGATCCTGTTTTTTTAATTATGTAATAAAGTATTGCAACAACTATGATTTATTTAGTCTCTACCATATTTAACAAATAAAGACTTCCTTCAATCTAGTAAACACTGGTAGTTTTCTTTTTGTGTATGAACCTGGTCTATGAGGATTTCAACAGAGCCTCATAGACAAGCATGGTGTTCTCAGGCATTTGTGATATATTAGGGAAGATAATACATATACAGTTTGTAAGGATACTGAAAGGGTTCAAAATAGATCACCCCAAGTCTCTCAGAATTGGTCTCCTATAGACAACCTGCTATGACATGGAAATTATTTTGAGCTGAGGACAATGAAAACTCCAGAGGCAAAGGAGAAGCTCCTACCTTTCTCCTAACCCTTTAGTCCTTCCCTTAAATGAGGAAGACTCTACTGCCTAAGCCTCTACACTACCCCTAACAAAAAGTGATCGAGAGAGAGAGAGAGAGAGAGAGAGAGAGAGAGAGAGAGAGAGAGAGAGAGAGAGAGAGAGAGAGAGAGAGAGAGACTGCAGCTTCCAATGGGGGATTGTTAGTTGTGATTGCAAATCACATCATTACCATTAACAAGGAGCAAAATATCTTTGACTCCAAGAAAAAGGTGAAATTATTAATGCAGCAGGAATAGAGTTTTAAGCTTTCCAAGAAACAACTGCAAACTACAGGATTTCACACAGATTTACTTGCTAAGTACACAAACAAAGCAAAACAATAACACAAAATATCTCAGTATCTTCTGCCTGTGTCAATTCAAGCTGTCTAGCTCTGTCATGAAAAGCAACACACAAAAGCAATAGAGTTGCTTCAGGCATTTTCAGATCAACATCCAAGAAAATGCAGTTGAAATTAAGTTTACCATGGCATAGCTCAAAATTTCCCAAGGTAATATTGCCAAAGCATGTATAATATTGAGAAGCACAGAGGAGTTAAAGCATAAAACAGGCATAATGTCTGCACTAGTGACCATGTAGAGCCATGAAGAAAACATAGATAGTGCCACTGAGGTCTTCACGCAAGCTGTCCAGTGGTGTTAAAACCATCAGCCCAAATCTCCTGCTCATTTGTCCCTGATAAAAGAAGCTAAAAATTTCAAACTCAGTATGGGTGAAATAAGGAAGCAATTAGTGACATAAAACAGCTATGGAAACAAAATCCAAAAGTTATTCATACCTTGGAGCAGCTTATTTCTACTTATCCACTTGTAGGTCCTGAGAAATCAGAAGCTTTTAGAAAACACTTGCCCTCACCAGATACTATATCCCTAAAAGTAGATGTTGAAGCTCTTGAAAATTCTTCTGGTGCTATTCAGAAGAAGGGTGAGAAAGTTGCTGGAGATAGTCAACAAAGTAGTAAAGACAAGGAGAATTGAAAAAGGAGAAAAAGAAAGCTGCCTGAGAAGTATGATCCGAAAGTGACTGCAGATCAGATTGGAATAGGGACCCGGGAGCAACTGTAGGAGCGTCATCTGAGCTAGATACCAACAAAACTGTGATCTGGCAGTGCAGCCACATCTTCTGCATCTAAAATTAATATCATAACCCAAGACACTAGAAACCTGAAGGGGTTCCAGCAATGAAAAAGAAACAGCAACAGAGGAAAGGAGAAAGGTGAAAAAGTGGCTGGGGATTAGAACATCTTTGCTGCAGGCTGATTTTAAATAGTCTTGGTGACACTAGGGACATGACAAAGGTAACACAATGAGAAGCACAGAACTGCTTCCTTTCTTATCCCCACATTTTCACATAATTATTTTCTCATGCATCAAATAGTAAACATCTGTTCCTCAAACCCTCCTGATCAGACTTGGCCTACTTGTATCTCCTTGCTTTGCACAAACGATGACTAAAAATAATTGACATTCACCCACACAAAAAAGTAATCATTGTTCCTTTATCACCTAGAAGACTGCAGTTTGGGAAGGTCTTAATCCAGATATAAATTGTAATCCGTCTGTAAATATGTTCTCTTGATCTAAGAAACCTATTTTTATTCAAAGTAAAGATGTTTTCACATCTCCTCCTGTGAAAAGTCCCTCTCCCTCTCCTTGATGCCTGAGGTCCTCTTTCCCAGGCCTGAGCACAAACTGTAAGACTGTTCTGTCCCATTTATCTTAGAATTTATAGCCTTATATATTCTATATATGTATGTCCTAAAAGTAGTCTTTTCTCCTACTAGTCTGGTTAATGTGCATTTGTTTGTTGTGAAGAACTTCAGAGGGATGGGAGAACGTTCTCTGTGCTGCATAAATACATACAAGAAGTTTAAGAAATACAAAACAAAGTGGCAAATAATATTTCTACAAAACATAGAATAATGCTAAATAAGGCTCTTATTTAAAATTACAAACTTAAGAGGACTTCTGTGTACTTTTTTACCTTACCTGAGTCTGATCAAGATAAGAAACTTAAAAAAAAATTAGCCATTAAAGAATCTAACAGATTGAACCAAATGAGAAAGAATATTAAACAGAATTGAATCAAATCAAATAAATTGAACCAAATGAATAAGAAGATAAGCTCCTGAACATTTTACTCCTAAATTGTAATAAAACGATCGTTTCACCTTGGCTGATTTATCAAACCAGTTCTGATAGTGCTGACTACACTTCTGACTTAATAGGCAAATACATTCATTCTTTCATTCTATAAACAAAAAACTCAAGACAAGAATTTCTATGTCTGGGTGCGAGCTGGTGGCCTAGCAGTTTAATTCACCAGACATATGTAAGAGAGACTGAACAAGAAATAACCCTACTCCATGTCTTATTTTGAGTCCTAGGTCAATGGAAAATCACCATGCTAAACATAAGATATTAGTAGCAATAGCCTCCAGTAACCTGGAACCCACATCCTGGATGCAAGACACCCCAAATTGCCTTGGAAGGACAATAGAAGAACTTTCAAAGCTGTCTGAAAAGCTAGAACACTGTTTTCCAGAGACTGCAACACCCAAGTTGTCTAAAAAGATGGAAAGCTCTGTTTTCCACAGGATGCAAAACCCAAGCTGTTGTAAAAGCTGACAAATATCCTTCTCCCAATGACATACAAGAAACTGGGAAAGCATCCTATTTCCTGGAACCCCAGAGCTTCAAGCCCCTGGAAAACAAAAATATACTCTGTCTGTCAATTATGTGAGAAACTGGAAATGTCCTGCATCCCACCCATCTGCCACCTTCACCCAGCCTTATATGACCCAATCCCAAACTATCCCAAGTTGACTCATCTTCTGGAATCTGACCCCTCTCTTCCCTTGAAGAGTGAATAAACTTTTCTATCACTGGCTCACAAGCTTTCAATTGCTTGCTCACTTGTGGAAATTCTTTCACCTCCATACACTAGCCATCCACCTGCAAATCTGCCCTACACACAGTCTGCATATACCCAAGGTTCCCAGTTCAAGACCCAGGGCCTGGGTAAACAACCAACATGAACAACTAAACAAAAAAAAGTACTTCCCCCTTATCTTTCTCCCTGTCCGCCTGCCTACTCACCCTCCTTTAAAATTTTTTCTATGTCTGAATGATTTATATAAAAAGGTTGTCATAAAACTTTTTTTTTCTGCATAAGATAAGTTTGAGTCTTCCTAACATTGTAGCAGATTGAGCAAAATCTTTGCTCCTCCTAGTTGACTCTCAGGGAAAAAGTTTACATTAGCTAAAGATGAAGTTAATGATACTAACAGAAAATTGAGATGCGTAACTAAGCTACTTGGCAATGGAATCTGATTTTATCCTGACAGGCTAACTGATATATCCCTTTGATCTTCTGGAGAAAGAGACCATGAAAGTGAAAATTATCATTTGTTTGTGATGCGGCTGTCTGACACCCATAATTGCGGAGTTTGTCCCAAAAAGAATTCAAGGAGAGATGCCTATTCCAACACCATGTGGCAAGTTTATTGGAAACAGCTCAGCAAAACTAAGATTCGTGTTGCTTGAAGGTTGCAGGAGAAGAGAGCTCACCATCAAAATGGTAGTTTATATAAACCTGGGGGGGATGAGCCTCCCTTTGTAGGGGGAGCCAGGAGCTGGAGCTCTCATAAGAGCTGTTAGGGTTGCTTGGAGCAAACAGTGGGATTAAGTAGTGGGTGTGTTTTCAGACCCAAGTTGCTAAGGAAGGGTCTTTATTTTAGCAGTCTTAGGTTTTGCCGGTTAGTTAATTTTCCTGCTTGTACATCTGCATAGAGCTGAATAGATTTTAGGGTGCCTTCTTTCCTATCCTGTCCCTTATCGGCTGGATAGTTAGTGGACTAGATGTCATTAAAAGCATTGGATGTGGAACTGAATGAAGTCTATTTGGTTTGAAGAAAGTGTTACCAGCAGAAGATCTGGTCACTTGCTTCCCAAAAGCCAAAACAGAGAAGGCAAGTGTTGGTGCTTTACTTAGGGGTCAACCACCTGAGGATAATGAAGGACTACTGTCCTAAAGCCATCTTAAAATATTGGGCCAAGTCAGGGATTTTTAACAAGGAAGTATTGGATGCAGGGATGCAGAGGGAGTGCAAGGGTCCACAGTCAATAAGTTAGTCATTGCCCTGCTTTTCTTGTAACAAGCCCCACATTCTTGTTCCAGCTGGAGCCAGGTCCTGCCTTGGTTCCTGCTGGTGGGGGTAGGGAGTAGTTGCAGAGCTTTCTTATCCTATACTCCACTGCCAGTTCTGCATCAGTGATAAAGCTGGTGGGCAAGCTCTATCTGCAAGAAAGAGTGTGCATTAGTGTTTTTTAACTGTTTCACAACATGAAGCTTTGGCTGCTTTCAAAAGTAATGACACTGGACATACGAAGTTAAATTTTGAAGTCTTTCGAATCTCACACCCAGGAGAGTCACATCTGTGGCTCACCCACAGTGAGTGAATAAACAGGATGAACAAACAAATATATATATATATATATTTATAGTATACAGTGAACAGAATACATAACATATTAAATATTTTATGACATAATATTAAATGATGTAGTAAAAATATTGTCCTCATAAACATTAGCAATAAGATAAATATGTAGGCTATGTTATTTATTAGAAGATGATAATGTCTTATGCAAAAAAGCTAAAGGGAAGGAGATATAAAATATCAACCAATGTGGGGTCAAAATCTTGGTCAGGGTAGTGAGGAAGTGCTCATTGAAGTGACTTTTTAGTAAAGAAGGAAAGGCCACGCAGATACTAGCAAAAAGAGAACAGAGGCAGTTTTAAGAACAGCCAAGAAGGTGTTTAGTGTGCTTGAGGAACAGCAAAAGGTCAATGGGACTATAGATGACAGAATTACAGAATAAATATTAGAAGAGATTAGAGAAGGAAAAAACAGCCAGATGGAAAGCCCTGGGCAGATTTTGAGCAGAGAAGTAACATAATTTAAAAAGATCACTACTATCGCTGTGTTGAGAACTCATGACAATGAAGAAAGGCAGTATTGAGGAGAGTTAAGAGACAACTGCATTAACCCATGCAGGAGGCAATGACAAGTAAGGAGTGGCTACATTCTGGTTATAGCTTAAAGACAGAATCAATATGATAAAGATTGCAGGAGAAGTTGTTTGGTTCATAGGATGAAAAGAAGGCGGAATCTGAGATGCTCTAGTCAATTCTATCTTTATCACACCCATTTCCTTTAGTTTGAACCTCACTGGTCTGTGCCATAGTGTAAGTGAGAGAATTTTATATATATATATAAAAATATATATACATATATGGTATGTATGTATATACATATTTAATTATTTTGGGGGTCTTTACTATGAGTAAAGTATATTTTTTAACTATATATTTGGTCTCCATCGATGGTTCTTGATTCATAATCCCTTGTAATTCCCTGATCCATTACAGCTTGGGAACATCTTTTGTTCTACTATTTGATCTCATCCTCAGTTCTGAGAAAGTTTCAGAGCCATGAAAGTTTAAATGAGTGTCTGGTTATTCTTAACGGGTGTAAGTTAATGAAGGTAGCTTTTGGAAAACACTCAGGATAGGGCCTGCTTACCAGGGAAATCAACAGGCATAGAGATGGGATGTTCCAGCCCTCACCCTGGATGCGTGGGAGGGAAGAGGAGCTAGTGGTTGAAGTCAATTGTCATTGACCAATGATTTAATCAATCATGCTGATCTAATAAGGTATCCAGGAAAGTTCTAAAGAGGAAGGTCTTCAGAGAGCTCCCATATTCAGAAACCATTGGTCTTCTAACATGTCAGCTTGCCAGACTCCAAGATCCACAAGAAAGGTCTTTGTTTTGGACCTCATGCTGTGTTTCACTTCATCTGGCTATTGATTCATATCCTTTAGTATATCTGTAACACACTGGTGACTGAGGGAGGTTTGTGGGAACTTCTGATTTATAGCCAGCCTGTCAGAAGCACAAATAACAACCTGGGCTTTCAGATGGACTGTACCCGGGAGGGAGGGGAGGGGAAGGGGCAGTCTTTGGCGACAGAGGCCTTTTCACATGAAATATGATACTATCTCCAGGTAGTTAAGTGTCTGAATTTAGTTGAATTCTCAGTCATCCTGCTGATGTCCAAGAATTGCTTATTGTGAAGAAGTCACACTTATAGTAGAACTGTGTCCAGACTACCAATTTTTATCACTTGTGTATGTTTTCCCCAAAGCTATTTGGCCCACAAGTCATGAACTAAAAGTGCCTGGGAGTGAATTTCTATGACTAACAGTAATTAGAATTCAGTTATCCCAACCTCCACAATCCTTTAGTGGATTAACTCTGAGGCCTGTGTTCTACACTATTACCTAGAGTTTCTCCATGGGATTAAACTCCAATACCCTTCCCCCAAAACACACACCAGTAGATGACTTTAAATGTACTCCTTTGGGCTGTTTTCCACTCCCTATCTTGCTCTCCCATTCTCCTACTGAGATCTTCCCCATTTCTTAAACACAGTATTGGCATTTGAAACTATCTCTAAATCTGTTTCTAAAAGAAGCAGAGTAAGACTAAGTGGAAAATTTAAGTAGAAAATTGGATATGTAATTCTGAAGTTCAAAAGTAATTTCTAGAATTGAGACAAAAATATGAAGGCATAAAGGTATAGATGTTATTTAAGGTCATAAAACCAAATTGCTCAGAGAAGTCAGTACACTAAAGAGAAGATCAAAACCAGAACTCTGGAGAAATAAAACATCTAGATGGGTGGAAGGTAAAGAGGAGAAATTTTACTGTAAAATGAAGTAGGTAGAGGTAGAAGGAGATGTTTCTCCTTTTTAAGATGGAAAAAATGACAGCATGTTTACAAGTTGATGAAAATGATCTTGTGAAGGGGAAAATAGATAATCCAGGGGTGGGGAGGAAATTGCTGGAATGGTGTCCTTAAATAAGCCTAAAAATGTGCAATTTATTACTCAGGAAAGGAACTGGCTTTGGTTCTGAACTCTTAATAGCAGGAGAGTACAATAACAGAACTCCAGTTAGATCAGTGGATGGATGGTAAGGGTGTGTTGAAATTCTTATGATATTTCTATTTTTAGTGAGAAAGAAAATAAGGTAGTGAGCTAAAATTAAGAATTTGAGAAAAATATGCTAATGAGAGAGGAGATACGAAATCTCTAATGGGAGTGAAGAAAAAGAAGTCTAAGGAAAGGTGGTTTCACTGCAGACAACATTAAGGGCCCAGAAACTTGTTTAATATCATAGCCCTGGAAATGGCTTTCCTGGGAGGTAGGATCCTGGATGGAGCTTCTAAGGCAGTGACTATTAAAACTTCAGACTTTATGTGACCCCTACCAACAGGAATATGTTCACTTTTGTGTTTTGACAGACCCTTGAAAGTCTGTTCCTATTTGTAGTTCAATGAAATCTTTTCTATATTCAAAGATTTCTTAAATCATTTTGGTATCATTTAATGTGTAATGTACAATAAATTCTATTCAAAGGAGACACAGAATTAGGACATACATACAAAGACAGAATAACAATGTGTAGTATTCAAGGTTCACTCTTCTACTTTTATCAAATATTAATATCTTATTCCTAGTACTAATGAATTTAAAGTTCATGAAGTTTGTTTTTTAGTTGTTCCATTGCTTTTTATTTATTTCTGCTCTAGGTTTTACTTCTCAATTTATGTTTGTACATTCTTCCTTTCAAAAGAAGTTCAGATCATACCCATTATCCTCTCTTTCATTTTATTCCTTGTCAGTAGTATCACTTTTCTTTCTATTTTCTATTTTCTAACTCTATGTATGGACCTTAATTCAACATCAATATTCTACTCTTCACAGAGTGTAAATATTCACATTTCTTTGTCTTTTAAATCCTATCAGATATTTTAAATGATCTAGATTTAGATATAGAAAACTTAGGTTCAAACACAGAGGATCGGTCCAAGATGGTAAACTGGCAAGATCTCAAATTCACCTCCAACACACATACACAAGACTAAATCCATTTAAAAACTATGGTCATTGAAAAAGAATGGAGACAGCTCTTCCCCAGCCCCATCAAAGCAGGCAGACCTCAGTCCACAGTTGCCCAGCAGCAGCACCCAGCTGAGCAAGGGAGACAGGACACAGACTTAGTCCTACCACCGACTGTAGCAAACTCCAACAGTCCACAACCCTCTGTGGACCCTGTGGGAGCAGCGCCAGTTATGGATGAGGAAGAAATTAAGAGAAAAAGAAAGCCACAGTGCTAAATACAAGGCACAAACAAATTTATTCCAAAATCTAAATCCCCACCCCCACTCCATGCCAAAAAACCCCAAATGGCACAAAGTGAGGAATAAGATGCCAGGAGTTCCACAGAGAGGAAATTCATTGACACTGATTACAACATCTAGCAGATAAAGAATTCAAATAGTAGTTATAAAAAAAATGAGATACAGGAGGCACAATTCCAGCAGGCAAATGGAAGAACTCAAAAAAAGAAGTGACAAATCAAAAAAAGTACAGGGTATGCTTTGGTGGAACAGTGGTTTGGTCAAGTTCCTCCACTGGCTGAAGCACAGTTTACATACTTCCCAAGGAACCAGGTTGGTGTCCTAAGCTGGGGAGAACAACCAGGATGTATAACTAGAAGAAAATAAATGGAGGTACTTCTTCTTCCTCTTTCTTCCTGACTGTCTGCCTACTTGCCTTCATTCTTATCTGTACTTTTCCTTTAAGAAAATTACTGTACCAAGGATATTACGGTTATAATGAAAGCCATATCAGAAATGCTAGAGATAAGAAATACAGTGAATGAATTGAAGGTAAACATAGAAAGTTTCATAAAGACTCAATCTGGCAGAGGAACTAATCTCAGAAATTGAAAAAAGAACATAGAGGAGACCCTCATGTAAGAGGAGAGAAAAGCAAGATTGAGATAAAAATGAGATAAAATTAATAAACCCTGCAATAAATATCAAATTCCACGAGAACAAACATAAGGATATTAGGTATCCCAAAAAGAGAAGAGAGGAAGAGAAGAACAACTTTATTTTTTAAGCAGGCAGGAATAAAGGTAAGTAGTCAGGTAGGAAGAAAGAAGAAAAAAGAAGCAGCAGCATTATTTATTTATTTATTTAGTTGTTCATTTGGTTGTTTTCCCTAGCCCTGAATTGCAAACCTAGGCCCTTGGGCTTATGTGGACTATGCCAGAGCCACAGACTTAATGTCTGAGCCACCAGGGCATGCTAGAAAATTTATTTAAAGAAGTAATAACAGAGAGGCAGTAACATCTTTCAAAAAAAAAGTAATCACTGAGGAAGTCAACAGAACATCAAAATTTATAAATGTAAAAAGATCTACTCCAAAACACATCATAGTAAAATTAGCAAAAGCCAATGATAAAGAAGAATTATTCAAGATTGACAGAGAAAAGAGAAACATAACTTACAATGGTACACTCATCAGGCTATAAACAGACTTCTCAGCAGAAACCCAACAGGCCAGGAGAGAGTGGAATTATATATTCAAAATACTAAGACAAGAACAACTAGAGAAGAATAGTCTATCATGCAAGATTATCATTCAAATATGATGGAGAAAAAAGATCTTCAATGACAAACAAAAGTTAAGGGATTTTTCCATCACTAAGCCTGCCTTTAAATAAAGTTGAGGCACACCCTGGTGAAGTAACAGTTAGGCCAGTTGCCTCTGGAGGAGTGCAGTCCACACACATCCCAAGGACCTGGGTTTGCATCCCTGGTCTGGGGGGAACAACCAGTGTGAATGACTAAATAAAAATAAAATAAAAATGCTTCTTCCTCCTCTCTCTTCCTGCCTGCTGCCTACTTGCCTTCATTTTTGCCTATAGCTTTCCTTTAAAAAAAATGTTAAAAGGGGTTCTACAATATGGGAAACAAAAAGAAACAGCCACCAATTTCTGAGAATGATGATAAACACTAAAATAAAATCAGACACAAACACAGGACAAATAGCAGAGAATGACAACAACAAAAATACACTAAAGGGGGAAAGAAAAACATGGAATCTCTATGTGGACATATAAATATGATACAGTGTTAACTCATAAAAGACTACCTTAGAATATTATGGTTAGAGACAATTCATATGCAAGCCACAAAACCCAATACTAAAAGAGATTCATAACTGGGAAGACAAAACTGAAAAAAACAACACCAAAAACCATCCAGAGGAAAAAGTGTAAAAACAAACATATGAATTGGAAAAGAAGCAATGGAAACAAAAAACAAAGACTGACATGGTAGCAATAAAATCTTACATATCAATTATCACCCTATATATCAGTTATCACCCTAAATGTGAATGAACAGTACTCACCAATCAAAAGACACAGAGTGGCTGGATGATTCAAAAAGTAAGACCGATTGATAATATGCCTAGAAGAAACTTATATTAGATCCAAAGAAAAACAGAGATTATAAATCAAGGTATATGGAATCATATATCCAAGTAACAGGGATGAAAAGAAACCAGGAACTTCAATAATATCAGGCAAGATAAACTTCCACCTTAAAAAGGGGAAATGAAGCAAGGATGGACACTACATTAAGGGAGTAATCCATCATGAAGAGTAATGGTCATGAACATATATGCACTCAATCTGAAGCACCTAAGTATATACAACAAAAAATGGTGGTACTAAAGAGACAAGAACAGTAATACGATAGTATTAGGGGACTTCAGTACCCCACTTAAATTAATAGATAGGTCATCAAGGTAGAAAATCAATAAAGAAATAGACCCTAAATGAAGTAATTATGATATAGACACAACTACTAGTAATCTAGTCAGAGAATTGGAAAGGAGAATGATATGCATTGAAGCAGTTAACTTGCCTGTAAGAAAATAATAGAAGCTGATGATTTGTTTTTTAACCTCTTGTTCTAGAATCACCTTTTTTAATTTTAAAGAACTGCAAATCTCATTTATCAAAATATTTTTCAATAATCTAGAAAACAACCCTGTCATTATATCTTTAAACATTTTATTTGCCCTTCTTCTCTGAGGACTCCACTTATACATGTTAGGCTATTACATATTGTCTCATAGTCCTGAGATTCTTTTTCTTTTTGCTTTTTTTCTCTTCAGTTTGTGTGTTTTCTATTGTATTACTTTCAAGTTTGTTGATCTTCTTCAGCAACTACTGAATTAGGTGCTGCACAATTTTTTAGAGTAAGGCTTATGAAAAGAAAACATACACACTTTAAAATTCAATTCTCTAGTTGCATTTTTATTTCAGTTATTATTTTATTTCAAAAAGAGCATTTATTACATCAAGAAGTCTTCTTTAAAAAGAAATATTTATTGACTAAGTGAATTTTAATTTAGAAATGCAAAGGAAGATTATGACATTCATTAACATGTGACATTCTGGGTCAAAAACAAATGCATATACAATTTTGTTAGATAAATATTAATTCCTGTCTATAGAATTTGAAAACCTCTGAATGTTTACTACTGTTTAAGTCTTTTTCATAACTGCTCTGAAGAATAAATTGTCAAATGTATACATTTTAATGTACATTTTTTATTATAAGGTTGAACAAATTTTAATATGTTTATGGTCATTTGTCTCTTGTCCCATGATTACTTATAATTTTTGTCCACTATCTATTAGTTTTGTACTTTGGAGATGGAGTGCAGAAGTACTATTTGTTACTGGTTTTCCATTCTTTCTACTGTGATTATGTTTTCATTGAGATTTTAAGGTTAGATTAAATCTCCTTCGAAGTCATGGCCTTTCTGGAATCTCTCCCTGAAACTCAAGTGTTAGTGAAGTTTATCTCTATGGCTAAATGGAAGTTGGCTATCTCAGCCTTATTCCCTAGTAGTTTCCTAATATTTATTTTTTCCCTAGTAATTTTTCCTTACTTAGCCCCATAAGTCTCATTCCCAAATTACGAGCAGCTTACAAATCAAATACACAAGAGGATCTTATTCATATTTCAGAATTTCCTTTTTCATGTTTTTTGTTTTGTTTTTTTCCCTTCTCAGGTACTTCCTACATTCTAGCTAACATATGTCTTTGTTTCTAGTAACTGCTATGTCTCCTAAACCCAGTGACACCCTCATGTTCTGTCTGTGTCCCTCTTCTGCTCAGAAGGGCAGAATGTACCTGCAGGCAAAAGGTACAGCAATTGCATGGCTTACCTCATTTTCCCCTTTCTCTCACAATCCTTTACATCTGTTCTCCAATACATAAATCTATATAACATGTACTATATGAAAGAAATTGTTTCATGTATTTAGTCAAACATTCTTGTTTTTCACAATAACAGAGCTAACTGGGTACCAGTTACTCTATAAATGCAAGATGAATTTTTTATATGTGCATCAAACCACCAATAAGTCATTCAAGATCTTGTTTGCTTGTGTTTTAAACTAGGTTAATTTAGAGCATAAATAATTTTCTTTATAAATGTCTATTAAAAGTATTAAAGTTAAAATAAACATTAGGGCAATTACTGTATTATTTAGAGATGATTCAGAATAATTTACATACTCATTATATCTTGATGACATTTGGATTCCTCATCTAAATAATGTAAAAATTCAGCAGGGTTCAGTGACAAATCACTCAAATTCTTGAAATTATATTAAATGACTTGGCATGCATGAAGATGGCTCAGTAAAATTCCTGGAAGAACTTAGGACTAACACAATAATAGTCACCAAAATTAGAAAGGGACATGTTATAGAGGCTATAACTGATGAGGGAAAGCTAATGGAGTGAGTACACAAATTAAATGAAAGATAAGCACAGGAGGGAGAATGGGAAGACAGAATACACTAGCCCACTCCTAACCATAATAATTTAAAGAAAATTATAGTAACTAGGCAGAGACTTAAGAAGAAAAAACATATTATGCGATGTATGCTGCCTCGACTCCCTTTAATCAGAAAACTAAGAAAAACAACTATTATGTGATACATGCTTGAAGATTTCACCTTCAGGATATTTAAGACCTCCACCCCAGCCTACAACTGGTAGTAGCTTTGCTGACCACAGAGACCCGCTCTTGCCTCTCTTTCCCTTTAATAAACTTTCTGGACTGCACTCAAAAACACACGCGTCTAACTCACAGCAATAACCACCCGCTCCTGCGCTCCAATAAGGAGCTTACAGTTCCTAAAAAGGATGTTTGATATAAAAATACTCAGGCTACACCAAAGAAGCAGACATTTTTCAATGTAGTGAAATGTGTGTTTTCTCCCTTTTATATAGATAAGAGAATAAAATCTAAATAATTAAATAGGATTTACTCTTGTTTTAAGTGCAGTTAATCTGAAGCTTCTCAGATTCGGAGACTTTCTGGGACATAGGAAGCATTCACTCAATATTTGTTGAATACATTAACAAGTAAGGACAAATACAGATTATAGAATTCTCTTGGTGGAAAGGAAGAGAGAAAGCTGAGCAAATGGAGAGAAATTTTTCCTTGCTTCTAAATTCCTAAAGGCAGACATTCTGTAGACTTTTAAAAAGTAAAGAAAGATGTCCCCATTCACTAAACTTCTCAAACTTTTTGCAGTTTTAAACACAGATAACTACAGATGGGGAAATACAGTTTGAGACCTTCCTTTTAAAAGCTTTTACTTTGGGTACTTGTAACTGAAAATGTCACGATATCTGTAATCAGATTAAAAGTTCTCATACAATCAAGTGTCTATTCCTCACTGGCATAGGCTCAGAATGGTAAGGAACATAAGAAAATAGCCAGTGATTCAGAATCCATGTGAAGAAAGGAAAAAATCAAGTAAAGTCAGACACATTTTTCTTCCTTACATCTGATGAAGGGTTTCTGATTCCTCAGAGAGGAAGATTTGAAAACTAATAGCAGAATCCTACTATATACAGCTAAATCTTTTTGTATTTGAAATCCTCAGTTTCTACAGTAAACTGTAGAGAGTTCAAGGTGTTGTTTCCAATATTGATAATTAATACTCTTAATGTCTTTATAATCTACAGAAAATTTAAAAATTGATTTAGGCATTATTTTAGAAAGTTGTCTCTAAATTATTGTCGCAATCATGTGTCCAGAAGAGAGAGATGGAATGTATGGTACTTCTTGCAATATGGTGTCTTAACTATGTTTATTTCTGATTGGATATGAATATCCCATATATACAGTCCATGGGCTTGCAATAGATCTATTAACATTTTCTTTCCTAGTCAGTTTAGAAGAGTTTGCAGGATGACAGGCTAGGGATGGAAGCTGGAATGGGGAAAATGTTGCAATTTAAAGTTTACATTTGTAGTGGCCACTATGCTTAGTCATTCACACGTCATATCAACTATCTTATTTAAGTTCTTAAGAACCCTGCTAAAAGACAAAACTACTAATAATAGAAAAGCATGATAATGTGTAAAGAAACAAAATATTTCAAAATAGGCATTGTTCTATCTATTTTTTAAATGTATGTTAACTCATTCACTGCTTGAGTAAACTTAAAGAAGGTTATTATTTCCCCTCATTTTATAATTGGGAAACAGGTATTAATTACTGACAGAAGGATATAAGAAGGTAAAGGATATAAGATGGTAAAGGCCAGAGCTAAGGTTTTAGTCCAGGTCATCTGTTTTTATAGAAAAAACTCTTAACTGCAAATGTGCCTGTTCTAGTCTTTAGGTAACTGCAGCTTAAGGATTGTCTTGTTTTGTTGCTGCCTAATTTTTTCCAATTGATATTTTCAGATATCAAAATGAATCAATCTGTTTAGATTTCAGATACATAAGAAATCTATTTTCATACATGCGTGCCTCAGAGAATCAAGTGAGTATAAACTTTTAGATGAAATACAAAATGTTTTAAGATATTTAAGCAAATCTACATTAATTGAAATCAAGTACAGTTCAACTTTGAACTCGAGTATGGCAGAGACTGGACTGATTCTGACTGCATTAATCTGCTAACTCTGCTTAACACCAATAAACACTTTTAAAACAATGCAATTCAAGTTAACCAACTTTCCTTCCTATATTAGTTTCCTTACATGCTCAAAAAGGAAATGATAGTAAAGATATTTGAAATAATTTTCAAGGATATTTGATGTCTAAAAAATTAAATCCCATTCCATTATTGAATTTTACCCATGCAAATTTGCTATGTTTTCTCTTTCAACCTCATTCTGTTTTTTGAATGCATTGCTTAAAAATACATAAACATTCCTGTAACACAGAGACATAGCAGTCCTTCAAAAAGCAAGATTCTAGTTAAACTCTGTCCTCAGATTTATATTTTTGTGAATCGCATGAATGTGTTATTATTCCTGGGACTTCTTCTCTCAGAGATAAATAAGAATTTATTTGGTGTGCTTTTGTTTAGACTCCTTGGCTCTGTAACCTGACATTCAGAATTTAGAATATTACTTTTAATATTAGTACCTATAATCTAGCTCCATCTGAATATTTCTATCCATACATAAAGATAATCAAGAGATCAACTTAAAACTATCTGCAGTTAAGAAAAAATAAACAGGTACCCTTAACCTCATTACATTAATGGATGAGAAAACATGTCGAAATAGAAAACTATAAATTTGTTGTTTAACTTCTGGGAGTGATCTTCTATCAGATACTTATAAGGTCTACTCTAATTTACTCATATCTCTTTTAAAAGGTTATCCTCAAAGAGTGTGTCTTTTGGGGTGCCCTATTGAAATACCATACTCATCCCATTCTATTTAAGTACCCTGTATCGTTCCCCTATAATTCTTAACTCTATTTTCATGTTTGTTTGCTCACTGTCTGCACCACACCAGTCTGTAATTTATGGGGACAGTAACCATGATCTGTTTAGTGTTTTATCCTCACCACCTAAGGAGGTGCCTGGTTCATCACAGACTCTATGTCTTGGTAAGACCCATTGCTGTGGGGCTGGATGTGGATGAAAGAGTACATGCAGAAGAACACTCTCCTACACAAAAGAATGTGGAGCACAGACTTCAGAATGTGCCCATGTGAAGGGGGAAGTAGAATAATATTCAATCAAATAACAGTCAATTTTTCCCCAATTCACATATAAATATATATATATATATTCCCCACATATATCTCTTTCCATATCTATGTCTCTTCAAAACATACATAAAATATGTATAAATATATATGTATTCATACATAATATACATATGTTTCCTTGTCCTCTAAAAATGTACCATTCTTGAACACAGAATCAAGTAGGGGAAACCTGCTACTTGAACTTATTTGGAACTTATTTCACTCTGGGGGCTACTTGCACACATCCTTTGAATATGATTTGAACATTTGGAGATGTCATTATCTGTATATAGTTACATATACAATAGATTGGAAAGCTGATAGAACCAAATGGAACCTGTGATGGAGTGAATGAATTTCAGTGCTATGGTAGACATTATACATAAAATACATTAAAGGACATGCTCATACTAGTTAACTCATTATATTTTCACCATAAGTCAAAGGCAAACTATCTGATTGAAAATTTCTCTAATTCCAATTATTGTCCATTACTAATATTAATTGTGAGTCTGAAATATTAGGATACATAATTCTCAGGAAAGGGATATACAAAAATCTAAGTTTTTTTTCAAATATAAATTGCAGGGATAATTTCTACAACTCATGGAACTGTGTCCACAAAAATTCCTAGTTTCATATGTATTTAAATTTTTATTGAGTTTTTTCCTTTTTAATTTTGGTGTCAATTAAGTATAGAAAATGAATGGGATAGATGGAGAAGAACAATAGGAAAATTAATATACCAGGCTGAAAAAAGTTTTCAAGAATAGCATACTGAAAATTGCCTAACGTAAGCACTTTTTAAATTTAATAACTATCACTAATTTTTAATATTTTATTGATAAATGAAACTTTCTTAACTCTTAAATGTGCTTTATGTTAGCAGGATACTAAATGCAAATTTTCCTGTTTTCTTATCTTTTATACCTGACCAGTAGAAAATGAATGGAGAATGCTGACACTATTCAGAAGTGTTTGCTCAGAAACGACACATATACTTTCCATAGTATCTCCCTGACAGGAACTCATCACATGGATTCATCTAGGTGTGAGCAGGATGGAGGGGAGTCCAGATTAGTGGTTTTAAAAAATGGGTCCTGGATAGGTAGACACACCCTGGCATAAAATGTACTGTGGATGGAAGACCAAGCATTTGGTTGTGATCCTTTTTGCCACAGCTTGCCCCTCTGGTCACCAAATATCTAGACAGAACAATCTGCCACACATTAATAAATTCAACTCCTCCTTAGAGAGGACCTCTCTCACACACTGCTTTTCATGGCTCTTGATTTCATCTATGTCGTCACAGGGGGTGCTGGAAGTGAATCTATCTTAACATCGGTTTTTGCTGTTACAGATCTGGAGAACCAAAGTCTGAGGTTGAAAGATTCTAGGCTTCTCTGCTAAAGTGAGTAGATAAAATCCAACACACATTCTAGTTCTTTCTATCTACTTTCCCCAGAGTCAGAGATTTAACAGTAAAGCGTCTGCCTTCTAAATTATTTCTGATACGACATTATCAATTCTTGTCACATATCACAGAGGGCAATGACTTTCCAGTTCACACATCTATTTCCATACATTGTGTATTAATTTTCAGGATTAAGATAAAAGCTTAATTTTGGATTATTTTGGATTATTGTACTGAAAAAATTCGTCTTTAATGTTCTAAATTCTGTATTAAAATACTGTAAAATATTTTAATTAAAAACAGAACTACCATATGATCAGCAATTTCATGTTTGGGTATTTAGATGAAGACTATAAAAACAGTAATTTGAAAATATATATGCAGATATTTATTGTCCCAATTACAGTCAGGAGAAAAGGAAGAATAGAGGAAAAATATAGTAACATCTAAATGGACTTTCAATTTCTAAATAATGGGGAAATGCTAGAAAATCTAGTTTGTTAATAATTATTTTATAAAAATTTAAAAGCAAAAAACTGTAATACTTGCATTGTGGAAATGGATCTCATTAAATGTTTTAATTAGAAATTCAATGATTTCTACTAAGTATTCATTTAAAAATTTTCTTTTTAACATACTTATTAGGTAAATATACTTTTTAAAACTTTTTACAGATGCAACATTGCATTATAACATTGTACAGGTTCAGGTATACATGATTATGAATACAATTCCTTAATGTACTTAATCTGTTCACTGCTAAAAGTCTATCTTTCCCCATATAATTGGCACTTTTTTTTTTTCCTCATCAAATCTCTGCCTGGCTAATTTTTTCTTTTGCTTCTGTTCTTAGATTGGATAGCACTTCCTGTGAGAAACTGTCTCTGGCCACCAAAGACATTACTAGGTTTTATTAACTGTGACAAATGTACCACTCTGGTGGGGGATGTGGATAATAGGGGAGAGTGTGCATGTGTGTGGGTAGGAAATCTCTCTACCTTCTGCTCAGTTTTGCTGTCATTATAAAACACCACTAAAAACTAAAGCCTATTAACAAGATACAATATGTAAACACATGCATATATATACATTAATACACACACGTGTATATCTTGCTCTGTCACTAGAACAAAAAGCAGTGATAACCCAGTAGCACCGAGTAACCTAACGCCAGATCTTTGTTTCTCATATTGTTCCCCGCTGAGAGGAACACAGGCTCGTGGACAGATTCTAGAACTGAGGCAGATAATGTGCAAGCTGAATCTGAATTTTCTCTTCTTGCCAAAAAATAAGGATGTGATCAACAAAGCAAGATAACACACAAGAACAAGCCACCATGATTTGGCGTATCACAGGGACACAAGAGCCAATGGGAAGAGCTTCCAAGGGACAAAGCTAAAGCAATTTGAGCAACTAAAGTAATAACTGATTCTAAAGTAAAGTATAAAATAAATACCCCTGAGTGTATACTGATATAGATAATGAGGAAATAAACAAAAGAGAGCAAACAGACATATCTCCCATGAAGAAGAATGTGAAACAATTCACGTAGCTACTCTCTCCTCAAGGATCAGAGTCAAACCCTCCAGTCCTTAACATGGACTATGCATAGTGACTACGTCTTCAAGAATATGATTTGGAAAGTGGGGAAAGGATTCACTTTACAGTAGAAAAACCTAAGAAACTACTTCAGCCTGCAGAACAACGTTACCAACAGTGATAATTCACATTGGTAATATAGGCCCTTGTTAATATGTGCTGAAAACATTATTTCATCGTGGCCTTCTTCCTAAAAAACCATAACCTAGTTAAATAATGAGAAAAAGACCAGGTAAATCCTAGTTAAGAGAAATTCTACAAAAGACCTGACCAGTACCCTCCGAGAGCAACATCACTAAAAGAAGCATATTTGAGAAATTTTCTCAGCCAAGGAGCTTAAGGAGACTCAAGAATAACTACAATGTGGAATTCTAGATGAGAACTTGCAACAAGGAAAAGAAATTTGAATTAATAACAAAATTTAGTTTCATATATCAATATTGGATCATTTCTGACAAATATATCATAATAATGAAAAATTTTAGTAATAGGAGCTCTGGATATAAAATATATGGAATCTTTTGTACAAATGTAAATCAATTGTAAAGTGAAAGTTTATCTTTAAAAATAAGTGATTCAGAAGTTTCCTCAAATCATGAAAGATATTAATTCAAATATTTAAAAAGAGGAACAAATTCCCAAAAGGAAAACAAATCCATAAAAATCATGAAAAAAACAAAAGATAAAGAGACGATCTCAAAAAAGTCAGAAGGAAAAACTGATGATGAACTAAACAGCTGCAGTGGGACTGCTACTTCTCACAGCAGTGGAAGGCAGATGATTTGCATAATAAAGGTAATGATAAGAGCAGGAAAGATTGAGATAAAAGGACATTTTGAGAAAATCAAATAAAATACACAAACTCTGGCAACACAGATGAAAGAATAGAAACAAGAAGGCACAAGTATAAAAATAAGAATTTTAAAGAACACAATTATTGAGATGACCAATATTAAAAGGAAACTCAGAGGATTACATGAATAATTTTATAGCAATATATTTCAACTGACTACACTTTACTAATTTCTAGAAAAATATAACTCTTTAAAACAAAAAGTTAAAAAAACACAATAATCCTAAACGCACTAAGGGCATTAACATTCTTAGTGCAAACTTGCTCCAAACATATGTCTTTCCCTATATGTCTTCCCTGGAAATGTTCAAGAACAAATAATTTGAGTACTGCAGAAATTACTACAGCATTTTTAAAAAGAGAAAATACTCTCCTCTGTGATGCTGGCATGACCTTGAGTTATGTAACAGGAACAGCAAAAAAAAAGTAAAATAATAGCTCAACCCTATACAAGACTGAGGTTGAAATAGTTGAAACAAAATACTACTTGAACTCAACCATAATATGCTCAAATAGGTTATTATAGAATGATGAATTAGAACATTTTATGAAAATGCAAGATTGCTTTAACAATACATGCTTGTTTGCAAAAGATATTTTTGCTAACTGTATACTCCTAGTTTGACAGTTTTTAGTTTCCTGAAAAATGTAATTCATCATTTTCTCTTGCATTATTCTCGACAAGCTATCTTCTGTCATCCTTATCTTCTTTATTTTTGGTCATTGTTGCTTTTAACCTTTTTTTTCTTTTCATGGGTTTTGAGCCATGTGATTTTCATGTTCCTTGGTAGTTTTCACCTCTGTTTTTCCTATGTTCAGTATCCACTGAGTTTTTTTTTTTTTTTTTTTTTTTTTTTTTT